>OX463788.1:34219335-34701422 GCA_949825025.1 Siphlonurus alternatus
CTATATGGATGGATAGAGTGAGAAACACATGGGTGATGAATGAGTGTGGAGTGAAAGAAAGCGTAATTGACAAGTATGAACGTAGTACGCTACGTTGGTTTGGACATTTTGAGAGAATGGATGGTGAACGAATTGCAAAACAGGTGTTTAAAGGTAGTGTACAAGAAATTAAAGGATTAGGTAGACCAAAAAAGGTTTAGTTAGATGTGATTGCAGAATGTTTGAAGAGCAGGAGTGTTAAAAGTACGCAGTGGAATAGAGAGTGTAGAAGGCAAAAGAGTGTTTGAGTATTTCTGAAGCAAGTGGAGTATGCAAGAATCGAGTGCTGTGGATGGCAATTTGTAGAAGGCCGAGGTAATAATGTTGCTGGCTTACCATGTAAAGGGATATGGCGTCATGTTATGTGTGTATATACATATTATATATAGACCAAATCTGCAATTGATTTTTGTTTGTTAGCTTTCCGTAACAATCAAGTTACAATGTTCAACGGTTTTTAGATATGACACAATAATCAGCAGATACTTGAGGTCTGAGATTTCACCATTGCATATCCTGCTTGCCATGAATCAGACACCTCCTAACAACTTTCTTACTACTGTCTATCAGTGGTAATTGTAATGTAATTGTAATTGAAGAATTCTTGGACCTTAATTATCTGTTGATCTTTCTTTGCCAGCCTGAACCCATAAAACGTATTAGCTCTGTTCATAAACAGAACTGTACCCAGTATATGCTTTCTGCACCCAACCAACCTTATGCATTTGGACATAAAGTCAATTTGATGCAGAAAGTGTACACTGGGCAGAGTTTATGTGACAGGGTCATAGTAGAAAACAAATTGCAGATTTTGAATCAAGAATTTTGACTTTGAAAATGTTGGGTTTTGTGACTTTTGACCCCCGGCAAGTGGAAGATGCTGGTTCGAGTCCTGCTTGAGCCAATCTCTGTTCTGACACATTTGAACTGCTTAAAACACACGGTCAAAAGTCACGAAAACCAGCCTTTTCAATACTTCCCCTGTATCCTAATCCTCCTTGCAATATTGACTTTGTTTCTTCATCTAACCTTTAATACATGTATCCATTTCAATCCCAATATTTTTACAACTGATACAGATAGATAGTTATTATCTGATAATTATTGGTAGTCATATATTATTTATGCATGGGTTTTATACCTTCTTCATACCACCATTTGAGTTATGCATTTATATTTTTTTTTATTATGTATTTATTTATTTATTTTTTGCTCTTAAGCTTTCATCTCTTGTTTTGTTGTTTGTTTGTTTTTTCCTCATGTCTTTCCCCCCCCCCCCCCCCATACACACTCTTTTGTAATACTTAACCCAATAAACAAATATTATTATTATTATAAAGACCTTTCATCTGTTCCATGTAGTTTTAGCAGCTTTCAATTAAAGAACTATATCATTAAGTATGAGTAGGGGTGTGTTTTTTTATAGAAAGGAGCGTGGCCGTCAGCGCCGCAACAAGCAATTGTCAGATTTTGGTAAGGAGAGCCATTCGGATAACAGTGGCAGTGACGAAGACAACATGGATGACGACATCAGTCTTGACTTGCTGGAGGAGGTGGATGACGAGGAGGGACTGATGGATGATGAAGACGAGGATGTGGATGAAGATCTGGATGATGAAGAAGAAGATGATAATGAGGAAGATGAAGATGAGGAGAACAAAGAGAACGAGCATGAAAATGAGCAGCATGGTGGGGAACCGGAGGATAAAAATGTTCCATTAGAATTCCCCAAAGAGTTTAAGAGATATCTTGATCTGGACTGGTTTCGCATCAATAAATGGAAAATGGTAACTAATGCTATCAAATTGTAATTTTTTACTGTACAATTTCTCAAATTCTTTGTTTGACCCTCTCTATTATATTTTGTCCAAAATTAAGCCTAAGTTATAATTGATAGGCGTAATAATGTTGTTATTTTATTATTATTATTTTAGTTGGCGAACAACTTACTTCTATGTTTTTTTAGGTAAAGAAAGTGATAGCTTAACCCAAGCATCCAAACCATAATGGGTCTTTTCCTTAAAATATAATAATATATATTTATGTATTACTACTATTTTGTTAATTTCAATGCAGATAATTTAAAACAATAACAAAATTTGATCATTGAAGTGACCGTCATCAGTATAGTCGAGCCAAATTCTCAAATTAAAAAACAACAATTTTCTACCTGTTACAATCTATTTTGTTTATTCAGAAAAACTCTAACGTGCTATTTCACTACAGGACCATATGAATTGAGAAAAGATATGTTGTGAGCAAAGGCTACCTAAAGGATGCTATTCAAAAACACATCACATATTCACCAGAATGATATTTGTATCATAGAGAATATATTGGACAGAGGTAGTATGTCCATGTTAAAAATTCAGACAAAAATTTTGGTTCCCCTCTCGTTACCTTTTTAGGTTTTTATTGCCATTTTGACAGCACACATTAATTACGCGAGTAGTTCGAGTATGTCTACGCGAGATGGCTCTTTTCACATTTTCCCCAAAATCTCGGCATCATCTCTTTTCTCTTCTCCTTTTCTCTGTCTTCTCACTCACGTGGTCCAGCCGACCTGCTGCACGACCTGAGGGTGGGAGGGATGATGCAGAGGCGGCAACCCTCAAAAAGACGTAACTCGACACCACACACTGCTCGTTCTTCACTGCTTGCAGTTACGTAATTCCTTTTCTTTCGTCTTTTAAGTTACATTAGAAGAAATATTTTCAGTCAATCGACTTTTTAAAAAAAGAAAAATTATAGTAATTTTCAAAGTAAAACGAAATAAATTATTATAATAATTACTCTATATATTTATAATGTACGGAAAAAATATATAATGCAAAGTAATTTATATTAAAAAGAAGTGCAATTTCTTTCTATCTTTATTTTACTTTAATCTTATAATAAAAAATGTTGGGAGGTGTGATGCAGTGTGTGGGTCTCGTCAGATCACCGAAGTCAAGCAACGTTGAGCGTGATTATTACTTGGATGGGTGACCGTTTCAAGTAAAATTTATGTTGCTCCCTCCTTGGGGAAAATACATCTCGCTTTCAACCCAGTGCAGTGATGCACTTGTGTGTGGTTCCCCAGGCTTTGGACATTGCTTTGGTCCATTGAGAAAAAGTATATAGAGGTGTCCGTCTTGACTGAGGTTTTTCACGGTTCCCTTAGTTTCAAGGCAGCGAATACTGGGACGTGTAAAACAGGCTGAGGCTACCATCTTTTTCTTATACCTTATCCCTACCCATTATCTCGCCGCGAGCTGTGAGCTCTTAGGGATCATGTATATTTTATTTAAAGTATACATTTATTATGAATTATATTTTTAATGCATGTTGTTTAGTATTTGAAGCAGTTGTGCTTCTTATACTTCTTTTGTATTATTATAAAAACATTTTATATATATACGGCCTTGTCGCGTTGAATGCATCGGTTCTCGTTAGATCACCGAAGTTAAGCAACGTCGAGCGTGGTTAGTACTTGGAGGGGTGACGCTGTAAAAAGTGACACTGCTGCCATCTACTGGTACACGTGCTGTATATACGGCGGCACAATTGATCACGGTGCTGCCATCTCTCGGAATATTTCCGAAGAAAGTGATCCACCCTGTAAGTTCAAATACTGCAGGCCTCACAGATCTGGTAGTCGAGCCCAGAAGAGTGCAGGAAAGGGTTCTGGGAGCCTGGTAAGCCCCAGCTCGGTTGCAAGATAACTCTTACACACAAGGTTAAATTTATTCTAAAAAGAATGTATGGCAGTTTCATGACACTCAAAAGGAGTGAAAAAAAAAATCTATATTTCATAACAAAATTTTTACCATGCTGGCAAGTCTTTGCTTTTGTAAATATAATATATAATAATATCGTTTATAGTTATAATAGTCACTAAAAACGGTAAATGTTTACATTAATGCCCCTTTCTCTTTTTCAATGAAAGTTCCATTTATAAGTAAAAGAAGCATTCCTGATCACAAATACCTACTTTATTTCGAGGTGGATGACCTTTTTCCTAATAAAAAATGAATACTCCTGGGTGGGAAACATGGTTTTTGTCGAAAATGGTCACCCATTATATCCAGCTACTAACCACGTGCGGCGTTGCTTGACTTCGGTGATCTGACGAGACCCGGTCAAGCGCACTGAACCACACCTCCCAACATTTTTTATTTTAAGATTAAAATAAAATAAAGATAGAAAGAAAGAAATAGCACCTCTTTTTAAAATAATTTTTTTCTTTACGTATTTTGTTTTACTTTGAAAATAATTATAATTTTTCATTTTTTAAAAAGTCAATCTATGAAAATATTTCTTCTACTGTAACTTAAAAGATGAAAGAAAAGGAATGACGTAACTGCAAGCAGCGAAGAACGAGCAGTGTGTGATGTCGAGTTACGTCTTCTTGAGGGTTGCCGCCTCTGCATCATCCCTCCCACCCTCAGGTCATGCAGCAGGTCGGCTGGACCACGTGAGTGAGAAGACAGAGAAGAGGAGAAGAGAAAAGAGATGATGCCGAGATTTTGGGGAAAGTGTGAAAAGAGCCATCTCGCGTAGACATACTAGAACTACTCGCGTAATTAATGTGTGCTGTCAAAATGGCAATAAAAACCTAAAAAGGTAACGAGAGGGGGACCAAAATTTTTGTCTGAATTTTTAACATGGGCATACTACCTGTATTCAATATACTGTATTCTCTATGTTTGTATGATATGCATATCGATGGTGTTCCGTCAGAAACGACTAACTCATTTCATCGCGTCCTCTCAAAAATGATTAACTCGTTTTATCGCGAGCCGAGATGGTTGGTTTTGCACTATGGGTTTCCAGGTATAAAAAAAATGTATACCTGGAAACCCATAGTGCAAAAACGACCATCTTGGCTCGCGATAAAACGAGTTAGTCGTTTTTGAGAGGACGAGATAAAATGAGATAGTCGTTTTTGACGGAACACCATCGATATACATAAATGCATCTCATTCTCTGTACGATACTGCATATATTATACTATAAAAAAATGGGTGGTGATGGAAACATTTACATAGCTCATAAAAATAATAAAGCAGTTAAAGCATTTTAAATTACAGTAGTCAAAGTCACTTTTTTTTTTTTTTTTTTTTTTTTTTAATTACTGTACTGTATACTAATGCAACTTTGAATCTGATATTGGTCCACTTTTGTGTTGTTTTTAGCAAGTACGGATTCCTGCAGATCCATCCGCATTCTCCATTCTTGAGATGTATGTGAAAGAGTATGCTAGAGATCTCCTCACAGCAGACGAAGAGTCCAAGGGAGGAGATTCTGACCAAGAGTCAAAATTAAGCAGCGTTGGTCCAATTCGCTCCAAGCTCCAAAAATACAAGAAGCAACGAAAGCTCAAACGTCAACGCAGGATTAGCAGCTCATCCAGCTGTGAAGATGAGCCTGACAAAGAATATCAGGAGATAGAGCGAAAGTAAGACGATTTTATTGGACTTTGGTTGAATATATTATAATATGCAGTATTGTGGGAGGTGTGGCGCAGTGCGCTTGACCGGGTCTTGTCAGATCACCGAAGTCAAGCAACGCCGCGCGTGGTTAGTAGTTGGATGGGTGACCATTTTCAACAAAAACCACGTTTCCCACCCAGGGGTAAAACGTTGCGCTTTTCCACTATGTGGTTCCCCTGGCTTTGGACCATTGCACTTCCGGTTCATTGACAAAAGCTGTAGCGTCCATCCTGGCTGAGGTTTCCACGTTTCCCTCAGCCGCAGGCAAATGTCGGGATGGATTTGCAAGGCCGTGGCCGCCCCCATTCCAGAAGAGCCCGCGAAACGCACAAGTTAGGGTTTCGGAAGGTTCGGGGTTTCAAGTAGTATGTAAGTAATTAGTAAATAGAAGTACCCAATAGGGTTTAATTAAAAAAAAAAAAAATATGCAGTATACATTTAGGGGTTTTCAATTCTAAAATCCTTTGCAATTTATTAAATTGAGTTTTTAAGTTCCCTTGATTTGTTCCATTATTATAATAATATTAATTTAAACTATTTAAAGTGAAAATAAGAAGGTAATTTATTCCCTTTTTTATATTTCAGTGTAAATTTATGTCAAGATGTTATGCAGAGTCTGAGGTTTTACCTGGACTTCATGCTTGGAAATCACTTGCTGTACCCAGGAGAGCAAGCAAAATATATGGAGGTGTGTCAACTATTGGAAGACACTAAGGATTGTGAAGAAATGTAAGTTTTATCGGCAGTCGTAATAAACTATTATTGTGGAAACCAAGTGATAAGCAGTAAATAGATATGTAGTAAATGTTATTTTTTTCTCAGCATTTTACTATGAATCCTCTCATAAGCAATGATAATAGATATTGTAAACATATATATATATATATATATATATCAGGGGCGGCTCGTGCCCCTTTTCCGTGGGGGTGCTGCCTGACATGGGACCAGCAGAACACCATGGGGGGGTTTGGGGGGCGGAGCCCCCCAATGGCCCGCCGCAGGCGCGATTTTTTTTTAAGGACACGCCCCTTTTTTAGGGTAAAATTATGACAAAATCATATAATAATGCTCTCAACAAAGAAGCAGAAATTATCTAAAAACAAAAAATGCATGCATTTTATTTATAATTTGTTAATGACATGCACTTATGCGAGCCCTTTTGAAATCGTGATTGAATGTTTCAAACTTAATATAATATCCAATTTTTAATTATTTTTTTTAATTCATAAGTCCTTTCACGTGGTAAGAAACATATATAAAAATAAATATTGTTTTAAGCCTTTTTTTTTTTAAATAATAGTGTCAATCAAGCTGCATTGTTAATATGAAACCTGAATGTCTGGTATAATTTTTACGCAATGTATATAATGAACATCAAATAAATCGATCATGGTATATACAATATGTACAAAATTAGGCGACAACCAGAATCTAATTTAATAAAAAAATAAAAAATGAAATTTTTATAAGAAAAAATTGCATTATTAAACATTATTTCAATATTATTAGTATTTATTTAATTGGAATAACCAGCAAGGCCTTACCGATCGAAAGAGTCACAGCAGGTGGAAATTCTTGTGGTCAAGAGGTTCACTCGAAAGTTTTTACATTTTTGAAACGTTTCGCATCGTGGAGATGCTTCTTCAGTCACAAGAAGAAGTAGAATGATTTGACTGTTGGCTTGCTGGCTGGTATGTGAGGGGAGGGAGGGGAGACAGGAGAGGGGAGGTGTGGAATGAGTTGGTATGAGATTTACAAAGGAGTGAAGGGGAATGATATTTACAAGGGAGGGAAATTTGAATTGAGTTATCTGAGGTTTAGCCCAGGCTTCTCCTCTATTTGCCTGGATTTCAGTACATTTTGATAAGCTAATTCCCACTGACGCAAAGTTGGATAATTGACGAATCCTGATAATGTTTTAATTGTTTTTACTGTGAAGCATTTATTGAGGTCGTTAGTGTCATGTGAGGCCGCATGATCAGACACAGGCTTGCTCACGTAATGATGTCGTACATCAGACCTGTGTCCACTCATGCGGTCTCGAGTAGCCTGTGAAGTGAGTCCTATGTAAAAAGCATTACATTGTTTCTCCTGGTTTGTGTTTTGGTCTCTTATTTTCTGTTTACATTCTAACATGTATATTGCATTTTTTGATGTGCATGTGTTGTGATTTTTGATAGGGTAGGTAACGTTTGTTACTGGACTTTTAAATGTTTGGCTGGCTATATGTATTTCACATGTTTGGCATTTTCTTCCTCTGTTGTCTTGTTTATCTTGGTTATTGCAGGGATATGAGCCAGGAGGGGGTGGTTTCGGTTTTGGGGTGGGATCGGTATGAGACAAAAGTCTTCTGAGGTTTGGCGGTTGACGGAAAGTTATGGCTGGGGGCTTTTTGAATAGGTGAGAGGTTTCTGGGGCTGAGCTGAGGATAGGATGTGCCATTGTTGTTATTTTTCTGAGCTCCTTCTCTAGATTGGGATGGTATGTTGTGATAAGTGGGGTGGTTACCTCCTTCTTTGGTTTGCTGGTAACTTGTGTTGTTTCTATGTTATTTAGTGCTCTGTTAATTTGTTTTTGAACTATTGTGTTTGGGTAACCTCTTCTGGTGAGTGCTTCCTTTATGGTGTCCATGTACTTGAGTCTAGTTTCATCAGAATTTCATCATCAGAACCCGTATCCCAAATTCTGATGAAACTAGACTCAAGTACATGGACACCATAAAGGAAGCACTCACCAGAAGAGGTTACCCAAACACAATAGTTCAAAAACAAATTAACAGAGCACTAAATAACATAGAAACAACACAAGTTACCAGCAAACCAAAGAAGGAGGTAACCACCCCACTTATCACAACATACCATCCCAATCTAGAGAAGGAGCTCAGAAAAATAACAACAATGGCACATCCTATCCTCAGCTCAGCCCCAGAAACCTCTCACCTATTCAAAAAGCCCCCAGCCATAACTTTCCGTCAACCGCCAAACCTCAGAAGACTTTTGTCTCATACCGATCCCACCCCAAAACCGAAACCACCCCCTCCTGGCTCATATCCCTGCAATAACCAAGATAAACAAGACAACAGAGGAAGAAAATGCCAAACATGTGAAATACATATAGCCAGCCAAACATTTAAAAGTCCAGTAACAAACGTTACCTACCCTATCAAAAATCACAACACATGCACATCAAAAAATGCAATATACATGTTAGAATGTAAACAGAAAATAAGAGACCAAAACACAAACCAGGAGAAACAATGTAATGCTTTTTACATAGGACTCACTTCACAGGCTACTCGAGACCGCATGAGTGGACACAGGTCTGATGTACGACATCATTACGTGAGCAAGCCTGTGTCTGATCATGCGGCCTCACATGACACTAACGACCTCAATAAATGCTTCACAGTAAAAACAATTAAAACATTATCAGGATTCGTCAATTATCCAACTTTGCGTCAGTGGGAATTAGCTTATCAAAATGTACTGAAATCCAGGCAAATAGAGGAGAAGCCTGGGCTAAACCTCAGATAACTCAATTCAAATTTCCCTCCCTTGTAAATATCATTCCCCTTCACTCCTTTGTAAATCTCATACCAACTCATTCCACACCTCCCCTCTCCTGTCTCCCCTCCCTCCCCTCACATACCAGCCAGCAAGCCAACAGTCAAATCATTCTACTTCTTCTTGTGACTGAAGAAGCATCTCCACGATGCGAAACGTTTCAAAAATGTAAAAACTTTCGAGTGAACCTCTTGACCACAAGAATTTCCACCTGCTGTGACTCTTTCGATCGGTAAGGCCTTGCTGGTTATTCCTATCCTTTTCTTTTAATAAGATTATCACAACCTAAATGGTTTATTTTCCTTAATTTGAATATTTATTTAATTGAGAAAAAAATAATCGTAATCCTGTTAAGGTAGGGATAACACGGATCAGCTGACCTAATGCTAAAAAAATCGCAGTCATGAAAATTACGAAAAAAAAAAATAATAAAATGTTCTCCTCTACATCGCCTATCAGTATAGCTAAATTATCAGGTATACAAAACTGAGCTAGTTTTCGAGTTATTAATTTTTAAAGTTGTTTTAATGTTGACTAATTTAACATGGAGATGGAGAAATGAAACTTCCATGCTAAATTAGTCAACATTAAAAATTAATAACTCGAAAACTAGCTCGAATTTGTGTACCTGATATTTTAGGGGATAATGTAGAGGAGAATATTTTATTATTATTTTTTTTTTTCATAATTTTCATGAATGAGATTTTTTTAGCATTGGGTCAGCTGATTCGTGTTATCTCTACCTTAACAGGATTACGATTATTTTTTTCTCTATTAAATAAATACTAATAATAATGAAATAATGTTTAATAATGTAATTTTTTCTTATAAAAATTTCATTTCTTATTTTTTTTATTAAATTTTGTCTTTAAAAATTTATATTAGATTCTGGTTGTCGCCTAATTTTGTACATATATTATTGTATATACCATGATCGATTTATTTGATGTTCATGCAGTTCTGATCACCCCAGGGTCGGACTGGGGATCACCCTATATTATAATTACGACACATCGGTATAATTGGCTTGAGCGCGCATATGAGAAACCTCTCGAGCGGTATAACAGATCAAAGATCCCAATTTTTTATTATTGTTTTATTTTTTTTTTTTTTGCCATGCAATATTTCTTTGATTACTATCACATATTTGCTGCTAAATAATGTACTGCCGGTACACGCAAACCCGGGAAAATAAATATTTTTCTCATCCTGGAGTAGTTAACGTTTTCTTATATTTTGTATACTCGTACACTTTTACAACTTGTTTTTGTTTTATTTTTATGTTTGAATTTTCACATTAATGGTATAAAATGCTGTAGTGAATAATTAATAAATAAATAGCTCCCATGTATATCGACTTGTTCCTGGTAAACTTATAATTTATAATAAAATACATGGGCGCGATTCACGAACGAATTAAGTTATCCAGATTTCTCACTTAATTAATTCGATCGACGTTTAGTGCCATTGAGTTAGCCTGGCGCTAACTGCGTGGTTAGTAAGAAACCTGTTGTTGTCGTTGTTCGAACGTGAGATCTCACGATTATGTACATGCATGCACCACTTAATTTTCAAAAGACAAGTGTTGGTTCTTTTGGGACAGTAATATTTTTATTAAAGTAAAATAAAAGTGCTGGTCTTCATTCCTCAGATGCTTCAATATATTTAGTCAATCTTTGTTAGTATATTCACTGATGAATGTAATTAAAATTTTGTTAATCTGCTCAATGAAACCATATTACAGGAAATGTCTTCGAAGTGTTGTTCAAATTATTCCCGCATGTCAAATACCACAAGCTCATTGGTTCTGTTGAACCATAGCCCTCTGGTGGAAGGCCAAGACCAGCAGGGGCGATTGTCAACTGTCAAGATATTAGCCGTCTGAAATTTAAAAAATAACACGCAAAGTAATGGGGAGGAAATATTTTTTTAAAAATATTTACCTGATATTATTGAAGGTATCTTGTAGTGCGATACTATTTTAATGTAGTCTCCTGCGTGCTGATTATTTTATTTAGTTGATAAATATTATACTACCAGAGAAATATTACGGTAAAGTCAGGGCGGGAACTTGGGTTATATCTTCCAAGCTTTGGATATGTATCATGACGTCACGGAATATTGAAAATACAAAAAAGTACTTTCATCAACTTTCATACATTATTTTCGATGTAGTAAATAACTTTACTTGATATACAAAGTAAAGAAATTGCAATTAAGTACAGTGAAAGTCACTCGCTATGAAGAAAGGCTTTCAATGTTTATATGACGTCATCGCCAGTAAACTGACTTTTTCCTTCGTGGCTTCGCGCATGCGCAGATGTAACAGAAGTCGGGTTCATAAAATATTAATTAGAGTGTATTAATATTGGTTTTGCATGAAAAAGAAGGTTGTTACGCAAGATTAGACTATATTAGAGTTAAACTAGTTTCATTTTCAAAACTCTAGCACACAGCGCAATTGTCGTAAACCGCGACCAAAGTGAAGTCCTCTCCCATTTGATTACACGCAAACCTGCTGCTCAGTAGGACGGCTATTGAAAAGTGGGCGCGGTCAGGTCTTGGCCTTCCACCAGAGGGCTATGGTTGAACCAATGAGCTTGCGGGTACTGCCGATCGCACAGTCCCCGATCGCTCCAAAATCACACGGCTTGAGTGGGAGTTGAAGAAGAGGAGAATGAGGGTGGGAACACTGCTTTGGGCTACTGCTAGTAGTGGCAGTACCTTCCGCTGGGCAGCGCTGAGGGAATAAATTTACGTGGCAGCGGCAAAAATTTCATGTTTTATTTTTTTATTTTTTCCATAAAAAAAAATGGCAGAAAAACAAAAAATTATTTTTAAAATATTTTTTGAACACCATCATATTGAATGCCTGCATGTTTGGCACTTTTCAAAAACTTTGACCCGCTATCTTTCCGGGAATAAATTTTTAGGAATTTTTTCCCTGAATATACCTTTCTAATTTATTGTTATGTATTTGAGAATCAACAAAATCGGAGAGATGGTCCTACAAAAGTGTGTTTAGTTCATAAATAATATGAGACATATTATACTGTATATTGCAGATATAGGAGGCACAATCCTCTAGAGCCACCTCCTGTTCCTGTGCAGCAAAGAATACTGGCGAAGATGGATTCCGACTCGGAAGATCAAGGAAAGTCTGATACTGAAGCAGAATTGTTGGAGATGATAAGGTATACACTATATTCTGTACAATTGCTTTCTACATTAACAAAATAAAAAACAAACAAACAAACAAAAAGAAATGGAAAAGAAATAATATAATATAGTAATAAAGGAAACATAACTGAGGTGCAAATTTATTTAGTTTTTCTATCCTTAAATGGGAATTTTACATGGTTAAAAAGTTTAATATTAGGGAAATGATAAGACAAAAACAAAGTATTTCATTATGTTCAAAAAATTTTAGATGAGAATATATTTACATATTTTTTTAAAATTATTAATATGTTCTATAAATATTAAATTGAAGGAAAATAAACCATTTCGGTTGTGATATATATTTTAAGGAAAGGATAGGAATAACCAGCAAGGCCTTACCGATCAAGGAGTCACAGAAGGAGAAAATCTTGCAGTTACAGGTTCACTCGAAAAAATGTTAAATATCTACATTTTGAAGACGTTTCGCACTGTCTAGGTGCTTCATCAGTTTGGAGAAAAGTAAACTGATTTTAATAAAGTTTTTGGCTAGCTGGTTGGTGTGGAGGGGAAAGGGAGAAGGAAATGAAGAGGAGAGAGGTGTGGAGGGGAGGGCAAGGAAAGGGAAATGTTTTGCAAGGTGGGAAATTTTTGAATGTTTACAAGCTGGGGGAATGTATATAAGGAGGGAAATTTTGAATATTTACAGGGTGGAGGGATTGGGTTATCTGAGATTTAGTCCAGACTGGTGTTCTATTTGCCTGGACTTAAGGATGTTTTGGTAGGCTAGTTCACACTGTTGTAACATTGGATAATTCGCAAATCCTGGTAATGTTTTGATTGTTTGAACTGTGTAACATTTGTTGAATTCCCTGTGTGTTGCTGGCCCTGTGTGTTGCTGGCCCTGTGTGCTTGTGTACGGGAAAATGATGTCATAACGCTGGTTGCCTATGTATAGCGTTTTCGGACACTTATAAAGTAGATTTCTCTCTGTGAACATTAAAAATACCTAAAAATTAACAAATCTTCATAAACACATTGTGTTCAATTCAATATACCTAATATAATTCAGGTTTTTGAAAATTAGTACACTTAAGCCGGTATTACACCATACAATTTTGCATACAATTTTTTCTTGCAAGAAAATTTCATCTCCATACAAATAAATGGAGTTCAAGTTTTCTTGTAAGGAAAAATTGTATGCAATAGTTAGGAAAATTGTATGGTGTAATACCGGCTTTACACATCACATTGATCAGCAGTCAAGTTGATTTGATTGATTTGTGTGCGTGTTTATTTTATTGATTTATTTTAAACAAAATTGTATTTTCCAGTGCTGCAGATCCAACGTTTACTCAGCGCTGGAATGACCTTCTACGGGATGTTGGCTGTGAAGTTGATCCACCTGAGCCTCCAGTCGTGATTAAATCGGATGAAGCATTAGATGTAGACATTCTACCCAGGAGCAAATCAAGAGGATTACGAAACTTGAATCACTCGTACAAGTAAGTTGATAATATAAGATATCAGTATTTTCCTAGTACTGTATGTAACTACAGTACAGTGTAAATACATATTGATGGGTGTCATTAAAAAAGAGCTAGCAGAATCCAAGAAGCTCACAAATATAAACATTTTCAGCTTGGTGTATGAAGTTCTGTACCTCGAAGCCAAACTCTTTATACTCCTTTCAGGTCTGTTCGTAAACCCTGCTCAGTGTACTCTGGGCAAGTTTATGAACAAAAATTGTAATATCATTTGCACTGCACTCCCTACCCCACTTTTTGCGCTGGTGAAAGAAAGTGGGGGCCTGGTGTACAGCGAGCAGGGTTTACGAACAGACCTATAGTGAACTTTCCAAATCCAGGTTCAAGAGTGGTCTGAAAAAATTATTGTTGGTGTAGCTGAGGCTTAAAAATTAAATCCCATTTGGGCTTGGATATATTCTTGTTTGATCCCCAGTGCCTCATATACAGGTATATAATTAATTATTACGCAACTTGTTGTGAGGTAAAATTTGATTTTGAGTAAAGGAGAGGCGGTCCCTTCAAAAAATTGTGTGGCATAGTAGAAACTCAATACAATAAGAATAAGGTAATACTCATATATTATATAAGGTAAACCTAAATTCCTGGGTCTCTTGATGTAATGCAATAACAATTTTTTACTGTATTAGGTAACCCTTTTAATAATAATATTTATTGATCAGACACCAGCGTTGTACAAGTGCATTCGAACTGGATAAACGTTTCTTTGCCCTATACAAGCTACTTATAAAGGCTAAAGGATGAATTCAGCACTCAGCTATGGTTGGGGTGGGGGGAGGGGGAAACTGGGGAGCCCTATGTTGTATTGCTAAATTTGGGATGAAAGAGGGGTGAAAGACTGTGGGTGACACCTCTCATGTATTTTATGGCCTCTAGGGGGCGGGGGGGAGGCGATCATATCTTCATCCCCCCCCCTCCCTCCCCCTTCCCGGATCAACCCTTGATTAGGCATATTCTTAAAGGAGGGGAACGGCTTCAACTTTTGTATTTATAAAATTTTTGATATAGTAAATTTTTGGTATCTGCACCAAAAGAAACTCTTATCTTCTCCTTCCTTCTCCGACTTCCAGCTGTTGAAAGTTAAGGCTTTCAAAAAAGTTGTGTCTATGATGTATTTCACACCACAGGGAAGCAGCCCAATTGCGCAAGGGGTTTCTAGAGAGGCGTGCTGCCATTGGCTGCTTCCATTTGGTGCAAAATAGACACAACTTTTTTGAACACCTTATATAACTTTCAACAGCCGAAACTTGGGGAAGGAAGGGGGAGGGTGACGTTTCTTTTGGTGGAGACATATGTTTTACTGCATCAAATTTTTTAAAAAAATATTAAAGTTGAAGCAGTGCCTCTCCTTTAACAGTGATTTAAGTATAACTGGTAACTTGCAACACCATAAGAGAGGTCTAATTTGTTGTGTATAACAACAGGGACATGAGCTCACCTGAGCGGCTTGCAGGGAAGACTGAGGATGAGGATCCAAGCTGCAATCAGTACCAACTGCGCTCAGCACAACGCCAACGCCATCCATCAATGCAGAGCAATGACTCCACTGAGCCACTTTGCCCTATCATCAAAACCGACACTTTGTCCAAGTAATAACAACTTATTTAATCAATTCGGTTTTACATAATTATTGAAAAGAAACTAGTAGAATGTTTCAGTGAAACAATAAATTACAGTAATAGTTTTCAGAAGAACAATCGGTCATCTAGTACATCAGAAACTAGTTGATGATTGACCAGGGGCAGTCTTTCAAATTTTCCAAGGGGAAACTTTAAAATTAGTTCCTACTTCAGTGTTTCAAAGGGAAAGGGGCAGAGTATTTTTTTATAATGTAAACAAACTTTATTAATACCAAAATATAAACTAAAACCACAATTTCTTAATTTTTTTAATAAGAGCAGTATAAGTTGTTTGTGCAGTAGGTACCAGGGATACTTCTATGGAAAATAGTGTTTTTAATTTTAATTAACAATAGTCACTGCAATGACCTTCTGAGATGTTTGTTTGTTATTGGCCAAATCAAAAGAAAGAGTAGACTATAGAGAAATGTATCTATAAGTTTCCACAAATTTTAAAGCACTGCATCTTGCAAAAAATACAGTTTAAAAAGTGCACTTTGCCTTTGACATCAGGCAATGCAATATGAGGCTATTAATGGAGTATCGACCTCAATTTTTTTTATTGCAGAAATGGGTCCCTGATTTTCTTTCAGATTTTGTACAGGCTGGGAACTATTTTTAAAAAATTATTGTAAGTCCTTTTTGTGACGTCACGAGGCTGCAAGTCCTATCCTTTTCTTAAGGAGCGGCGCCTTGTGACGTCACAAAGAGAACTTTCAATAATTTTTTAAAAATAGTTCCCGGTCTGCAAAAAATCTGAAAAAAATCAGGGTAGCATAACTTAGCACCCTCTATACATTTCTGCAATAAAAAAAAAATTGAGGTCGATACTCCATTATATATCTGTATAACAGGTTGCTTATCGAAACACAAGCTAGCATGCATATTATAATTCAAATATCTAGTCCTCACGAAGTGAAAATTTAAAACGTCGAAAATACTGTATGTAATATTTCATGTGACTTGTACTGGGTAGTTTGAAAATATATTTAAATTATTATTATTATTTTTTTTTTTCTTGTAGCCAACTTTGATCTATCAAAATATATACACCTGCTTAGTCTCTTTTCTAATCTATTGTCATAAATATATTCAATATTTAACTTTATTTGTATTTTATTATTTTATTCAAATTTTCTTCAGCCCCCCTGCTAGCTGATTTGAAAACGCTGCATGAAAATATTTAAATAAACTTAAAACTCCATTTTCTATTATGAACACATAGCTCAGTGGTAGAGTGCCTGACTTTCAACATGGAACTCGTGGGTTAGATCCCCATTTGGGGCTGCTAGGTTTGCCATAATTGTGTTTTTAGCTACTCAATATTTGCAACCCCTTGAGATTGGAGTCAAATAATTTTATTTTCGTTGTTAAACAAATTTCACCTACAGGTTCTAATATTTAAAGAAAAAAATGAAATAGCACTTGTGTGAGATCAAAATAATGCTTACTTGTTATGCTGCATTTTTTTAACCTTTCTATTTTTGCAATAAAAAAAAAATAATAATATAAATGCAGATAATCCATTATATACTGTATTATTTTTTAGTGTTCAGAATGTTAGTGGTGTGAAAATCTCAGAGGGTGAGATTGTGTGGGAAGAATGCGAGGGCAGAGAATGTTGGCGGAAGTATTTCATGGAGTTGTTTCAGGAGGATGATGATGAGGTGAATGAAAATGTGGATGGGCTAGAGGATATGAATGAGGTGGACGCATCAGAGAAGAATGGAGTTTAGGAAGGAATGAGTATGAAAGAATTGCAAGGAATTGTGTGCAAGTTGAAGAATGGAAAATCAGCGGTAGTGGATGGTGTAACGAGTGAAATGTTGAAGTATGGAAGCCCGTGGTTTATGAAGCGTTTTCTTGAGTTTTGTCATGTATGTTACAAATGTGGGAGAGTACCAGAAGATTGGAAGTGTGCTGTAATTGTTCCATTTTACAAGGGAAAGGGTGATAAGTATGAATGTAAAAAACATAGAGGAATTAGTTTATTAAGCATACCAGGAAAAGTGTATGGTAGATGGGTGCTTGGGTGAGTGCAAAGAGTTACACAGGAAAAGATCTGGGAGGTGCAGTGTGGGTTCATGCCAGGTAGAGGCTGCACAGATCAGCTCTTTACTGTGCAACAGTTGATTGAAAAATATATGGCTGTTGATAAAAAGTTGTTTGTCGCATTTGTAGATTTAGAAAAGGTATATAATAAGGTGAATAGAAGTATGCTGTGGAGAGTGTTGTCCGAGTATGGTGTAAATGATGAATTGCTGAATGCAGTAAAATCTATGTATGAAGGTAGTAAAGCTTGTGTGAGGGTGAATGGTGGATTGAGTGAGTGGTTTGAAGTGAAGCGAGAAGTGAGACAGGGTTGTGTGATGTCGCCATGGCTGTTTAACGTGTTTATGGATAAGAGTGTAAGAATGGCTGGTAGAGGAGAAAGTGGAATTAGTGTGGGTACGATAATGTTATGGTTGTTGTTGTATGCAGATGATGCACTGGTGTTAGCTGATAATGTAGATGATTTGCAAAGAAGGTTAAACTGTTTTGAAGTAAGTACTAGTCGTATGGATCTGAAAATCAATGTGAGCAAGACAAAAGTAATGGCGTTTGGTAGTACAGATAGCAATAAGGCAAAAGGAATTGATCTAAAAGGAGAACAGTTGGAATGAGTGAAAGAATTTGTATATTTGGAAAGATTGTTCCGGGAGAATGGAAGTATAGATGGAGAGATTGATAGGAGAGTAAGTGCTGGTAGGAGGGTAGTGGGTAGTATGGCAGGGTTGTGTCGCACTGAGCTGTTGTCTAATACGGCTAAGCTAGCTGTGTATAACTCTGTCCTAATACCAACTTTGATGTATGGGTCTGAAGTATGGGTGTGTCAAACAAAGCATAAGAGTAAGTTGAATGCAGTTGGTATGAGTTTGAGTTTACGAGTTTGCAAAAAGCGTGCCGAGCATAAGTGGGACTTATGATATCAAGAGGCTCAAAGCTTCCCTCCTTTAATATTGTTGAGAGCTTGTATGTCCCCCCTCCCCTTCAGCTTATCCAAATTACTAAGTTTGCCATTTTTTTAAGTGTGAGTGCAAATAGTAAAGGTAAACTTGTTGCTAATTTGCATATTGGTTGCAGCGCGAGCTGCTCACGCAACTCGGAGAGAGGACCTCCATCTCGCTCAGTAAAGGTGGGAGCAGATGGAACTGTGGCTGTGGCTATTCCTATGATTCCCCCTCTAAGTGGCACAGAACGAAGGAACGCTCTGCGCGTCAAGATGGAAGAATGGAAACTAGTTGATGAGCAGGATGAGTTTGACAATACTTCTCCCCCTATCTTGTCAAAGATGTATGGTGCCATTCACTTGGCCAGGCTTTTAGGTAAGCAGCAGTGCACTTTACGGTAGTAGAGAAATTATAATATTAGTGTCTTCAACCTTTCTTTCAATATCTTAATTTGCAAAACATGTTTTGTTTTAGTTAAGCTGCCAGAATACCTCCATGCCACAAAGCTTCCAGATGGACACATCAGAGTCATTCAAAGACACCTCAATATGTTCATTGTGTAAGTAATAATAATAATAATTGTTTATTGGGATAGAGATAGAGAATACAGTAACATGTGAATGAGAGAGAAAAAAAAATAAAATAAATAAAAAAGTCATATAATTATCCCAATAGGTGAACTGAAAAAGGTATTTACACAATGTGATCAGTCATCAACAAAGTAATTGCTGTACTGCTATATAACTATTATTTTTAAGCATTGTGAATCTTCAATATCAGTTTTATTTCGCTTTAACTAGCTCCATGTTTTTGCCATGACTGATTTGATTGACCGTAAGGATTGATTAAGGAACAAAGTGTTTTAGCAAAATACTACGAACTAGAAAAATACTTTTAATATTGGAACACACAAGAGAAGAAGTACGTTAGATATAGCTGAAGCAAACTTAAGTAGTTGCAAGTCATCATAGATTACGTAGGTATTTTTAGGTATTTTTTAAATAGTATCATAGTTCAGACCAAGTTTGCAAGTTTGAGTAAAACACTTTTTTCTGTTCCATAAGGCTGAGTTTTCAAGGCCTCAGAAACTCCAACTTCGGGAATTTTTTGTGATGAAGCTATTTCAGTTGGAATTTTTTGGTTTTCATTTCTTAATAGAGTGCAGGTTAAACTATTTTTAGAAAATAAAATATTTTAAAAAAAATGCAATCGCTCACTATACTTCTTTAACAGATTATATAAATTAGCAATGCTTGGAATATATATATATATATATATATATATATATTGTATAGTGTTGAGTAATATATTTAATATGTTCTATAAAATGTATCGAAAAGTGACATACTAATTAGTGGATTAGTGCAAGGGACTGATAGAAAAAATGTAAAAAAAAGATTTACATTTATGAAATAAGAGACACTCCTAATTGCCACATTTTTAAGGTTATGTTTTATTCACAGTATAACTAACTATATTACGTTTCTGGCATCTTTCTATTAGTATCGCTATCGTTAATCATAAATCCATCGTTAATGTAATTGCCTTAATATAATGATTGATTTGTGTTACTTCTTCTTCATATTGAAGTTGTTCAAAGCATCAAGTATGAAAACTAATAATAATGCAATACTTTGTGCTTTTTGTTTCAGCTATTTAACCAAGCATCCTAGATGGTTTGGAGACAAGCATTACTACAATGACATGGATAGTCAAATTGCACCAACATCAGAATAATATTTTTATGTTAATTAATGAGTGAACAGCCATGCCAACCAAGGTCATAAAACATCATTGGCTCAGACCAAAATACAAAAACTTAAGGATTATTTTTCAAAGTGAACATTGTGGCAATTGTTTCCATGGAATATTTTCAAATTCTGGACTGTTTTGTTCAGTCTTGTGTTGTGCTAGTGATTTATTATTTATTTTTAATTCAACTGTAAAATAGTTTATTTGTTGAATCATTATTTAAAATACAAATAATCTGCTCGTTGTTGGAGAAGAGGGATATTATTTTGGACACAAAAATATTTGTGTATTTAGTTAATTTTCATGCATTGAAGGTTAATTTAGACAGATGAGCATTCTTTCTATTCTCTAGCAAATTTAATACTACTGTATACCTTTCCTAGCATAACAACTTTAGAATGACTGCTGTATAGTATATACAGTAAAAACTTGTTATTACGTAACTTGTTATAAGGTAAAAACTCGATATTGAGCAGGGTTCCGGACCGGACCGTTTCAGACCGGTCATGACCGCAAAAAACCGCTCATTTTGCTTGACCGGTCATGACCGGTCCATAAATGACCGTCGATGCTCGACCGCGACCGGTCTGACCATCGATCGCGACCGGCCGGATAGCGACCGCGACCGGTCTGACCAAGACCGCGCACATTGAACGGTTATTTCGAACTACCGACCGCGATCGTAAATTTAGCGGCCTTGAAAATTTTAAAAGTAAAAAATATTAAAATCGCTCCTTACTGAAGAACTGAAATTAAGATCGCGGTCGGATCAACATCACTAGCTTTATTTGCGATCGAGGTTTTCATATAGTTATACATCATTAATATATTTTATTTGTTATACATATTAATATGTTAGTATATAAAATATAAAAAGTAAAATATTTACATTATTAAGTTATAAATACATATTATTTTTCTTATTTCGTACTTACTTTTTTTTCTTTTTTTTTTTTTCATAATAAAGTACATATAATTAATACTTTAAAACTGATCATGCATTTATAATTGCTGTCTGCTTGCTGGTTATTGGCGACATACTCTCGCTCGCAATGCTCAGGTATAACTAACTTGACGAGAACGAAGTACGACCGGGTCGCGATCAATCTCAGCAATCAAGTTGGACCGACGATCAAGTTGAACGGGCATGTACTGGAGTTCGTAAGTAATGTTATGAGTAATCATTCAGGATCGACCACACATCATCATGATAACGGAAAACACAAGTTTACGAAAGCACAAATGAAAAATTGAGAAAAATTTATCCCGAATTATTGATTCCGATTGGTCAGTAATGTCACGTGACATTCGCCAACGAATTAGAAATACTTATTATTCGTGTTAAAAGAAGGCAGCTGTAAGCCTAGTATATAATATAATTTAATATAATTATGCCCGAAAATCCCGATAATATTATATATTATTATATGCGACCGCGGTCACGGTCCGCCGCGGTCCATTTGACCGAAATGACCGCGTATTTTGACGCGACCGGTCATGACCGGTCCATTATGACCGCCGTGCCCCGACCGCGACCGGTCACGCGACCGCCGCTGCGATGAGACCACTCGACCGGTCCAAATTTTTGACCGACGAATCAACGACCGGACCGCGGTTGACCGGACCGTTTTCACCGGCGGTCCGGAACCCTGATATTGAGTTACGGAGTAAATTTCAAAAAAAAAAAAAAAAAAAAAAAAAAAAATCAAAATTCAAAATATTTTTATTAATTCCATTTCTCCTACAATCATAATATCAATACATGATATATGTTTAGGTTTTTAGGACAAGTCACTAGTAGCTAGCTGAGCTGTAAAAAGACAATTACACTATAATTATAACATTAAAAACAAAAAAATTAATTTACAATGATATTATCATTAAAGTCATAGTCCAAGTATTTCTGCACACTATAAAAGCACTTGTATATTAACATTTTTTTCACAGCTGTTTGAAATAATTTCACATTTTCAATACATTTAATCTTACTTGGTAACTTATTATATAATCGGAAGCAGCAGTAAAGGTCCCGTAAAATTAATTAGTATTGCAGGTATAGGAAAATCTTGATATAAGGTATACTCGATATTAGGAAAACCCAATTTCCTAGGTCCCTTGACTTGACGTAATAACAAGTTTTTACTATTATATATATATTATATATACACCTTATAAGAATTGAAAGAAGAGCTTTAAGATTTATTTATAATAAAAGCCTTCCTGCTTGCACTGTATCCAAAATTATTCCAATTCATAAACATTTTGAGGTAATTGATTTGATTTATTATAAAAAGTGCATTAGTGGTCAAATTGATTGTAATATTGTTAATAAAATACGAGAAGGAAGACGAATTAGGGGACAAGATGGTGCTGTGCCCTTTTGATCCCCCCAAAATTAAGGGTAAGGTAACGCCACCAATGTTAAAAAAAATCCCTCTCACAAAAATTCTGAAAAAAATTTAAAATGTTCTCCTCTATACCCCCTATCAGTACCTAAAATATCAGGTATACAAATACGATCTAGTTTTTGAGTTATAAATTTTTAAAGTTGACTACTTTAACATGGAGAAATGAAACTCCCATGTTAAATTGGTCAACTTTAAAAATTCATAACTCAAAAACTAGATCGTATTTGTATACCTGATATTTTAGCTACTGATAGGGGGTGTAGAGGAGAACATTTTAAATTTTTTTCAGAATTTTTGTGAGAGGGATTTTTTTTAACATTGGTGGCGTTACCTTACCCTTAAGACTAGATTTGTATAAGAAAGGTTTCCTTTGTAGAACTGTAACGTTGTGGAATAAACTGCCACATGATGTTAAATTGGCTAGTGACCGGCAGTTTCCTCGTTGTTTAAAAAAATGTTATATTTCCACTATGTAGTGTTAAAGTGTGTATTGACTCTAAGCATAATTATGCTATAGTAAAATGGGGTACTGAAAAAAAAAAAAAAAAAAGTTTCAAGTTTTTGTCAATATTTCAAAAGGCACAAAAATTTCATGAAGAACAAGCCCTATTACAGCATTATACGACAATTTCCTGATTTTATATGAATTTTTAAAACCTCTCAAAAATGACGTCATAGCATTGAATCTTAAGGGCCCGATCTAGTAGAGGTAAAACACCTCACGCGGCAAAATGTAGGCAACCACGCGGTTTTTAGCTCGAAAGGAAAAACAGGCTCTACCTGCTCTTCATCGCATTTTTTCATTTATGTATTCGGTAATAAATGTCACAGAAACTTCGGACAAAAATGACTTTGGTCTACTTTTTAATGACAAGTTCATTTTTATACAGCTTTAAACAACCAGATCAATACTTTTTTGCGAATACGTGATGAGATCGATAAGGAAGATAAAAATTTTATTTCCATAAAAATGTCATTGTTGAGATGGGTAGCGGTCACTAATCCGCTGACATTGTTATAGACCGCAATAGAGTAAAGTGCTCCTGCGAACACCTGCTGCTAGGGGAGGAGAAAATTCGGAGACTCAGAAAATGAACCGCTGTCAATCATGTTTATATTATGTTCAATAAATTACTAATAATTATTATTTCTTTTCCGATTATAAGAAATTACAGTAGCAGTGATCTGAGACTTTTAATTATTTTTAGATGTGATATAATTATAAATTTATGTTTTTTGCAAAGACATTATTTTTATGTTATAGTATAACATGAAGACAGTATAAATGTTTAGGAAGAGTCATGATTGGGGAAGGGTCACAAAATGTGTTAGTCAATTAATCTTATCTTGCAATTAATATTATAAATAAAGTATTATTTAATTGTTTATTAGAAACAATTAAAAACATATATTCGATATATGTTTTAATATATATATATATCGATAAATATATTTTTGTTTTTAATTCATTGTTATATAAAATGCCGATAATGATATACAAGTTGAATTTATTACAAAAATTGTATTCTTACTATTTTACATGATTTGAAAATGAAAAAATTATTTTATTACACAACGAACTGGACGGCGAGCCATCTCGCTGCTATATAACTGATTAGTTGTGTTCTGTTAGATTTGAAAGCCCCAAAGTAATTTTCAATTTTCTCTATACTAGGTGATAATGAACCTTGAGGTGTTCCTATAGTGTAATATTCCATTATTATGTAGAGGCAGCTAAATCTGAATTCAGTGTACATAATAGCAAAATGTAAGGAGTAAAGATAGAACTGCGGAGCGAGTGGATGATGGTAAAGCAAGATAAGGTTTGAGAAAGGGTTGAGAGCGGGAGGACTGCAGGCAGGTAAATTCTTTTATTGTTCTCTCTCGGCTCTCCCTTCTCCTCTCTCTCTCGGCCGCACTTGTAGTTCAGTATTTCGCATATTTCCGCAATTCCGCACGGCGCTGCATTCAGTGGTTTTAGGAACCAGAAATTGCAAAAAAGTAGCTCTAGTCTATAAGTTCCAGTAAATTTAATAACATAAATTAACACTTTCAGCGTACACTATATTAAAGCCGACAACATTTTCTAGACCGCTATTCGACCCTACTGTTGAAATTATTTTTTTTACAAGTGATATGATGAAGTAAAGTTGACACTCTTTTACCGCTTTTAATCATTAATTAAAAATTAATTGGTGGTTGTGGTGTAAAAACAAATCCATTGGCGGACTACATATCAGTCTCCTCTTTTCAATGATGTTTTTTAAATTTTTGTGAAGCAAATATTGTACCCTACAGAACTGATAGAAAACACTGTTTTTTCCTTATGGCCGTTCCTACTAGATCGGGCCCTTAAATGGGAAAATAGATCAGTTAACATTGCGAAATCCCATACTTAATATTGAAATGTAACCAAAACCTCATTTGCAAGGTTTTTAGGTGCTAGAATCACGATAATGAAGGTTTCAAATTCCTACCTCAATAACTTTTCATTTTAGCAATGTTAACTGATGCATTTTCCCATTTAAGATTCAATGCTATGACGTCATCAAAAAAGTTTTAAAAATTCATATAAAATCAGCAAATTGTCGTAGAGTGCTCTAATAGGGCTCGTTCTTCATAGAATTCATAGCACTTTTTACTAGTATTGCTAACTCAAATACCGGTCAGTACCCCATTGTGTATAACTTAATTTATTTATAATATATTTTGGGATAGCTGCCACTTTTAGTGTTAAGAGAGAAGGGTCTGCAAAGTGACAGGCACAGTGGAGCAAGTCCTCGCAAACGATGAGGAGGCAGTGCAGTGAGTCTTGGAATTCACCATTGAGGCGAACCTCCGACTGCTGCTGTAAATAGAAACAAACAAAATAAAGATACAAAGAAATTAAAGAAATAATCAAAAAACACAGTTGCAAGAAACATGGCAAGAAAGTTTGCGGACAATAAATGGCCGCGCTGGGGGCATACATGACCAAAATGTGTCAATTGCCCCAAAATACCAACCACTTTTAGTGTTTTGGTGCCTCAATTTTGCGCTTTTGTATGCTATCCCCACCCTAACTACAATTTGCTATGTATAGATAACAATTTTTGTATCTATTTGTTTTGGGTGAAATAATATATATTAAAGTTGATGTCGGAGGCTATGTATGTATCACTTATAAATTACAAAAGTCATGTTCCAAGTGATAGTTTTAATTATGGGACCAGAAATATTTAAGTTGTGAATTGGAATTAAAAAGGTACATTTTTACCTGTTCTACTTCTTAGCCTTCTTCTCGCGGTCATATAATATTGGGGAGGAAGCATTCTCTTGAGCTATTATAATAAAGAAATTGCAAAGTCTGGCTCATTTTTAAATATATGTATCATGTTTTCAATAAATTTAATATTGATCTGCAAAACAAAAACATGCATATAACTTGTTGTTTCCCTATATACAAAGAGCTCTTAAGGGCATTGGGTGTAGCACCGGTAGTTGGCAGCACTGACGTATCTTCACCATGCAAATTTTTGATCATTGCTCCTCGGAGTAATTTTTATGCTAGAGCTAAGCTGATTGCTGTAGTATCAAGATAATTAGTAGCCCAAGTGCACAATTTGGCTAAATAAAGCCTGATTTAAAAAAAAGTATTTTTTTTTATATTTTAGAAAAATGCATGTAAATTTAAAAAAATTACTAAAAAATACTTTTCTTTAAATCAGGCTTTATTTAGCCAAATTGTGCACTTGGGCTACTAATTATCTTGATACTACAGCAATCAGCTTAGCTCTAGCATAAAAATTACTCCGAGGAGCAATGACCAAAAATTAGCATGGTGAAGATAGGTCAGTGTTGCCAACTACCGGTGCTACACCCAATGCCCTTAATTGTAATGTCTGCTATTCAACAATGCATACCACATCACAAAGAAGCAGTGAGGTCTCAATATTGGAAAAAATGGAAGAACTTGTCAACTTTTCTCCAACAAATTTAAGGCTTGTACATCTTTGCTAACACAGAGTGGACACTTTTTCAGCTAATGCGCTGATGATTCTGAAAATGAAAATTACTAGGAGAAAGACATTTTTCTGCGGTACTAGAAATTTTGTAAAAATGAGTGAATAATTAATGTAATTTTATTGTGTCATAAATCACGAAAATTGTCATAAGACTTTCCTCTTTTTTTTTTTTTTTTTTGTCCTAAACACCCTGCTGTTTGAAAAAACAAAAGAGGATCTGATAGTTGTCTTTTGATCCTTAATTAAAAATCTCCCTTAATTTCACAGAAGTAAAGGCTTGTTGAGGGAAAAATTATGAGAACTAGTTCTATCATGGCTTCTCCATGTCATTCTCCTTGAGTCATACACATAATTATTAATCAATTGCATGTGATCGAGTTGGCATTAATCGGTCTAAAGGAACTTATTTATATATCATGTATAGGAGTCGGGAGCAGGTAGAGCATATTTTATATACAACCCAGAGGTATTGTGATATCTGATCCTTTAATTGTTTCAACCTTAAATTGAGCATTAATGTTGCAAAAATAAATATTGCGTAAAGAAGATTTATGAAATTGCAGTTCTTTTAAAGCTGGTTGACTGTGGTCTCTCAACTGGCCTTCTTGATTTTTATAAGGTTTTTGCAATGGACCTGCTATCAATAAGTGGCATAATTTTTTTTAAGTGTACACTTAAAAAAAATTATAGCACACGTGTGCTATAGTTTTATAATAAAATGAGATAGAAGATTATTAACATGGTGTCTTTTATGGACAAAAACCGGGATTGAAGCTGTTGTGACGAGAAAACCACCCCTTGAATTAGCTTTAAATTTTAAAGGATTAGAGTCTTCATATATTGTCACCGCAAATCACGTTACTACAAAAAAAAATGATGGAACATTGACCCTTTTATGTTCTAGTGAGATAAGGTTTAGAGTTGCATCAAATGTTTTGTAGTTAGTGATATGCTTTCTGAGGTGACATAGGTGATACATGTCATGTATTTCATGTAATTGTCATGGTTGATAAATACTGGACACACGCAATTTCTTGTGTACTTGTCATGCCACCAATTGCAGCACTATTTAAAAATGTACCAAAGTGAATAATTTTTTTACATATTCGGGTACATAAGAATTATTTTGGTATACCTGTGGCTCAATATTTCCGTATGATGCCTAATTAATTTACAATTATTATTATTTTGAAAAGTGAATCCAATAAAAGAAAGGGGATGGAAGGAGGTTCCCTTGATTCACGGGAGATTCTCGTATCAGTGCGCTACTATAGCTGCTACCGCGCGCCGGCTTGAATTAACCAACGGTTTTTGGATTCACTTTTCAAACAAAATAGTTCATTGGAAATTAATTAGACATCGCGCGTACGAAAATATTGAGCCACAGGGATACCAAAATACTTCTTATTATAGGTACACGAATATGTAAAAAAAGTAATCACTTTGGTACATATCTTTAAAGGCCTTTTTATGACCTCTTATTCAGAGTATTAAGTAAAGTACACGGTTATAAACTTTGCTTCAGTGTGATACGGCTGCATATTAATTTTTGTTTCAGCAGCACAAATATCGGAGATAATAGCCGAAAAAAAAAAAAAAAAAAAAAAGCAACTGTGACATCACGCGCTCATTCAGCAGCAACAATATAGGGAAATCAATGCAAAATATAGTTTGAATCTAGGTGCAACCACAGTAACAATTTTACTTCTGGAATTTTGAAATTTTACCAGGGTAGTTGCCAGTATTTACCAAATAGCCTAAAAGAATTTTTTTGATGACATTTGGACAGTGATGAGTTACTGCCATGGATAAATTTCTCCATGGTTGCTGCGGTGGAAAGAGGAAGAAAAATGTTAAATTTTTCTCCTCGTTTGCTACGTACTGCAATAACTCAGTCAATATGAATGTCATCAAAAAATTCTTTAAGGGTAAGGTAAAGCCACCAATGTTAAAAAAAAATCCCTCACAAAAATTCTGAAAAAAATTTAAAATGTTCTCCTCTATACCCCCTATCAGTACCTAAAATATCAGGTATACAAATACGATCTAGTTTTTGAGTTATAAATTTTTAAAGTTGACTACTTTAACATGGAGAAATGAAACTCCCATGTTAAATTGGTCAACTTTAAAAATTCATAACTCAAAAAGTAGATCGTATTTGTATACCTGATATTTTAGCTACTGATAGGGGGTGTAGAGGAGAACATTTTAAATTTTTTTCAGAATTTTTGTGAGAGGGATTTTTTTTAACATTAGTGGCGTTACCTTACCCTTAAGGCTATGTGACAAATATTATCTAGACTGCCCTGGTAAAATTTCAAAATTTCAGAAGCAAAATTGTCGCCGTGGTTGCAGGTAGAGTGAACCTATCTTTTAATTGCAGGGATTTCCCTATATCATTGCCGCTGAATGAGTGAAAAGTGCTTTTTCGTCGGCTATTTAATCTCTGATATTTTTGCTGCTGAAACAAAAATTGTCATGCAGCCGTGTACCATATTGAAGCAAAGCTAACCGTGTACTTAAGGTAGAGATAATACGGATCAGCTGGCCCAATGCTAAAAAAATCCCATTCATAAAAATTATGAAAAATTTTTGAAATGTTCTTCTCTACATCCCCTATCAGTAGGTAAAATATCAGGTATACAAAAACGAGCTAGTTTTCGAGTTATTAACTTTTAAAGTTCTCTAATTTAACATGGAGAAATGGAACTGCCATATATATGTTAAATTAGTCAACTTTAAAAATTAATAACTCGAAAACTAGCTCGTTTTGTATACCTGATATTTTACCTACTGATAGGGGATGTAGAGGAGAACATTTTAAATTTTTTTCTTAATTTTTATGAATGGGATTTTTTTAGCATTGGGCCAGCTGATCCGTGTTATCTCTACCTTAAAGGTGAACTGAAGGGATTGCTTTTTTTCCCCTTTAGGGAACCTTATATTACCTATCCCATCCATCTGCACTAATTTTTTCATGGCAGATACTTATTGTGCTGCTGTAGGACAATTAGTGAAAAAGTGAAGTTGTGACGTATCAGCGACGGTTGGTTGACTTAAAACTCGCCGCGGTGAAAAAACACACAAGCTACCGCGAGCGACCGCGGAAACTGCCGAGGGAGCGGCGATCGGCTCGCGATGTTTTGCAATATTCTAGGCGTATTGAACCCAGGAGCTACAACCAACACTTCAAACTTCAATAGCTGAGGTGACGCAACCTATGAATCCGACAGTATATAGCACCGCGGCAACGCGAGGTCCCTTAGTTTACACCACCTTAGTTTACTCAACCACGTGCTGAATCTCCAAACTGTCTAGGATAGTGAAGGTTGGCTCCATGGGTAAATTTGAGTTTTCTCAAGTTGCTTTTTTTTTTGCCAGGCAAAAAAAAAAAACAAAGTTGCTTGCCACGCAAAAAAATATATATATATAAATATATAAATCTGCTTTGTAGTGTAGTGGTTATAGTACCCCTGGCTCTGGTCCGAGAGGTCCCCGGTTCGATTCCCGAACACGGCAGACTTTTCGTGACTTGGGATGGGTGTGACTGATTACTAGATTATGGAGTTGGTAGGAGGAAGGCAGCTTACGGCTGTCTATACTCCGCAGCACTGCCACTGCAGGCTGCACAGATCTGATAGTAGGAGCCCAGAAGAGTGCAGGAAAAAGGGTTCTGGGAGCCTGGTAAGCCCCAGCATGGTCGCAAGATAACTCTTACTGACAGGGCTAAATATCGGCCTGGCCACACCCGAAAGGGTAAAATGGTGTCAAGGGTATTAACTTTTATTATATATTATGTATATATAATATTGGCGAATATAATAATTCTGTGTTTAAAAGTTTTATTTTTTTATATTTTTTACTTCTTTTTTTGACAATACATATATGAAGAAAAGAGCTGAAATGCACTAAAATATGTCAAAAAGTCATCTTTTACCAAAATAGTCTCAAAAACCAAAAATAGTCTAAATAGTGTTTTTTTATAGGCTTATTTTAATCCACTTCCGGAGATCGGGCCACAGATCGGACATCTTAAATGACAATAACAAAATATAGTCCTCAGCATATATACACAAAAAGGCAAAAAATGACTTTTTCCGCGCTCTATATAGTCATAAAAGGCCTTAATTAAATAATGAATAATTTAAATAACATTTTATATTTGTATTTTCTTTCTGCTCATTCAGAGTGTATAATAAGTACAATTAAGTAAACAAATATCTTAAGTATTTTGTATTTGCAATCATTGGCTTTATTATAGAAAGTAGATATACTGCATGTAAAAATACAGTATTCATATATTATTTGCACGGCCAGTGCAATGTCTTATTTTTCTATAAATTAATCCACAACAATTAAATAAGGAATTTTTAAATTAAATTATATAAAAGCTATAATCCAACATTGACTATGAAAATTCAAAACAATTTATAATTAACTTATGATGCAGTTAAATAAGCCACCCGTCCAGGCTCGGACTGGGAAGCTAGGGGCCAGTCAGGGCCATATAGGCATTACAGGCAGCAGGGGCCACTTTTCAAGGGGTCTGAGGCCACTTTCCCTATATGCTCCCATGTTAAAAATCTGAGGGGCCAGTCAGGGATCCCTGACCCAGCCTTATGGCCAGTCCAAGCCTGCACCCGTCCAGAATTGCTTCGGAAACGGAATGAAAAACTCTCGACCAAAACGAAAATTCAAAATTTTGATTACGAGAATTAGCCAAAAGTGATCGGAAATTATTTCCCATTCTGATTCCGACAATTCTGGACTGTGCTTAAAAATTCAACATATATAACGCAAAATAACATACTTATATAATTGAGCTAGAGGAAGCATGTTAAATATTTATTTTACTTTGGTATACCAAACTGACAAAAATGAATCTAATTTTAATTTCTATATACAGTCTGCCTTTCTGACTATATTAACTTTAAGACTATAAGGGTCAATTAAAAATGAAAAAAAGTAATGTATATCAGTAATTTTATTTATTACATAATAAATCTGTTTACAATTAATTTAATCTTAAATCCCATGAAAAGCATATACTGCAAAAAATAATAATAATAATGATAATAAAATAAAATAATAATAATGCATTAAATCACAATCACACCAATACATGAAGAAAAAAGACATTACAAAATAACTGTTTCAGGTGCAGCAACATAGTTTATTGGAGAAAACTATGGGGGAATTATTCACTCGATCATTAGTCTCATTACAGTATGAGAACTACAGTATTGAACTATTTGAACCATCATACAGTTTTTGCTATACATTAACTGGTATGAATAAGTTATATATTACTTTTACAATGCCCCTCTCAACTCTCTCTAAGCTTCTTAATTTTTGTCCCAGACACCCGACACCCCTAAAAGGCTAAAAGGTATCAAGATACTTTGCAATAAAAAATATATAAAAGCAATTTGTAGGCCAAAATATAATATTGTTAGTGTTGCTGCAATTCTGAATCAAAGCATTCACCATACGCGATTGTTCACAAGCTCACCTACAAAGTGACTACCAAATGATGGTAAAAAAGATTAACAAGAAAGTCTGTGGGAACACTTATGTTAGATAATATATGCAATGAACTACAGCATTGATAGATTTCTTTGTTAGTTCTTTTTGCCACTGTGCGGTAAAAGCTGTTGATCACTTTAGCAGTCTCGTATCATTTGTTACAAGATATGCAGTTTCAACAATCAAGGTAAAAATGATATTATATATAGTCAGAATTGCTGTGGCACCAAATATGTTAAAGTGAAACAAAAAATCTCAAACATTTATTAATGGTTGTTTTTAATTTAGTGAGACAGGAAGTAAGTGCTGCACCAATTGATCTGTCCCACATTTTATAAGTACAGTAAGTAGTAACTTGATCCAATACAAAAGACATACCTCATGCTTTTTCGTTGCTCACAAGCTCATTTTCAATTCAAAATTTAAAACATTAAAATTTATCCATTGCTCCAACTAATTTTAAGAAGTGCTGAAAGTATAAAAAGAAAAACTCAACCAGTTGTTGAGATATTGATGGTCTACTCACAATCAGTCTACTGTAATTAACCCTTATCCCTTAAAGGGGGACATGGGACAGTAAAATCATGAATGCATAAAAAGTCTATGTAAGATGTGTTAATGCGAGAAATGAGTGAATTTTCGTTTTCGGACCATCCCCCTAATTTATAAAAATTAAATAAATATAGACAGCCGCAGGGCAATTGCACAGGCAACATCGCACTGAGTATGGCTGGGCAGGAGGACAAGGGAGTGAGTTCCATGGAAAAGTGGCAGCTATGTTGCCTTTCGTGATTGCTGACGTCAGCAATCACTTTAGTTACTCGCTGGGCATTTACCCTGAGGCACTCGCCACCGTGCGGCATGTATTCATACTCAGTTAGTGGGTAACTTTTAAATAAAAAATACTTGTTTTTATGGTCCCCTGTCCCTTTAAGCAATTTTCAGCACCACACCATATGAAAACCAATATTTTTTTATATTACTGCATTCATAAAATATAGCTAGAAATTTCTTGCTCAAATTTCAAAGTTCTTGACCACTTCGTAAATTTTATTAAATCTTCCTTATAATTTGCAAAAAAGTAAGCAGCTTCTTTTTTTAACTGAACTTATAAAATAAAGTGCAGTAAAAATGTGTCACTTACTTTACAAAACATTTTTGACAGCAGATAAAAAAGGTCTTGTGCTGTGTTTTAAAACATAGACTTGTACTGTGATGAGAAAGTAAAATTGTTAAAAAAAATATTTGTGTGAAATTTTTAATATATATATATTTTTTCAAAAATAAATAAAATGGTAACTCAACTACTGGTTGCTGTTTTACTTGGTTTTAAATAATGTTATCAAGCAAATAATATAACATGCAAATTGGCATGATAACTTTGAAATATACATATATTCATTTATGGCTCATCTTCATAGAGAATGGATGTAGCACTCTGAACAATAGACCAGAATTGCTGGCTTGTATGTTCTATTTTCATCTGAAGGTTTGCAACCTCCACCGAAAGCTCAGTGGCACGCTTAAAAGCAGATTGGGCAAGCTTAAGTTCCTGTGGCACAAGCACTCCAAACCAACGCAGTGGATCTGCATTCCTCTGCTGAGAATGCGGCTCTTTGTGTTCAACCTTCTCAGGCTCTTCGTGCTCATTTTTCTTCTCACCATTCTCACTGTAGGCTCCTTGTGGTGGAGCCCCTCGAAAAATTGCTTCTGTCTTACCATCAGTTGCATTACTGGAATGAAAAATGTTAATATATTATATTTACAACTGAAATGCATGTTTAACTTTTTACATGAAGTTTAAGTAAAAAAACAGGATATTAAAAATGTTCACAATACTGTATATTTGTAAGTATTTTTTCTGATCAATATTTTTATCTATAATATAAATAGAAATTATTTGAGGGAGATTTACTATAGAAATTTCAGAGTGAATCATAATCTACTGAGATCTATGTTTGCCTAATGCAACCTCCATGTTTTAAAATAAATAAACAATTATCATTATATCATTTAAAGCACAAATTCTATGTATGTACAGTTTAGAATTGAAAATTATAAGCTTGGTTAATAAGTTTATTGCTATTCACTCCTGCTACAACATCTAATGAAAGTTGTCTTGTCGTTTTGTTATCTAGTTTAAAAAAATATTTCTAAATTTATGTAAAAACTCTGCTTCTTGCCTCTATATGGATGACAAAAGAATGAGATTATGTAATTAATTTCCTAGATATTCAAAGTCTTGAAAGTTTGTAGGGACAGCGCTCTACAGTGTTAGCAGAGAAAAGGTGAACAATAGCAAATAGCTGTCAAGGTCAGTGCTTAGGCAGAGTTATTTATTTACTTGGCAAATATTGAAGGTTGCTCACTTCTCTGTCCTTCACCCCTCACCTCCCTTGACCCTTTGCAAGCATGAAGAACAGGAAAATGTAGGTTAAAGTTGATGACAGTTCTATCCATAAGTAGGCCCTAAACATATATAAAGACTCTGTCAATTTTGTTACCATAAAGGTTGTCCCAAGAATCTCTTCTCTGGGTTTTTAATAAGTAGATGCCATTAACATGTTTCTACTCAATCTACAGTACTGTAAACCACTGTACAGTACCTTTCTTCTGCTTTCTTTGAGTTAAGGCTGAAGTAGTAGCAGTCTGAGTCTGGTGGCAGATGTGAGCTGACAGTGCTACTGGCCATCACTGTTTCTCCCGGTCCTGGCAGCTGGGCAGATCCAACTCGCTGTTTGCCCATAATGTATCTGGCCTTGGCCAGCAGATGGTAACCAAGTTGCAGGGAACGTGAAAGTTTAGCTCGAATTTGCAAGAACTCTTGAAGCAAATTCATTTCACTCATGAAAATATCATCAAGAGCTTCAAGTCTGTAAGCATAAGAACATTTTGGTTGTTAAACTGTTTTTTAATAAAATTGTAATATTTGTACTGTATTATACAATAGAATATTGTAGTACTTACATACTGTAAAGTATGTATATTTTTTAGAATTGAATTCAAAGCACTGAAACTTAAGTGGTAGAAAACAGCAGAGTAGCTATTCAGAGAATTAGGCAGAGAGCAATATTTCCTATTCATATACCTGTGACTTAAAAGGTCGCAATCATTGCAAGCTGCCTACTTCACCACAAACTCTGATGGAGTGAGGTCAAAGATGAGGTTGTTTGCAGATGATAGTGTTGTTTATAGGAAAATAGAAAGTGAGGGTGATGTGGTTCGTCTGCAAGAGGATCTTAATACTGTGTGTGGTGGGTTATTGATAATGATATGAGGTTGAATGTCTCTAAATGCTGTGTAGTTGTGTTTAGTAGGAAAAGGCGTAAGAGAGATGTGCAGTATTTACTTCATGATGAGTTCTTGAAGCAGGATGAAAAGTATAAATATTTGGGTGTAGTCATTCATAGTAAATTAATGTGGAATGAGCATATTAAATATGTTACATCGAAGGGAAGGAGGTGTTTGGAGTTTGTCATGAGAAATCTTAAGGGTACCAGTAGGATAGTTAAAGATAATGCGTATAGAGCTTTGGTGAGACCAGTGCTTGAATATGGTTGCTGTGTTTGGGACCCATATAGATGTGTGGGGGTGAAGGAGTTGGAGAAGGTTCAGCGGAGAGCAGCAAGAAGGGTTACAGGTCGTGTGGGAAGGTTTCAGTTTGTGGGGGATGGTGCTGATGTTAGAAAGGAGTATGTTAGTGTGTATGCTTTAATTGAGAATTTGGGGTGGGAGTCGTTGGAGTTAAGAAGGAAAAATTGTAGACTTGGTGTTATGTATAAGATAACAAGAAATTGTGAGGGTTGGGAAGAGTTGAGTGGTCGTGTGATGAGAGCAGGTTATATTGGAAGAAATGATCATGGATGGAAGTTGGAGTGTGTTGGATGTAGAAGTGATGTGGGAAAGTTTTCTTTTTTAAACAGGACGGTGAAGGAGTGGAATGCGTTGATAGCAGATGTTGCCTAGGAGGAGAGTTTTGATTTGTTTAAAAAATCTCTGAGAGTTGGTGAACATTTGCGAGCCACCGTGGCATTGCCATATTTGCCGCGTTAATATTATTATTATTATTAACTATATTGAATATAAATTAACTAATACATAATTAAATTATAGTATAGTATATCATGGGGATTTAGGGAGGAGAGCAAATATTTCTCCAAAAAAGATAGCATGGGTATTAAATAGATTATAGGTATAGACACGGATTACATAATGATGCTGCTGGCTTACCCTGTAAGGTACAGTATATCGTCTCATGTGTTGTTATGTATGTATTATAATTATGTTGGTAGATATTATAAGTTCAAGTGATGTGGGAGAAAAGGTCATGGCTCCATTATAGTAACAGTCAACTGAGGTTTAACCACAGAAGCAATTTTTTAAACAGAAAATACATACATGGACATGAATATTTGTAATGTTTATAGCAAATGGTGGTTAAGGATAAACCTCAGTTGATTGAGATCTTGGAATCGGCCCCCTTAAATTTAACAAGACTTGCAGAGAACTTTGGTGACAATAGGTGAAATGCTATTGGTGGCATGTAAATTTTGAAGTGAATCTGTCACGTCTTATCAGTTTTGAGAAAACTGAGGTAGAAGTTTGACATTGGTCTCATGGACGGAAACTGGAAATGGATCAGTTTTACCATTGGCTGCTGTAATATCACCATGATAATAGTGATACAAAAAGGAATCTTAATGTGCAGCTGATAGGCAGAGCCATCAAGAATAACACAGTCCAAAATTTGAATGCCTCATCTTTTGATACACGTATTTTTTATTTCTTTATTAAATACAGAAATATGTTCTGTTTATCTTTTCCACAACCGTTTCTCCCCCTGTCACACATGTATATGTATCATACTGTAGTATTGTACAGTACAGTACAATGCCTAGCAAATAAAATGAAACCACAATGAATCTTTGTTGTCAAAGTACAAAGTTCAATTCGCTGGTTCTAGCTTATCATAGTGCTCTGACTTCTGTGCTTGCTGTCTCATCGATGTCAGCCTAATCAAGTACGCTCTGGATATATATACAGTGACATGAATGGTTCATTGTATTGTTTCAATTTATCTGCTACATCAGGCACTGTACAGTATGACATGTGTATGATACGTACTACTGTGTAATGTGCACTGTATACTGTAATATGTTATGCATATATATATGCATACGTGGTAATAAAGTGTGCTTATATGTATACTGTATGCATACTGTACAATTACATACAGCATGCATATATATATATATGCATTTACTGCCCATGTTCCGCCCCATCCTATTTCATTAATTGACACTTTGACACACTACAGTATAAGTCTTTCAAATTACGGAATTACGCCACTCTGTATATAATATAGGTCAGAAATAAGGAAAAAATAAATGACGTACCCTGAAGAATCCATTATGTTTGGTGGATCCATTGCTAAGTTTGATGCTGCCATGGGATCTTTTTGCCTCGTTTAAAGCCTGCAAGCCTCTAACTGATTTTTTTTTATATTTTTTATGCACTGTGTTATAGGCCTTTCTTTTTTAAAACAACACCCAAGAAGTCAAGACTGCACAAGCTGATTTGCAACAGTAGCGTCATTCAGCGATCAGCTCAGACACACAGTAGACCAAAGAGCAAAGCCATATGCATTACACTGACACACTGACCACTGACGCCTGTGACCTGTTGTCCTGTGACGCACGGTAAGTGACAGCTGATTATGCTGCTGATGTGCAAAATGTGCATCAGCTGATCAACAGTACAGATACGCCCCCTGCTGCAGAGAGGACAGCTCTGCAGAAGAATCAGAAGATAGATCTGCTGCCAAGCACTTGGCAGTCGGACTAATCGACTAATCGGCAGTATCGGCACTCTCACTCTCGGCAGATACCCAGCTACCCGCAAGGAGTTCTGCTCCTTGGCTACTCGGCTTTGATGCAGCTGAACTGAGATGCTGAAGTCGAATGACTTGAAGTACTTGAACCCTTGAAGAGATCTGAGCACTCAGCAGGATTCATCAGAAATAGGTTATTTCTTTGGAGATATTCAAGCTGACGCTAGTCTCCAAAAGTCCACAACTTACTGCTCTTCGGCATTATTTTAAAATTTATAAATAATTATAATAATATACTGTATATATATATATATATATACATGCAGACAATATCATTTCTAATTCCCATATAATATGATCAACACTATTATAAAAGTGTGATTTGTTCATAATCTTACATTCTCCCTTTTAGCTTTTAGATTATATAGAAATGAAACTTATGTTTTGACGTAATATATACTGCGAATTTTCATTTCCGTGCTATGCATATTAAATGTATCATACAACTGTACAGTACTGAACGTTGTATTGTCATTGTCTGCGGGCCAGTAGTTTTTTTTTTTTTTTTTTTTTCAGCTATATGCAACTTTAACAAAATTCATAAGTTTCACATTTGATATGCCTAAAATTACACTAATTATTATCCACTAATATTGAAACCACATTCAAAAGAGTATGTCTGCGACAGATGAAAGGAACTTCAGATCTTCGTATTATGAGAAAGTTGGGTTTCGAAGTGTTGAAGAAAAAAAATCATTAGAAATTTTGTTGAAAGACAAACCCCTTGACAAAGTTAAATTAATGCAATTTTGCCTAAGGTTTACACTTCCAGGAATTTATAGGAATCTTCTATGGAAACTGCTTCTTGGTAAGCATATAATGCAACTCTACAATATTAATATTATATATAATAATGCAGAAAGTAATTGTATTGTAATAGTAACTGCCAGTTACTGTACACTGTGAGACACTACAAAATTTTGTTACTTAAAGGGACAACATACAATAATCTTCTTGATGAATAGAAAGTTTCCTATTGCTATTAACAAAATTAAAAATTAATAATATATAGAGGCTTCAAGTCATGCGCCTCGTGCTGCGCAATTGTTGTCGCTAAGATCCATCTTGCACTTAAAAATAAAGCAAAGTGTTTTTTTTTAACTTGTCTCGGTTATAAATCAAGTAAAAAATCTAAATCTTGAATTATCCACTGTATTTTTCAGTTTGGACCGAAGTTCTGTAAAGGAATTTTCCCTGAAAAATCTTAATCTTGGTGAAAAAACGAATTCACTTTTTTTTTTAAATAGGCTTATATAGGATGGTAAGAACACCGATAAATCAGCTGACTTGAAGCCTTTATTCCGGTTTTGAACAGTACCAATAATTTAGATTAATTAAATAAATGTGAATAGTCTCAGGCACCGGCAACATTGCACAGAGAATATATAGCAGTCAGAGGAGTGGGGGGAACAATACAGAGGGATATGCTGTGCGGTGTAGCCATGCAGTGCAAGTGACATCATGTTCCTCCGTTCATGCCAATTTTTGAACGCTTGCACTGATACTTTTGGGACAGTGCAGCATGTATTTGTAATTTGTACTGGTATGTAACTTTTGATGAAAAAATACTTATTTTTAGGGTCCCGTATCCCTTTAAGCAGTGAATGCGAGCTTTTTGTTTCGGTTTAAAACTTGTAATGCGGTGCTCTGATTGGCCAGCCAGGGAAGACCGCCCCCACTTTCTATACCCTGGCTCTGCCAGGAGAGCCAGGGTTAAAAGTTACGACTTGTAGTTGTGACTTGTAATGTCACAAGTACTTGGGCCGCAAAACGAAAGCTCGTATTCACTGCTTTAACCCCTGCTCTGTCTGAGGAGATGCCACAACAATGTACACCTCGTGAAAACACAAACTTTATCTCTGCATGATTTGCTAGAGCTGCAGCTCCAAGAGACAGAGATACAGTTTGCTTTAACGCTGTTTTGAAATCTTGGGAGGGGGAAGGGGTAAGAACAGCACTCAATCTAGTCATCCCCAAAATGTTCTAATTCACTCCATATCATCATGGTAGGATCTAGTTTGCCGATCTCAGCTTAGTAGAATTCACTTGAATTGCCGATCTCAATCCTATTTCCGGTAACAAATGAGATTGGCAATATAAGTCAATTCTACTAAGTTGAGCGAGATCAGCGAACAACAGGCGTGGATCCAAGGGTCCGAGGAAGGGTAAGGGGGCGATGGGGGTGATCACCCCCTCCCCTTTCAAGGTCCCAAAATACATGGAAGGTGTTACCACCCTCCACTTATCGCCCCATCCTCCCACCCCAAATTTAACATTGCGGGTAGCCCCCCCCCCCCCCCCTCACGAGCCGCATGCTGGATCCGCCCTTGCTTACACCATAGCAGCCGGAAGAAGCAGAAACAAGTCCAAATTACGTTTTTAATTAATTTACAGCTGTAATCTAAGACTTCAAGGGCTGTAGAAAAAAATATACGTACCTGTTCATTCCAAAATAATGAGATAATTGGATTGTTTATAAATGCACCGTCAATTCAGAACAGAAACAAGAATCAGACAAATCGTAGTACAGACAGACCACCACGACTATTATTTTGTACTCATTCTGACTTGTACAAAGTATTTATTGTTACAAATACTTTTTACTTGTTATACCACTTATTATTTATTTTATACTTTGCAGGGGTCCTGCCTGTACATGTTGACAGCCACACATTTGTCTGGGAGCAGAGGCAACAACAATATCATGATTTACTGAACGCCCTGAAAGTCATGAAGCTTGCAGATCTCAATTCAACTTCTAAGTCACAATTGTTTCTCTTCATGTGGTTACTGGAATCTGGAAAATTGAAAATAAATTGGATAGTGCAGGTGTGTAATAGAAATTATATAAGTTTGGGATAATTTAAAATCCAGCCTTCAGTTATCAGTGGTTCAGGAGTTCTCATCCCCCTTCCCCGCCTTCCTCCCTTCTCATGTGGATCTAATACTTGTTTTAATAATAAATCATAGTTTTAAGGTTACTTATTTCCAAAGTATGTAGCTGCTACTATTTTTTAATATTAATTGCTGCCATATAAATATATTACCTTTTACATCCAAAATGATAAACTGATTATATAGTGTGCAACTGTGCACACAATTTATGAAGATAATAAATAGGCTGAATATTGCCAGCACATTCATTTATTTGCATTAAGTTCAGAGAGGGAATGCTGTAATTAGTGGTTTATTAACTGCTCTTAAGCATTAGGGGGAGGTTAAACTCAAATGTGGATTTAGATTTTTGTGAATAACAGTAATTGGTCTGATTTCAGTTTGAACATCCACGTTACAAACATATGTCTGAAATACCAAGTGCACTCCTCAATATATTTGATGATGATGTGGATGTCTATTGGATATCTAAAGGTTTCTTTCGGTGTGTGGAAAAATTTCATAAGGAAATGCCAAAATTATCTGACTGCACCAAAACTTATTTAGAAAAAGAAGACCAAGAACTTCACAGGTAATTAAGATTAAAAACATAAAAATATCTTTGAACATTTGAATAATGTATTTTAAGTGGCATATCGGCATATCACATGAGGGGAAAAAAAAGGGTGAAAAAAAAATCACAATAGAGATAGAAAATACTATAAGGCCCACAAATCTCCTATCAATGAATAAATTGTAAAATTGTAAATAAATTGTAAATGAATAAAAAATATTCAAAGTGTGAAGACAGTGTGCAACGTCTAGTGCGTTGCAATTTGCTTGATTTTGGTTCTCTGTTTAAAAAAATTAATATGTCATTTTTCTGTAAGTGTTTGTCTGGGAAGTATGACTTAAATGTGTTTGGTGCGGAGAGAATCACAGTCAAACCACATAGGGAGGGTCTGCGGGGTAGTAGTACTGTCCTCTCTACACCACGTGGTTTCTCTACGTACCTGACTTCGTACTTCCCACGTGTGGTCAAAGCTTACAACTCTCTGCCTGAGGATTCTAAATTTCCTCTTCCTATTACTGTTTTGCCCGCCTAATTTAACAGTTGTAAAATGTTATACTTCTTATTATTGTATTAAATATAAATATATATATATATATATATATATATTTAATACAATAATAAGAAGTATATATATATATATATATATATATATATATATATATATATATATATATATATATATATATATTTTTTTATTGTATATATTTGTATTGACGAAGTAGCTATTTCTGACATGTTGGTGGTTGATCACATTGTGTATGGGCATTTGCCTTTTTCAATCCACCATTTGGGTTATTTATTATTTTTTTTTTCTCTTGTCTTTCCCTCCCATTTTATGTATTTCTTAACCCAATAAACAATTATTTTTATTATTATTATTATTAGCACTTTTTTTATTATTTCATATAAATCGCGGCGGCCAGGGCTAATCCTCTATTGAACAATAGCGGCAGCTGTACCAACTCAAATTTATTTTTTTTTTCCGATTTATTTAACCCTCTAACAACAACAAAAAATTGGTTATTTAGAGCAACATATAAGACTCTGTCAGTTGCAAAAACCGCTTTTAACCATTTTAAGAAGGTTTGTTGTTCAATTGCTTATCAGTGAAAAATGAACCTTATCAGAAATGGAAAAAGAAGGGTTTTTTGCAACTAATTACCAAGCCCCGAAAGTACAGTATAACATGGTGATTAACAAGGCTGCAGAAGGGAATTTTCTGAGGCAAGGAGTGTAATTGCATGATGACATAATAAATTTTCATCTTGGCTAGCTGTCTACTTGAAACTTACAAAAAGTATGTATGTGATTAATTTTTATTTGTTTTTCCAGCCACTTAGTCAGTGTTGGGGCACTAGAATATCTGCCTTTAGATGATTGGTTTTTCTCATGCTTTGCTGGTGTTCTTCATGAGGCAGCTCTCAGCAAGTAAGCTCATAATACATAATATAATATATGTTGATCAAACTTTACTTACACCATTCGTCAATTTTTACAATGGAGTACCGACCTCAAAATTTTTTATTGCAGAAATGGATAGAGGGTGCAAAGTTATGCTACTCTGATTTTTTTCAAATTGTTTAGGGACCGGGAAGTATTGCTAAAAAGTTTTGGCGAGGTCGGGTTCGAATCCACGTCCCTTTTGGGTCCTATCTTTTATTAAGAGAGGCGGCAAGAGGCGGCACTTTTCCTGTACTTTCAATAATTTTTAAAAAATATTTGCCGGGCTCTAAAAAATCTGGAAAAAATCAGAGTAGCATAACTTTGCACCCTCTATCCATTTCTGCAATAAAAAAAATTTTGAGGTCGGTACTCCATTGTTAAACAACTAAATTATGTGTCTTTTAACTTAATTGGTGTGATACAGATACATAGTGATAAACTATTCTATTGGATTTTTTTTTTTTTTTTTTTTTTAGGATATGGGACAAAATGGTTGGAGGTTCTTGCAAAATTCTTGTGTTTGTTGCTGTTGTTTTCTTGACAACTTTGAAGAGACCGTTACTGGTTTGCCGTACAACAGATGATGTTTTAAAATGCCTTAAAAATGTAAGTATAATTTGTAAGCGCAGAACTTTTTTTTGATCAACTGTTTCTTTTTATATTATGGTTTATATAGTCTTATCAACTGTTGTAGCTAGGTTTATGTCATATATAATCTAGTATAGATAATTATTAGTTAGATGTATGCAGTGGTGAAAGTAATTTCATTTTCTAACCAGTGCGCTATATGTCATAAGTAGTACGGATTGTGTTTTTAAGCTGTAAAAACCTTATTTCAAATGTTTATTTAAGCTCTATTAATTATGCAAATTAAGCTGCATTAAACTGTTAAAAGTTAATTAAGCCTAATACAGATATTTGCTTTTTACTGCATATGTAATATAAAGATAATACCATAACAAAATTTAAAAATATTTATTTGCCATAAGATTTACATTTATTAATACTTATATTATTAATAATACAGTATAATACCACACAGAAAATTATGTTTATAACTATAACTATGTTTTAATTATGTTTTTATTATTGCACAGATTAGTGAATAATATTTGTCAGTGCTTAAGTTTTAAGTGATTTTTTATACATTTTTATAGCATTTTATTTTATAAATTTGTCAACTTATTATTATTATTTATTTGCATGGTTTATCTTGCTGTCATATGATCTTTACTTCCATCCAATGTTAAAAAAGCAAAGTAGTTACAGAACATGGCATACAAAGAGTTTTTCAACATTTTCACTTGTCACATTATATCTTTTGTTAGTGACGAAATTTTTGAAAATTGAGAATGTCAAAATGATCTTTCAACGTGGAGGTCGTGGAGAGTGTTTCAGGGCTAGATGTTCAGCATGTGTAAATGTTTTAAATATGCCATGTTTTAAATACAGAGTGAACCACAATTCGCGTGCCAACTTTTTTCGTAAATTTGGTATTGCAAAAATTTTCGCACAAACTTCAAACTTGGTACACTTGTAGCTGAGGGTTGTAAAAATTAGTTGAGGGTGTTAAAATTTTTATTGGACACCAATAACACCCCTTTCAGGGGTGGTTTTTAAAAAAATTATTTTCGCCTTATGGGAATTCAATGTTAAATACAACTTTTTTTGAAATCATTGGAATTTTGCGGAAAAAGTTTCTAGCATAGGGTAATCGACCGTCCTGAACTCAGAAATAATTTTAGATTTTTTCCCCGACGCACCCCTGAGGGTGGAGACCTACCCCTAAAATCCATTTTCCTTAAAAATTGTGCTAAAATTATGAAATTAATTTTCAAGGGGTAATCGACCCTCCTGAACTCGGAAATAATTTTAGATTTTTTCCCCGACGCACCCCTGAGGGTGGAGACCTACCCCTAAAATCCATTTTCCTTAAAAATTGTGCTAAAATTATGAAATTAATTTTCAAGGAGTAATCGATCCTCCTGAACTCGGAAATAATTTTAGATTTTTTTCCCTGACGCACCCCTGAGGGTGGAGACCTACCCCTAAAATCCATTTTTCTTAAAAATTGTGCTAAAATTATGAAATTAATTTTCAAGGAGTAATCGACCCTCCTGATCTCGGAAATAATTTTAAATTTTTTCTTTGACGCACCCCTGAGGGTGGAGACCTACCTCTAAAATCCATTTTCCTTAAAAATTGTGAAATTAATTTCCTAGGTGTAATTGACCCTCCTGAACTCGGAACTAATTTTAGATTTTTTTCCTCGATGCAACTCTGAGGGGAAACTAGCTGCTACCCACCATATCCTTCTTTCTTAATTATCGAGTAGAAATTGCGAATTAATTTTTTTTCAGGATGTATCGAAATTTTTCAGAGAAAAAATATCCCAGACTGACCCCTTCACTTGCAGCATGACAGTGGTTTCACTCAATGTGTCCACCGTTAATTGGCGTGATGGCACATGTTGGTCCGCTCAACGTGGCTATGTGTGTAGGTGCATAGCCTCTAACGTCTGAGGTGTGACTAATTCCATGCAACGTCTGATCTCCACTTTCTGTTGTCAATTCGTCTCAAATCTCTTCTTGTGGACATTTTTCTTCAGAAAGAGATTTGAGACCATTGACGAGCTAAAAGTGACAGACGTTATGTGGAATTGGTTACATCTCAGTTGTTAAGAGCACACATAGCCTCGTTGTGCAGACCAACATGTGCCTTCACGCCATGCAATTAACGGTGAACACATCCATCGTCATGCTGCAAGTGAAGAGGTGAGTCTGTGATTTTTTTTTATGAAAGATTTTGATAAATTCCGAAAAAAATTTAATTCACAATTTCTACTCGATTATTAAGGAGAAAAGATATGGTCGGTAGCCGTTGACCCTCAGGGTTGCGTTAGGGAAAAAATCTAAAATTATTTCCGAGTTCAGAAGGGTAGAGTACACCTTGAAAATTAATTTTACAATTTTATCACAATTTTTAAGGAAAATGGATTTTAGGGGTAGTTCTCCACCCTCAGGAGTGCGTCGGGGAAAATATCTAAAATTACTTCCGAGTTCAGGAGGGTCGATTACTCCTAGAAAATTAATTTCATAATTTTAGCACAATTTTTAAGAAAAATGGATTTTAGGGGTAGGTCTTTACCCTCAGGGGTGCGTCAGGGAAAAAAATCTAAAATTATTTCCGAGTTCAGGAGGTTCGATTACCCCTTGAAAATTAATTTCATAATTTTAGCATAATTTTTAAGGAAAATGGATTTTAGGGGTAGGTCTCCACCCTCAGGGGTGCGTCGGGGAAAAAATCTAAAATTATTTCCGAGTTCAGGAGGTTCGATTACCCCTTGAAAATTAATTTCATAATTTTAGCACAATTTTTAAGGAAAATGGATTTTAGGGGTAGGTCTCCACCCTCAGGGGTGCGTCGGGGAAAAAATCTAAAATTATTTCTGAGTTCAGGATGGTCAATTACCCCATGCTAGAAACTTTTTCCGCAAAATTCCAATGATTTCAAAAAAAGTTGTATTTAACATTGAATTCCCATAAGTCGAAAATAATTTTTTTAAAAACCACCCCTGAAAGGGGTGTTATTGGTATCCAATAAAAATTTTAACACCCTCGACTAATTTTTACAACCCTCAGCTACAAGTGTACCAAATTTGAAGTTTGTACGAAAATTTTTGCAATACCAAATTTACGAAAGAAGTTGGCACGCGAATTGTGGTTCACTCTGTATATTACGTCTTCGCTATATCAAAACAAACTCCAAGAACTTTCTACTCTTAAAACTCCTTAAAAGTGACATACTTAATATGATCATTCCACTTCAACTTTTTGTGTAACACTACACCCAATAAATACTTACAAACCCTTCGCGAGCCACTGTGGCGTGACCACATATGCCGTGTTAATTTTATTATTATTATTATTATTATTAATATCAAAATTGATTGTACTTTCCTGCAGTTGGTAAAAAAAGTATGTTTTAAGCCTAAAAAACTACATTTTGTTGCTTTAAGCTCTAACCCCTGGATTAAGCTTTTTTAAGCTGTAAAAAAAATGCATTTTTTTTAGTGTGAAAATTCACAATTATTGGACAATTAGTGAAGTTATTAGTTTTGACACGCTATATAAATCCAAAATCAGTTACAGCTTAAAAATCCAGTCCCTAATAATTCGTAGCTACTATAATAGCTATAGTTAATACTTACATATTGTCAATCCATTCTGTTTTTCCTATAGCAAAAAATCAAAACAATTGAAGTCCCTTTTGCTCCATAAGAAAAGCATTACACCATTGGCGGGATTTTTTTAGGACACTATTTAATGAGGTTAGGGTGAATTAAATTACTTCAAACTGTCAAAAATTATTCTCCAACTCTACCATTTTTACCACTAAATACTTTATTCTACACTTATAAATTTTTTGAAGCGAGTTACAGATTTTTTAAATTCAAATTTTTCCATAAGATAACATTGGTGCGCTTTCAAAAAAAATGTCCTTCAAGGGATTCTATACCTACCATGTTAAATTTTTATGCCGTACCAGTGCGGCGCACTGGCTTACTTTCAACACTGGATATATTATGTAAGAGCCTGTAAATCAAGTGGCAATAAATGCCATTGCAGGTAAAGATAATGTTAGATTCTTGTCTCATTTTCACTGATAGTTTTGCCTGTAGTGAAAATGGTTTATAATCCCATTTGATTTGCGGGCTCTTATGTAGTCTAGTAGATAAGTATAGGTACTGTATACACTATATAGAAGCTATCTTACATCAGTAAATAATTGCTTAGACACATACATTGAAATAATCAGTTATTGTGTTTGATTTTTAGATATATATAATATTAATTATGTATGTATATATATATTATATATGTGTGTGTATATATACATATATATATATATATATATACATATATATATATATAAATAATATTTTACTCTGGCTTACACCATCTTTGTAACATGTGTTCTTAAAATCAAATTCCAAACTCTTTTGAAAAAGTTATCACCACTGGGGTACGATCCCAGATCTTTAGATTGCCGGTCTACTGCGTTACCAATTACGCCACAGTGTAACTTCCTCAATCCAGTCTAAGAAACAAAGATGGTACAAAGATGTTACAAAGATGGTGTAAGCCAGAGTAAAATATTATCCTTATTCAATTGCCATCTTTTCCCTTCTTTACCTTTACCCTTATCCTAATATATATATATATATATATATATATATATATGTATATATATATATATATATATATATATATATATATATATATATATATATATATATATATATATATATATAACATAACATGACGCCATATCCCTTTACGGGGTAAGCCAGCAGCATTATTACCTCGGCCATCTACAAATTGCCCTCCAAAGCACTCGATTCTTGCATACTCCACTTGTTTCAGAAATACTCATAACACTCTTTTGCCTTCTGCACTCTCTATTACACTGTGTACTTTTAACAATATACATATATATATATATTTTTTTTATTATCTCTTACTTGGGCCCTTATAATAATATAAAAATATACTGTATTATATATATTATTATTATATTGTCAAAATTAAAATTTAAAATAACAGCCCACGGGTCAAATGAAAAAGATTGCTGAGAAGTTCATTCACTAAACAAGTGTTCATTGCCCCATTTTTGTTAGAATTTTGTTAAAGACTGACTGAAGGTTCTGAGAATGTGATTAGAGAAACCATTCTTTTGATGTCAGAAATTTGCTGCATTTTGGAAGTGTGAAGAGGTGACAGGTCATTTGGTCTAGGGTTAGTAAAAAAAGGAGTTTAGTCAAACTTAGTATCATGAGTACTTGATTTTTAGCTGTATGTATATTATATATATATCTTGAAATCTTAATACGTTAGTTTTATTGTTTGTATAGAGTTATTCATAAAGAGTAGAGGACAGATCTATTGAGTATTAATGCAGTGTACACACTATCCCCCTAAATTTGACTGCAACTGTTACAGAGTAATATCAATTTAAATTATTATTGTTTTATTTTTGCTTAAAAGCTTTTGCGAGACACAACACAGGACTCGTGCATATCTCAATCTCCCCCCCCCCCCCCCTCCCTTCCCTCCAATGCTTTTTGGAGTGCCACCTGACTTTAGGTCATGTTGAGACCCAGCCTTAATGCATGACTATATAATATATGGAGTCACATCCAATTGAATCTCATTAGGAATGTGTAATCTGTATACTGTTGACCCCAGTGTGCCAGATGAGTGATACCACATAATGTAGCTCCGTATTGACCCGGCCAGCTTTGTACCTTCTCCATGAACCCATTCATATGCACGATTCCCTGCAGAGGATAATGATTAGCATGTTTTACCCACCCAACTTTTAAGCTTCCTTTTCGGGCTGTAGGCTGAAAAGAACAATTTAACTCCTGTGAGGAGGCCACTGGCTTGTAATAGAAAAATCCATCGGGGTACGACTATCATCATTATTTATCATTATAATTATTAATTATTATTATTAATAAATTATTTTACCTTTTTTTCCCACAGTTAAGTGAAGAAGCAGCGGACATGATTGCAAATAAAGCAATTGAACTTTGGCAACAGTACGGAAGTTGTCTTACTCCTGGCTCTGGACCTGAAGGAATGAAAAATCATCCTGCAATTTCTCGAAACAAGGCTGTGACCTAATTGAAGTATGTATGACTTCTGATTAAATTTTTATATTAATAGATATTTTTATAATTTATTTTAATATCAGCAGCTGAAGAAAGTGAATTGGAACAAACAAAATTATTGTACAGCGATACTTTTAACTTTATTCTTAATGCAATAAAAAAAGTTGACCTTTTTAATTGAAATAATTTTCTGTATAATATGACAAGGTTGCTTTATTATTATTATTATTATAATGTATTTTAACTGATGTTGCCAATATTATGTAACTATGTGCATTTGTTTTGACTGATGGTGTGGTGTTTTACCTGTTGACTATACAAATATATTGTTAATTCCGCGCGAATATTTGGAGTGTCTTTGATTTTTGTTACTTGCTTGCTTTCTACATTCAATGCAAATGGAGTATCAATCTCAAATATATATACACACACACACACAGTATATTGTACATTGTAGACAGGGCAGGGGCGTAACTTCAAATTGTGAGCCCGGGGGCAAATATTCAGAGTGGGCCCCCTAGGTCTCTAGGTCGTGGCATCGGGGGAGGGGGGGGGACAGAAACCCCAGGCGTGTGTTTGACTTGATTTTTTCTTATGATATAATATTTAGAAATAAAATTAGATGCTTGCTTTTTCTATTAAAAACCCAAAACATGGATGAAAAAATATGACCTACAGTAATTAATCCGACAGTTTGTCAATTTTGAAAGACATTCCAAATCAGCAATTAGGCAGGCAGTTGATTCTAGGCTGTCTGCCATGCATGTAGCTGCTCTGTTTTAAAAATTAAATTGTTAAGTATACACATTTATTATAATTATATACATTGCAGCTTAAGGGTAAGATAACGCCACCAATGTTAAAAAAAATTCCCTCACACAATAATTCTGAAAAAAATTTAAAATGTTCTCCTCTACACCCACTATCAGTAGCTTAAGTATCTGGGGGGCCTTCAAATAACACAAATTACAACAATCCTAAAATTAAGACAGTCTTAGCGTATTCTTTATTGTTGCGCTAAGACAGTCTTAGGCTAAGTTTACGTTAAGTGGTGTTATTTGAAGACCCCCCAGGTGTACAAATACGTACGATCTAGTTTTTGAGTTATGAATTTTTAAAGTTGACTAATTTAACATGGGAGTTCCATTTCTCCATGTTAAAGTAGTCAACTTGAAAAATTCATAACTCAAAAACTAGATCGTATTTGTATACCTGATATTTTAGCTACTGATAGGGGATGTAGAAGAGAACATTTTAAATTTTTTTCAGAATTTTTGTGAGGGATTTTTTTAACATTGGTGGCGTTATCTTACCCTTAAGTTCTGGTTTAGTATTATAAAATTTATAATATGAGACCATCAGCTTCAAAACCTCTTTGGAACTTCCGGTAAGAGCCTGGGGCGTCCCCTTGCGAGCTGCATCTTAGCACATCTAAGGGGGGGGGGGGGCAAAAAAATGCTCCTCGTTGGATACAATTTAGTTAAAATTTTATGAACAATTTTCTTTAAGAAAAAGTTAAAAAATTTATCACCGAAACAAATATTTAATTTATTTAAAATGCATCTAGTATTAACTGTTTTAAGTATAATATTATTTTTCCAATACTTTTATGTAGTATTTATTATTCAACTATTTATAAAATAATATGTTTTTGTAATGAAGACTACAATATAAAATTTAACAGATACGTTGTGAACATAATGTTTAGCATAAAAATTAAAATTATTCAATTCATCAATTCAAATATTTCAAATGGTATTTTTAATATTATATATTTAATTATAAAATTATATGTATATTATTTAGTTTTATCATTTAATGTATAAAAGTAATAATACTGCACATAATATTATCTTTAAATTTATTACTAAGTTTAAAAACTCTGAAATTTTAATTGTGTTGTAAGTATATCTAGTGTGATAAGTTTATTTCTCTTTTGAAAATTTAAATTTGTATTTTTTTCTCAGAATAAGTCTTAGCTGCCCTAATATGTAAAAAAATATTCACTTTGGTACACCTTTAATACAGGTGCAAAGAGATGGTTTTGAAGCTGATGGTCTTATTTATATTTATAAAATAATTAATGTGAAGAATGCATGATTTCACAAAAATAGCTGCTTTATCTATAATTATATTAATAAACTTAACAAAATTTTCCTTTTTAATTAATTTTATATATTCCAACCTTTTAGCTGATTACACTTGTTGTGCTAGAGGTGAACAACAGTCATTTGTGAGATTGAGTTGTAAATATATTAATTTGTTATATTGTGATGGATAGCAATGATACATACAGTACAACATCTTTGTCATACAGACTGAGTCACAATTTGTGTTTCATTTTTGCTGGTGGATTTTACAATGAAGCATTAATTTTGAAGCCTTCCATTTTTGTACCCTCTAATTGCTGAGATATCTTTTTGTATAACCCTGGTGGTGAATTTGTGATAATTTCTTTTTTCAACCTTAATTTCTGGAGTCTCATTATATGCTCAAACCAAAAGTTCATATTTATTTTATGGGATTTCCATGTTAAATAAAGTTGCATACGAAAATGTTATTCAAAATGCACCAAATTTTTACTTCAGAGACAAATGGACCTTCTACTAAATCCATTTTATTGCTATTTTAAAATTAACCTTTCATGAAAAATTATCTCCAAAACATTAAGGGTAAGGTAATACAAAACAGCTAGCTGATTTTGTAGTCACATTTGATTAACATGTATACCTTAGCAGCCTGATAATAATTCTGAATTCTTTTTAGAGACAGTCCTTTGCACCAATTAAGAATTTGCAGATAAAAATTCAAAACAATCAGATGAGCCGATTTTTTTAAATTAATTTTTTAGTTGAGCCCTCCATGGGAAAGCCTAGAGTGGTAGGAAACCGCTCTGGAAAGCCCTATAATGAAAATTTTAAAACATAATTTAAAAAAATTGGCTCGTCCGATTGTTTTGAAATTTTTTCTGCATTTTCTTGTTGCTAAGGAATGTCTCTCTCTTAAAAAAAAAAAAAGAAAATAGAATTAATTATTATGAGGTTGCTAAGGTTTACATGTTAATCAAATGGGACTACAAAATAAGCTGTTTCATGTTATCTTACCATTAAATGCACATATATAATATATTAAAACATTTATATTACCATTCAGTCAGACTTATTGTATTTTGTATCCCAGAAACAACTTTTGAATTTTTAGATATGTTCACATTAAGAATTTGAAATTGAGGAAGGAATTTTTCTATCCTTATAATTTTAAAAATCTTAGTGTGAACGTGAGAACCAATTTAAAAAATTCAAATTCGAAATTAAAATAAATAAATAAATATTATATTTTGTCAAATAAAGCTTTTAATATTGCTGTTAAAAAATAGAAAGTATTTTGATTTAAAAAGTGCCAAGTCTAACAGAATGTTAAGTTCACAATGAAAACTGCACACATTTTTACAAATTATATTATATATGTCTGTTAGTATAGTCTTATATGACTATATAATTAATACATGCTGATTGATACTAACAATTGTTAGTTGCAATTAGTTTGACTCAAACGTGTATGTACCTTATATAATTTTAAATGCATGATGCATAAGTTGTATCATTGCTATTTATATTTTAACACACTGCTGTATAGGACTTGATAAGATTTGAGATGCAATACTCTATTGTAAGGTAATTATAAATTTGAAATTAGCACACAACAATAATTATTAGTAAATAAATTTTTCATGCAAAGGGTATTTATATTGAATAATGGAGTACCGACCTCAAAATTTTTTACTGCAGAAATGGATAGAGGGTGCAAAAATATGATATTTTGAATTTTTTCAGATTTTTCTGAGACCGGGAAGTATTTTTAAAAAATTATTGAATGTGCAGAAAAAGTGCCGCCTCTTGCCGCCTCTCTTAATAAAAGATAGGACCCAAAAGGGACATGGATTCGAACCCGACCTCGCCAAAACTTTTTAGCAATACTTCCATGCAGGTCCCTAAAAAATCTGAAAAAAATCAGAGTAGCATATTTTTGCACCCTCTATCCATTTCTGCAATAAAAAAATTTGAGGTCGGTATACTCCATTATATTTATTTATTTCTTTTTTCGGACTTTAACAACACTTTTTCGAACACAGGCAAAGGTAAAAGTCCGAAAAGTGAAATAGAATACATTAAAAATAATTAATATTATTAACCATTACTGTCCATTGCTGTGCTTATACTGTATATCTGTATTAAAAACAATTAATAAAAAAATTCATTAATTTAAGAATTAGGTCCTCTATACCAAAATTTAATGCTACAAAAAGTCTATATATAGTTCATTTTATTGTTTTATATGTGCATGCGTTTTTATTATATTTATTTAATTTTTAAGAGTTTTTATTAAAAATAATGTTGTCATAAATTTTGCTTAATTTTAACTGTCATTATGTAATCAATTGAATAAATGTTATGTCATTTTTGTGTTTTTTTTTTTATTAATTGTTATAGAAATAAAATATTCATACCAAAATATCTCTTTTTTTTTTTTACTCAAAAATCCTAATAATAATTATTGTTATTATTAATAATGCATGTGAGCACCACTAGTTTACCTGTGGTCAAATAAAAGGACATACTTAGCAGTGCCTTTTGTTTCTTTTTACTCTATATGCCCATTTGGGGTGCCATACTTTCGGCCATGTTGAGACTCTCCTAGCTGCAGCCTCCACGGAATCACATCCATTTTCATGCCCTGGGTCTAATTTAATTGCCCCAGGTCTCACAAATGGAAAGTGTCACCTCATTAATTATCAGTCCCACCGCAACCGAGTTTTGCACCCTCTCTAGATCTCCTACATGAGCAGATCTATATATGTGCAAGGACATCTAGCTGCTATAGAAATTGAAAATAGTGAAAAGAATATTTTTGCGTCCTCTAATTAAACTATTATAGATTCTTTAATACTGTTTTTATACTTTTTAGCAGGCGCGGATCCAGAAAAAAATTTCGAGTGTGGGGGGGGGGGGGGGGGCTGCTTCCATTTAAGGCCAATGTTAAAAAAAAAATTGGAGTGGGGGAAATGCCTATATATGATATGTTGCCCATATATGTTAAATCCAAAATTTCAGGGGGGGGGGGGGCAGCCCCCCCCCCCGGATCCGCGCCTGCTTTTTAGTACGTATTTTAATTTTATTAAAGTGTACACATATCATATAGCGAGATATATTTTATAAGTTATTTTTATTTACGTCATAATTAATTAATGGACAAAACTTATATGAAAAATTTTTATTGCAAAAATGAAAAGAGGGCATCAAATTATGCCACTCTGACTTTTTTCAGATTTTTTTGAGTCCCAGAACTATGTTAAAGTCCTGTAATTTAAGTTGGCACCCCTGAATCCTTAATAAATAAAAGGATAGTGCAAAAACGCCTATTGAGATTGAGATACGCCTCCACAGGGGGCACATATGGCCGCACTTTCAATAATTTTTTAAAAAATAGTTTTCCAGGACTAAAAAAAAAATCTGAAAAAATTCAGAGTAGCATATTTTGGTACCCTCGAATTCATTTTTGCAGTAAAAAAATTACATGACGTGTACGTTGTCCATTATTATTAACATTTGCCAAATACTTTATATGTGAACAACTGATGAACACCCTTATCGACCCTTATAACCAATAAGATTTGTTTGTTCGATCGCGGTTTATTCGTTTATTAAGTTTATTTATTTATTTAATTTGTATCTTCATTCCGACTATTCCGAGTCCTTCGTGAATCGCGCCCATTACCACTTTACTACGGAGTTCTTAATTTTCAATGTAGATGGATTGACAGTACTCTTTTCGCTCTTTATATATATTTTTTTTACGAACGGCGGGAATAAGAGAGTAAATTTAGATGAACCAACAGTAGTCGAGACTCTCAAGCAAGCATCAAGCATTGGACATCGCGACATCGGCAAGTGTGCATACGGGTGGCAGCAAGCCAGGCAAGCCAGCAGCGAGAAGGCCCAGTGAGCCTCCAGTGAGAAGGCCCACGGCAATCCGGGCAATCCATCAGGCAGCCGAGCCGAGAGCTCGAGAGTCAGCCGACCAACGCTACGAAACCACGATAACAGGAAGGTCAGGAAGAGCAAGGAAGCAAGGTTGCCTGCTTGTTGTGTGATTTGCGAAGTGTGTATTTTAGTCGTGCTTCAAGAGTTCAAATTTCAAATTTCAAATGCTTCAAATTTGAAAAAATTTGATACAACTCCTCCAGATGAAGACTGAAGCTTTGTTAATAAATACAACATTGTGGTAAATTGAATATTAATTTCTTGTTAGTTATTAATGTTATCTAGTATTAAGAGATATTTTTGAGCATCAGGGAGAGAGAGAGAGAAAAAAAACAAACAAACGTGCTATGTAGAGGCTACATTCCACCATGTCTATAAGAACTACGTAATTATTTTTGGAGGAAATTTTAAAAACAACTAATGCCAGGTCCATTAAAAAATATATATAATTATGTGTGTATTTTTTGTTGTAAAAGTTGTAAAACTACATACAAGCTAGGCACTATTTTTTATCAGTAAAATGTGTTTTATGCATATAATATAATGCACACACGTAATTAAGTCTTAAAATCTGATCGAACTGGGCTGAAATTAATAATGGTATCTAAAATTTGAAAATAGAAATTGAACTGTAATGTTTCAGCAAATGTTTAATTGAAGCTTGGCATTGTGTATTGTGGTGGTTATTGCCCTACCAAATTGTGATCAGCTGTGCCTTGTGCTGTGCTCCGAGCAGTGTTGCTGATTGGTCGACGCGACAGTGGGGGCCGCATCAGCAGCCGCCGACTTGCGTGGAGCAGAGTGGCAGCATCGGCGGCGGCGACGGTCGGAACAGTGAGGACGGCCAGTGGATGCCGAGCGCGAGTGCTGCGAGTAGTGGGCCGCCATCCGCTGCGGCCGCTGGGGAGCCTCATAAGAGATGGCGCTCTGTACTCCGACCCCGAGTCAAGCAACAGCAGCAACTTCTTCCACCGCAGCCCAACAATAATCTTGCTGCAAGAAGGCAGCCACTGGACCCTCATCTTATTGACTCTTCTACTAGCCAAGTTAAAGCACATGGGTTGGGAATGTGTAACGCGGCTGTACTAACAAGTCAAGTGGTAACAGCAATGCCACTTTCTCGTACTCGATCTCTATTAGCTAATATTAACGGTAATAATACAACGAGTACACCAAATGACGTTTACTTACCACATATACCAACATCAACAGAAAGTTCTAATCATCTCCCGCAATTGAAGTTGCTCCAATCCAGTAATAACATTGTTCAAAATAGCAGTGGAATAAATAATAGTGGAAGTGGCTCAAGTATAAATTTTAAATCGAGTGTTAATAGTTCTATAAGTGCTGTGACAAATGGTGCATCAGGAGCCATGCAGGTAATTCAACCTGCATTAATCGACACTTCAACGCACCATATATCAGCGTCGTCGTCGATGCACCCTCAATTGCAGAGTTTACCGAATTTGAATTTACAAATGACAGGTGCAGCATCGGCAGTTCAGCAGGCGGGTCAGCAGCCGAGTCGACCCCCGGGGGGTGCGACTGAGGTGTCCGCCTTGCCCACCAGCCCAACCACCTTAAATAAGACATCAAGCACCAGTAGCACCAGCAGTGGTGGAGGTGGTGGAGGCAGCCAAACTGGCAAGCCCAAAACAATGGTAGCCACACCAGAACAGGTGGTTAAACTTTACATGAATAAATTAACACCATTTGAACATCATGAAATTTTTAACTATCAGCAAATATATTTTATTGGGGCAAATGCAAAAAAGAGGCCTGGGTTAATAGGAACTGTTAATAATTGTGGCTATGACAACGAACAAGGCTCATATATTCATATACCACATGACCATATAGCATATAGATACGAAGTTTTACGTGTTATTGGTAAGGGAAGCTTCGGGCAAGTTGTGAAAGCATATGATCATAAACTTCATCAACATGTAGCTCTAAAAATGGTACGAAATGAAAAAAGATTTCACAGGCAGGCTCAAGAAGAAATTCGCATACTAGAACACCTCCGTAAACAAGACAAAGACAATTCCATGAACATTATACATATGTATGACAACTTTACATTTCGGAATCACATGTGTATAACATTTGAACTTTTATCCATCAATTTATATGAGTTAATTAAGAAAAATAAATTTCAAGGATTTAGTCTTCAATTAGTGCGAAAATTTGCACATTCACTTCTGCAATGTTTGGATGCCCTGTATAAAAACAAAATAATACATTGTGACATGAAGCCGGAGAATGTGCTACTGAAACAGCAAGGACGCAGCGGAATAAAGGTAGGAAGATGATGCATTTTAACCATTAGGTTATTTAGAGATGTGAATCTGCTTTATGTTCAAGTAGTCTTTACTTCATATATTGATATAGCTATACTGGTTCATAAAATATGTTCTTGTTTATGGGAATGCAATATAATGCTAGTATTTTTGTATATTTCATGATCTCACAATATTCGGTGGGTATTGTATGCATTGTTTGGTATTTCACTATTTTACTCAAATTCAAAACATATATATAAGTCAATTATATGCCTTGCACTTTAAATCACGGGTCTTATCAGTAAAGAGTAGTTTAAGTTAAAATGAATTGAAATTGCTGGGCATTAAGCAAAATAAATAATTTAATTATGCAATTAAAGTACAAGCATGGTTTCATTACACAAAGTATGCTTTGCTTACTGCAGTTATGGCGAATAAAAAAGTGATTGGACTGTATGCACACAATCGTTAGAAAATAATAAATTACATATCACAATTTGTCGAAGTAATTACACATGTCGTACGTATTATATTTATTTTGTTGCCATTTCGGACTGCTTTGTTTTATTTACACGCATTTGCTAATTTTTAACATCACTGAGAATATTTTGTGTCCATCACATGAAATGCCAAATGAAAGTCAAATTGTTAAGTAATATAACATAAATGTAAATCGTAACTTGACGAGCATTTTTTTTTTAAAGCATGTGTGACTGACTCATCTTGTGAATTAAATTTAATAACAATATTGTTACTGATATACAGTATGCATACGAAATAAATTCGCCTTCAGAATATTGCAAAGTGTATCGATTAAAAAAGTTAGAATTTTGACAAGTGGTGAATTAAATGTAAATTTTGCAAGCTTTACGAATGGCAACACTGTATTTGCATGAATAATAATTTTATTTAGTCTGACAGTCTTCTCTATCTCAAGTTAAAATAACTTGGATGTTATAACACAGTTTCTTGTTGGTCTAGTTAGCTCTGCTGTCTACTCGTTTTTACGTAGAATTAATTAAATGAACCGATTTAATGACAATCCTCAGTATTAATATTAAATTATTTATTTATTACATTATAGTTAATACCTAAATAATATATACCCTACATGGTTCGTAAGTGCACAATCGATTAATTAAGAATCAGATAAGCCATGATATTATGTATACAAGATATAATTTTTCAATTTCATATGATTCTGTATTTACGAATAGATCTACTATTTTAGTATTTTCAGCTACATAAGGTAATTGAAATTAATTGATGTATATATACAGTTAAACAAGCCTTAGATTACGCCTGAGATCACAGACTAGACGTCGCCAAGGCGTAGTAATCTTAATTTTTTAAAAATGTCCCACAACAAGGTTATTTTAAACTATGGAATTTTTTAAAAATATTACATGCTTCTATAATATGTATAACTATTGGAAAAAAGTATAAAAAAGTAAGTTTAATTTGATTTCAAAATCGCGTCGCCACCACTTCGACCACTTTGCACCTCTTCCAGACGAAAGCCTGGGGCCAGTGGGGCCGCATGGAGCCGCTGTTGTGACAACACGTCGACACCAAAAATGCTAAAAACTTAAAAAAAAGTGGTGAAATTAAAAAAAATAGGCACCCTTACGCATTTAAAAGTAACATTCTGGATTTATTATAGCTTTCTGGAGGCGTATATAGACGTATATTCCGATCTGTCTTTTATTTTAAAACGAACGCCTTTTTTCAGCTCAGCTGATCGGTTAAGTTCGATTCGGTTCGATTTAATTAATCGATTTCGAGCTCCTGTGACGTTTCTGTGCCTTTTCTGTTCTGGTTTTAAAGTTCGCTAAATTAATGAACATTAAACCATGATGTCAGTACTAATAATAGGTTAAAAGTATATTAGATACTTGGGATGGCCGCTAGGCAAGCGGATTGCCGCGCCCACGGCCGTGGCGTTCTCATAAACCGGCAAACTAAACTAGGGATGTGATGTTTTTTTCTAATCGAGCGCCTATGGTTAAAAAATGAAGGTCGTAACGCAAAACGGTACTATTTTCTATTCAAAATGTCTTCCATACGTAAACTAAGCTTTGTGATACTGTATATATATATATATTATATATTAAGGTAGAGATAATACGAATCAGTTGTTTGACGTAGTCCCCTTTGATTAACATGTAAACCTTAGCAAATTCACAAAAATTCTGAAATTTTTTTGAGAGGCAGATTTAGTGCCTAAAAGCCATACAAAAAATTTCAAAGCAATTTAAGACAAAAAATTTCAAAGCAATTTAAGGAGCTGATTTTTTTAATTAATTTGTTTAACTTTCAGCATAGGGCTTTCCCATGGAGCTTATAAGGTTTACATGTTAATCAAAGGGGCCTACGTTGAACAGCTGATTCGTATTGTCACTACCTTAATTTGTAAGATTATCGGGCTACACTTTTTTTTTACGAACAGGACCTTTAAAAATCCTTACTAACAGGTATTTTTCGTCAGAACGCCATGATACATCCTGGTTTGGAAAGCATGGAAACTTCTATAAGATGTCAAGCTGACGCATTTTTTCTACACTGTCACTGTCTTGTTGACTCATTGATAGACATTTAATGATGGGTGTCACAGTTCGAACACAAGCCAATGTACTACCTATCCCTAACATTAGATCTGTTCGTAAATCCAAGATCAGATGATAATTATTATATTTTTCTTATGTTACTTTAAGATAAATGGATTGCACATTTAAGAACAGAACTTAACTATTCTCTACGAAAACTTAATTAAATGTGACGATCCGTGTGTCTGCAACTCTGCAAGGAACATAGGGTAGCATACTAAAGAACCTGATAATAATGAATAATAGATATGTTAATAGTATAAATTTACTTAAAATTATTTGTGTAAACCTATGTTTGTTAATTTTAGGTAATTTTAATTAGATTTAAGTACTTGTTATGTATGATTTATGTAACAACTCTGACGTGATCTATGCTGTAAAGCCAACGATCGAAACAAAATTATTATTATTATTATACATGTTCCTGCTTCTGGGAATAAGTGTAACGATTTATTTGCCCTTAGGAGGGAGAAGTTAAATTTTGTTCATTATCTTATCCAATGGACAACATACATGAAAAAATTTTATTGCAGAAATGAATAGAGGGCACCAAATTATGCTACTCTGAATTTTTTCAGATTATTTTGAGACCCGGAACTATTTTTAAATAATTATTGGAAGTCCTGTGATTTCAGTTGGCACCTCTGAATTCTTAGTAAAAAGGATAGAGACTGGACGCCTATTGACGCTTCCAGGGGGCGTGGCCGCACTTTCAATAATTATTTAAAAATAATTCTGGGTTTCAAAAAAATCTGAATAATAATAATAATAAAATTAACGCGGCAAATGTGGCTACGCCACGGTGGCTCGCGAAGGGTTTGCTTGTCTCAAAACCCTCTTAAACAACTCATAACTCTCCGCTTCAACAACTTCTGCCTTCAGCAAATTCCACTCTCTTACAGTCCTGTTAATGAAGGAATATTTTCCCACATCACTTCTACTGCCGACAAAATCCAACTTCCAACTGTGATCACTCCTTCCAATGTAAACACCTCTCTTAATACGAGAGCTCAACTCCCTCCAACCCTCACTATTTCATGTTATTTTATACATAACACCAAGTCTACAATTTCTCCTTCTCTCCTCCAGCAAAACAAAAAAAAAAAAAAATGAAAAAAATTCATAGTAGCATAATTTGGTACCCTCTATTCATTTCTGCAATAAAAATGTTTCATGTATGTTGTCCATTAGTAACCGTTTTTATTTAATACGTGACAAAATGCATTCTTACGAGCAGATAATAATGTATATTTTATACCACTTATCGTAAAATATACACGTCATCAAACAGAGCAGGAGTAAAGTTCGTGCTGTCCTGATCTGCACACCTCGAAACAGGACAAATTTTTACCCCTGCTCCGTTTGTGGGCACTGCAACACAGTCTATGGTTCACTTAAACTGTTTAGGAATTGCCAATATGGGTGTTTTTTAACTTGCCCCGAAATTGCAAATCTGCATCTCTGTACTGACTGCTCTTGGAGCTGCTACAAAATGCTGTACTGTTTGTGCTGTCCCGAGGCATACATATATCCAGCAATGCTATTTCTCGGAGTTTAGGGGAGACGGGAGGGGATTGTTAAAACCCCTTTGTATTTCAGGGCTTTTGGTGGAGGTGAAGGAAAGCAAGCGCAATTCAGTATCATCTGGGGTGGGGGGAAAGGAGTCCTCTACTTTTCGAGTGCATCTTTAAAGTAGGGGGGCGGGTGACCCAATTAATTAAATCATCACTAGAACTTTTGATTTGAAAATCTAAAGTTGCATAAGTAAGAAATCATACAAATTAAAGTTAACAGTTTTAAGTTGAATATTAGAATTAATGAATGAAATTTTTATGGAGCTCTATAAAGTTATGATTATGTTCTCTTAATTGTGGCTCTATGCATACATAATACAACAAAGAGGGGGGGGGGGGGAAAGGGTTTCTTAAAAATTGAATAAAAATTACCAGTATACATCATATTATAATTCATAATCTTATGGTAAAAACAGTATGAAAGAAAGAAAAATACTATAAAATAATTATGAACGAACATCAATGTGTTAAAATGACAAAACAATACTTTGTTAATAACTTAAAATACTGTAATAGTACTAAACTAATAATGAAATAAAAATAAATTCCTGTGTCATGCGTATCACTTGTTAAATATTTGAGCTTTCTGTAGGAAAAAGGTACTCACTTCCACTTAATGATGATTGATGATAACTGATAAGGTCAAAATGATGTTCAGTCGAATAGCCTGTAAAGCTCGTTCAAACGGAGAATACGCACTTTTCTGGTCTTTCTGCGTCCGAAATAGTTCATCACACATGTATCGACCTCAATTTTTTTTATTGCAGAAATGGATAGAGCGTGCAAAGTTATGCTACCCTTATTTTTTTTCCGATTTTTTAGAGCCCGGAAACTATTTTTAAAAAATTATTTACAGTCCTTTTTGTGACGTCACGAGGCGCCGCTCCTTAAGAAAAGGATAGGACTTGACGCCTCGTGACGTCACAAAAAAGACTTTCAATAATTTTTTAAAAATAGTTCCCTGACTCTAAAAAATCAGGGTAGCATTACTTTGCACCCTCTATCCATTTCTGCAAAAAAAAAAAAAACAAATAAAAAAATAAAAATAAAATAGGTCGATACTCCATTGGGGTGTAGAATTATCGTTAAGTAGAGATTAAAAATAAAGGACTTGTGTTCTCTCTCAGAATAGCAGACAAATTTATTATATCGTCGTGGTAGCGTGAAACCCTAAGCAAATGAATAGTAACTAAACCTTATATAATCATCATGTCAGTAAGGAAAATTTAAACCCAACTTTGCTTGCGTATTTGTATGGTGTTAAATAAACTTCTTTTTTTTTTTCTCTTGTTTGTGAGCATTCATTGTCTTATTGCCATGCAGTCCATGGAACTGGGAACCGTGGCGAAATCTCTTTGCGATAGACTGGGTCATGCTTTTTTTCCTCTCCCGCATGGCAAAACTGCATCCCTTGTCACTTACTTAAGAACTGCAGGCGTTGCAGCTTACTCTAATCAGATAAGGGTAAACGTTCGAGCTATCCCAAACTTGACTAACGTACTGTAATAACGCCTCTTCTCTTTCACGCTGCTCTATACCACGACACAGTATACGGGTCTTTCACCATACGTCACAAAACAATATGACGTCATAATTGTGTAGGCAAAAAATTGTCAGCGGCATAGCAAATACGTGTTAAAGTTGGTCTCGAAATTAATTTCTTCTGACGATTCGTTTCATTTTTCGTAGAATTTTCTTTCATAAATGGTAACAAGAAGAACCAATGCTAATGAAAAAAAATATTTGGCGACCAAAACTGTTATGAGAAAAGAGGTGTTGTGAGTTACGTTAACATGCACAGCATAGGATTTTAGGTTTTTCTGCCTACATCCCGAAACTCTTCGGGCGGCTTCGGGCATCTCCATGCTACCCAAAATGTAAACATGAAATTCCCGTATAGTGCATGATGGGCTGAGTGAGTAGCCAATACGTTGCAAGGTTGTGACATTAACCTTTTTAACTTGCCATTACAGACCATGAATGTTATAATGAGTGCAGTGACGTAAAAGCATATTTTTTTTTTATTTTTTAGTCCAAATAATTATAATTGTTGGTTAATTCTTGTTGAATCCAAATTGCCTGTAGTTAAGTAAGTATTGTAAAGCGCTCTTAAGATATTATAATGTCCGTGTAAAGATGCTGTCGCTGGTAACTCATAAACCAATACTTGAAACAAAAATATCAGCAGATTGTATAGTGCTAATGCAGAACATAAAGATGGAACTAAAAAATTATTCCACTCCATAAAGCATACACTTCAAATTGTAAATATTATGTGGGACAGTTGCGTCAGTGCGACAGTGATTGTACATTTTCTGGCTGCATATTATAGTGAATAACAACGGGTGATATTTAATTATCTCCCCATGCTTCTTGTCTGTATATAGAACTTGATATGAGAGTTGTATCCGTTAATGAAGACCATGCAGCTACTATTGTTTGAACGTTTGAACTATTGTTTCATCTTTATTGTGCGTTGCATTGAACTCGCGAGCATGGCAGGCAAGTAAGCAAGCATGCTGCATGCTTGATGGTGGTGGCAGTCAGAAAAAGTTATTGATTGGCACGACTTGCTCGCTAGCTCGCTGACTGCTGGCTGGCGGTGGCCGACGGCGTCGGCGGTAGAGGAGGCTGCCGTACATAGTACTGTATATACGCCTCTTATACGCCATGCTATCGATTTTCCCCCTAAGCTTTTCTGGAGCTCGCCTGCTTCAGAATTGTGTCATACACTCACACAGGCATAAAAGCTGCATGCGCTAGGTCCAGTTGTATAATATATTCTTCCTCGAAATTTATCCTCTTTTTCTATTTCGCTGCTCTAAGCTGCACTCGCACGTGTCAATGACGCCTATGATTTTTGTTGTTGTTGTGTGTTATAAGTTATAAGTGAGTAAAACAAAATTAAACGAAACAATATTGTAAACAGGAACTTTAACGCCGAGTCAAATTATAAAAGCGAAGCTTTCATTGGCCTTGATTTAAATACCTACCTCCATATTTGTTAAGCAGAAACTTGAAGGATTAAAATTTAAAAAGGCTAATTTCTACTGCTTCTGTAGTACCCTATCCAATGTTACTAGCAGTAGTATGTATGATCTTGTGTATATACAATGCATTTTGTTATTATTTTTATTTTAATAGAGGAAGCTGCATTTTATATGCATTTGACTGTACACGTTATATGAAACAATATGACTAATGTGCATGTAGAAATTTAAATCATGAGCACATGCCGCACATCTTAAAGATTTGTTGCAGTCAGTGTATTTTAATATTTAACAGAAAGCGTAGTCCAAATATTTTCCTTATTATCCCATTTAATATCCATACATTTTTACTGTCCATATTATTGTGCTTGGAGGAATATCATTTCAAGCGCCCAATGCCCAAATGCAGGACAGTAAGGAAACTCCATTCGGTACTTTTTTTTTTCATCCACCATGCACACGTGTTAATGAATTTTTGGAAAGTCTTATTGAATAATGAAGAAATTGATAAGCGTGCGAAACAAAATATTTAGGTTTAAAATTGTAAAAGCGTAAAAAAAGCGAGCTGAACTAATGCATTTAATTATAAATATTAATAAATATACATGCATTATTTAAGACAGATTTTTTGTTTCGGCGGTTATTCTAATTTCGTTGATCGACTTACATAGCAGTGTATCTGAGTATTTCAGTAACCTGAACAACTCACCTCAATCACAATGTTTGTATTGTGCTCAAAGTGATGATGCGTGATGAGTACCGCGCTGTTCTGTCAGACGACCACCAACTACATTATTTATGAATGGGTTAAATTCGATGCTTTTATTTCATATCATTTTATTGTTAGAAGTGTGTAGTCTTACGTAACATTGAATGCAATTAATGAATTTGCATATATATATATATATGTTTACATTCCAGTTGTCACTGCTCTGCCATAAAATATGTGGATTTCCGGCGTGCTATATATAATTAATTATATTGTATAAAATTGTTAGTTCGAAGATATTGGAGGTGCATAGCTAGTGTCCTCTACTGAAAATGTCAAACTCCATATTTGACAATTAACGATCGATGAATCTCAGTTACTTGGAGTCGAAGACTATTCTTCTACGACGGAATAGAAAGAAATAAATTTTAAAAAATCGAGAATGTTCTAAAACTTTATCGCTTATGGTTTGAACTAATTCAATCTGGCAGTTTTCTCACAACAGCTCCACTTCCGATTTCTGTCCATAAGGCCCCATGTTAAACTTCTACGACAGATCCACTTCAAAATTTGTATGCCACCTATTGATGGTGAGTTCAAAGTCCCCTGCAAGTCTTATTGCATTCAGGCGCAATGATCCAATGATTGCGAAATCTCAATCAACTGAGATTCATCCGATCTATGTGTATGCTAGATGTGTTGTTAAGATTTTATTTATTAAACAACATTGTTTATACTGAACACGATAGCGCAGTAGTTGCTTCTTACCACCTCAAATTCGGTCAAAATCGGAGGTAGTGCATGAGTTCACATCTCTCCAGGATACTTTTGGACATTGAAATCAATATCAAACATATAGGGGGACATTCACAAAGCACTTTAACCCCCACTTTGGCCCCGATTTTTAACCCTGGTGCTAAACATGGTGCTAAACTATGAGCTTAACATGGTTAGCCCCTGGTTTAGTACCATGTTTAGCACCAGGGTTAAAAATCGGGGCTAAAGTGGGGGTTAAAGTGCTTTGTGAATGTCCCTCATAATACATAATATTTCCTGATATTTTAGTTCATACAAACCTAAAGATGATATCATTTATATAGACATGAATTCTAATTAATTATACAATTTTTTTTGTACATAATTGTATATTAATTTTGTGTGTTAAGCCCCGCGGTAATCCAGTTGGATGCACTGACACGTTAATTCGGTCAACCTTTTTTTTTTTTTTTCTTTTTTGTTTTAGCCCTGTGTGCATGGGCATGTTTTCTGACCGCCCTCCGTTCCTGTCTATAGATCCTACTCCTTGAGTAGACAAGCTAAACATACGGGAAAGTAACTATTCCCTTTTGTGCATTCTCTTTTCGCCAAATTATATCTGTCCAGAAGTTTTTCTGTCTGCACTTGTTTCCCACACATTTTAATACAGCGTTGAAGGTGAGCTAGTGATGAGTACTACTAGCGTTTCTTGAAGAGGAAGAGCATAAAGTTGACATGAGGGATGGGAGGAAGATGGTATGGTTACTGAAGTGCACAAGGTTGCGATGAATCCCGTCTTATTCCCGTCCGTCGAATAATGACCGACCTACTAGCTACTAGTAATCGACGAGCTCGATCGCCTTATAGGCCCTTATAGTCTCAGTCCTCTCTCTCTCTCTCTCTCTCTCTCTCTCTCTCTCTCTCTCTCTCTCTCTCTCTCTCTCTCTCTCTCTCTCTCTCTCTCTCTCTCTCTCTCTCTCTCTCTCTCTCTCTCTCTCTCTCTCTCTCTCTGCCTTACCACGCATAGTCTGCAGCTCTGCAGCATCGGCATTATATTGCCGAGAAACTATCAAAAAAGGTTTTTAAAATTAAAAAAAAAAAAATAAATAAAAAAATAACTGTCAAAATGTAATTGCATGGAGCATAATTAAATGAGCTGAGATCGAATTTAAATTAAACTGTTTATTTTATGCTATCAAAGTATGTACAGCATGGCATATGGATCCCGTCAAGTTATATATTATATTTCTATTCTCTAATGTGAATACTATTATATATATACTGTACACACATTACTGTAACAAAAACAATAAATAACATTAATTTACAAAACAATAATTGTTGTATGAAAAAGCATAAAAAAATATAATAGTTGTCATGAGAAGTTAAATGCTTAAAATTTATTTTGTGCATTGTACAGTACATTTAAAAAAATGTGTTAGTAATAATTAAATAAAGGCAGTATAACATAGACAAGGTGCGGGAGAAGAAAGGAAGGGAGGGGGAGGAGGGGAATCAGTTGGTATGTCGTATTTTTTCTACGAGAGTGAAGGGTAAGATAACGTGCCCAATGTTAAAAATATTTCCACACATGAAAATTATGAAACATATCTTAAAATGTTCTCCTCTAAATCCCCTATCAATATGAGCTAAAATATCTGCCACATTCGATCTGGATTTCGAAGATGAACTTTTAAAGTTAGAAATGGTGCCGATGGTGTACTTCTATGTTAAATTAGTCAACTTTAAAAATTATTAACTCAAAAATTACAGTGGCCGTCACATTTTTAAAAAGCCCCATGGTCGTGTACAGTACCTTCGTCAAATTTCGTATTTTACAACGTTGCCACATTGCGGCGCAAAATTTCAAACACTGCTTACGAGAGTTGCTCGCTCCAGAGACTCTGTGCTCGCTCGCTGCTGCCGCGTGTGCTCATGGCAACGATAGTCTGCCTCGCTGCATTGCCAAATCTTTGTGAAGTGCGGCTTGTTTACTTTGAAGTTTAGTAACGTTGCATTCAGCCTAGAATGGGGTTTTTAAATGTGACGGCCACTGTAGATCGAATTCGTATACCTGACATTTTAACTACTAATAGGGGATGTAGAGGAGAACATTTCAAGGTATAACCTGAGAATGTGTGTCAAGGTCACACCATAAAATTTTTTGGCAATACTGTTGCACTAGCAATGCGACTCTGCTGGGAGGAGTGGGTGGTGACTACAATCCCTTTAGAGCGTTGCCACATTTCTCATCTAGTTTCAAGAACGAGCAACGCAGCGGTTCAAGTTACATGAAAACATTCATAAAAACAGTCCAAAAAATTAGTTTTTAATCTATAATATCCGTAAAATTTTAAAAAATATCTCGAGCCGTTTTTGTGTCTTTTTCGTCCAAATATCTCAGGTTAAGCCTTCAGATATAATATATTATGTTTCATAATTTTCATGTGTGGGATTTTTTTTAAACATTGGGCATGTTATCTGAACGATCATCTGTTTTTTTAGCTCCATTTGGTTAACATGTAAACCTTGGCATATTCACAAAAATTCTGATTTTTTTTAGAGGCAGATAATATTGCCTAAAAGCCATAGAAAAAATTTCAAAACAATTTAAAGAGCCGATTTTTTTAATTAGTTTAAATAGTTTTCAGCATATATAAGGGCTCTCCCATGGAGAGACAAACTAAAAACTTCATTAAAAAAAATCGGCTAGTTAAATTGTTTTGAAATTTTTTCTGTTGTTTTTTTTTTTTTTTATGCCTCTCAAAAAAGATTCGAAATTTTTGTGAATTTGCTAAGGTTTACATGCTAATCAAATGGAGCTAAAAATAAAACAGCTGATCGACGTTATCTCTACCTTAAAAGCATACTATTATGAAGTAATTAGATCGCGAATTGAGGTGCATCGTGAATATATAAAATATTTAAAATTATGTCACCGTTTCGTTGAACAAATCTGTGACATCACGCTGATGTGAAGTGAATACGGGTATAGTGTGTGAGGCTCGACTGACTTGCGGCCAATGCTCTAGGCCTGGAATTAGCTTACCCGCGGCTGTATAAATAGCAAAAGACTCGAGTTGTGAGTGCAGTTAAATATCGCACGTGCGTGCGTACGTCTTTCCATCACTAACTACAGTAATCGACTGCAAATACCGATAAGCACATTTTGGTGCATATATAATAATTTTTCTGTTTTTTTACTTCTATGAGCTAACAATACAGTAAAACATAATGCATTAAAGGAGGAGTACGGTTTCAACTTTTGTATTTTTTTTTTTTTTAAATTTTGTTGATGCAGTGAAACATGTCTGCACCAAAAAAAAAAAACACCATCTTCCTCCTCCTTCCCTGACTTCCGGCTGTTGAAAGTTAACGAAGTTAAGACGTTCAAAAAAGTTGCATCAATGATTTATTTTCGCGCCAAAGGGAAGCAGCCAATCGCAGCGCGTTTCACTAGAAACTCAAGTAAAGGGATCTTGTCTACAGTGGCCGTCACATTTAAAACCTAAAATACGAGCTTTTTCTAGAAGTCGCAAAACCAGTAACGCCCTCTCTGATTGGCCGTGACGTCACTGCGCCAAACCCCCTCCACTTACATACCCTGGGTTAAAATTTGCGACTTTGGAGTTGCGACTTCTGTTTAGGCGCAAAACAAAAAGCTCGTATTTTCAGCATAAAAAGCCTCATGGTCGGAAGCGCTCGGGAGTCATTCGGCTCGGCCAATGCTGTCCTTCGTTACAAACCGGCTACCAATGACTGAGACCAGGAGGCTAAATGTGACGGCCACTGTAGAAATGCCTCGCGCAATTGGTTGCTTCCCTTTGGCGCGAAATTACGTCATTGACGCAACTTTTTTTAACGTCTTAACTTTCAACAGCCGGAAGTCTGGGAAGGAGAGAGGAAGATGGTGTTTCTTTTGGTGTAGATATTATGTTTCACTGCATCAACAAAATTAAAAAAATATAAAAGTTGAAGCCGTTCCCCTCCTTTAATGCACTTAATCATCAATATCCAAAATGGAATAATTATTTTTTGTTAAAAAAATTAAAGGAAGACTTATTTTTTATTGTTAAAAGACAAACGATATACTGTATGTTATAGCAACTTACTGTTTTCATCTACTTATTACATATATTGCTATTGTTTAAGAGTTAAGTATAGTACATACAGGCTGTGCAGGTAGTAAGTGCAAGTTTATTACTGTATGCATGTTTGTGTGTATCTATTAATACAGTATAATGACATGCTCATTGGTATTATTAGGTAATTTTTTGTTAACGACTCTTTGCCTTATGCAGCTTGTAGTTGACCCTGTATAATTAAGTAGAGTTAAAAAATAATTTTCATGTAATTTTACTATTGATTAAATTGTGTTACGCAGTTTTAATTCCATTATTATATAGTCAGAAAGCAAGCTGCAAGTTTGTTACATTAATTACTGTAATGTTTGGTGCTTCAGAGGAACTTATTTTTACTTATATAAAATTACATTGTATTTTATACAGCATAGACACAGAATTGTTGTCAAGTTAAAATTTCGTTACTTCGTGACCACAGTGTTTTATTTTAAGGGTAAAAGGTACTTGCAGTACTGCAGTATATATAATTATATATAATAATAATAAATAACAAACGTGCGTAAGAATTCAAAGAAATTCAATGGTAAGCATCCACCAAAAAATTTGGTCGCCATGCATGTTGTAACTGAACGATGTTCGTTTCCTGATTTTGATTTCTGCTACAACCACCAAGCATCGGCTCGTAGAAAGTAAGTTAGTGCCAATACGTAATTGTAAACTTGCAAACACAACTTCTTTAGGGAATTAATAATTTGCGATCTAAAAATTGTTCCGTATAGGATCTTACGTGCGCCCAAAATCGTTTCTTGGTAGTAAATGATAGGACAAAGGGTCGGTGACGTCAAGATGGATACTTCCCATTTTCTATAAGTGGAATTTTCTATATCAAGAGCAACTTGGACATATTCTTAATACGCGTATTCAAAATTTCTCAAATATTAATAAATGAAATTGCTTGCATCAGAAATAGAAATACATATTGAAATGCAATCCCATTTTATTTTATCATTTTTTTTACTCCCTTGGTAGAAGCGTGGGGTTTTCCAAATTTTCTCAATAGCATATTGCACCAATGCCTTTGTAACAGAATGCTGGTTGTATTACTTCACGTGTTCGTGTCTGAAGCTCTTGGGGATGGATTCCATTTTTTCCACCCTCGCTTGCTAGTTTGCTTGCATCCCAGTGAAACTCACACTAGCTTATGGCTACATAATAGAAGGGTGCAGTATAGAAAAATACACCATAATTCCCCTCCCCCCCCTCTCTCTCTCGTTTTATTATTATTATTATTTTTTTTTTTGCACACACTGTTTATTGTAATCACTGTGCGAGCTGAAATTTTGGCAGCTTTGATATCGGTAATCTACGAAGGTTCGTACTGTGCCGGCGGGGGCTTTAAAGTGTATATAATACAAGCCTTATTATACGGGTGACGTAATGAAAGACGTTTGGCATCAAGGTGCGAGTGCAGCATCCATCGACTGACCTTCATTCCACAAATTCAATACACATCGTTGCCGAAATGATATAAACAACAAGACACTTTTAAAGCTCTCTTCGGTACGGTGCATATATATATATATTATATACAGTTACTAGGGTGCCGCCTTATTACTTTTGTCTCTTGTTTTTCCTGTTCCTCTTCTAAATGAACCAACTTATTAATTTAACAGGCTACAGTTTTGAGCATATAATACAATCATAGTAGATGGAACATGTTGAAATATATGAAGTTATAGTATTATATAATATTTATGTATTTATTTTATTCTATTTCTATTATATGATAATAACATCATTATACGTGTTACCAAGTATTAAGACAAGTTGTAAATATAAGCGCAGAGGCTGTTCTTGGCCATAAAACCTTCTTCCCCGAAAGGCTACCATTCAACATTGTAATGTATAATGGATCCGGAAAAGCATTTACTAATCTTCGTATTGGTAATCTTATACAATATATAGGATATTATAATTATAATATTAAATATTTATAATGCTTATATTATTTTATGATGTACGCCCATACTGTATCTGTATACTATTTAATATATATACTTTCGATAGGCTGAGTATTATCATATACATAATTATTAATTTTTAAATAATTTTGTGTAATAAATCATTTTCATTAAAATTATTTTTTATGTCTCGTGAATTCACGTAATATTTTGCTAATTGGCCAAAAGTTTGTTTGAGTCTTCAGCATGTTTTATTGTTCACTCATAACCGCGACCCGCAATTGCAATGGGAAGCTGTGATGATGACGTCATGCAACCTTTGTCCTACCATTTACTTACAAAAAAAGACTGGGCGCACGTAAGATCCTATACGGAGCAATTTTTCGATCGCAAATTGTTAATTCTTAACACAAGTTCTGTTTCCGAATTTAAAATCACGTATTGTCACTAACCTTTTATACATTTGCCACTATTAAAATATTTTTTGCAACCCCAGCTCAGTTTAAGTAAAGAGACTCTAAAAAAATTCGCGGTACTTGGACTACTTGTATTCTGATTTTGGAGCGGGAAATCTGCGCAGAAACGTTGCGCAATGGTGTCAAAATCCGCTGATCTTCAACATACGAATATCCTCCAGTTAGAATAAGGCGTCCAAATCGGCAGGTCACAGTTTCCCATATACCTACAACTCCTTCAAGTCTATGGTGCTGCAATTATACAACATATATAGGCAATATACCATTATATGATATATTAAAATATATATTGAGGGTGAACGGTAACAGCATGATAATTACCTCTGACACCTTCCCAAATTATTAATTAATTTTATATTATTCACAGGAATTTAATTGATGGATATAGCGTTACGTTGTATTCTCGGAAACAAACAGTGACTATAACAACTCAGTTTATAGTTTATACTATGGCCGTGTCTCATTTAAAGAATGCGAACTAAAAGTGTATACACTTCAAATACTAATTTAGTATAAATACTTATTTTAAATGAGACAACTTTACTGTAAACTAGCGCCAACACTTCGTAGTGTCAAAAGTTGGAAACATTTGCATCAGCTGATCAATGTTAAAAAATTTAGTGTCTGTGTTAGTGTTTGAAGTTGCTATTTCAAACACTAAATACTAGACCCTTCAAACCCTTCAAATACTTGAACACTTGCGCTAATTGAGACAACAGTTAGTGTCAATATGGCGTCAACACTTCAAAAAATTGACAATCGATAATGTGTTTAGTGTGCATTTTTGTGTATTGGCATTCATTCTATAACTATATTATATTTTAAAATATAATATTAGATAGATATACGGTAATATTTATGTTTGGAGTTCAAGATGCATGCTAAAGCTAGGCAAGGATGAAAGTCAGAGACCAATCATCAAGATGGTCATATTTAAGTCGAAATTATATAAAAAATGGTATTTTATTTTGTATAATTTGCTATTTTATTTTATTTTTTACACGTGGAACTGTAAACATTACATGTGATTACATTTTACAATATTGCAAATACCTGCATGTAAAAGGAAATTAAATGTATCGATTCATCATCACACACATTATTTTTATATTAATTTAATTATATTTAATGTGTGTTATTTGAAATTTTATTAAGCGTCCTGATTTGTGATGCGGTTTCCATTTTTCTCTATTTTAGCTACATATATTATATAATTTTTAATTATTATATACATTGAATGTCTTATTCACCTGAGGAAGAGAGCGGTTGACTCTCGAAACGTAGTGATATGTGTAGTACATGCAAGTGTTAGTGACGTGCACGAACACTAAGTGACCATCGCAACATACTACACACAGAAGGATTACATCGAACACCGGCAAAGGAAAAAGTCCGAGAAGTAAAGTAAGACATTCAATATGAATATCCTTTGCACGAAAAAGTTATTTACTATTATATATACATATTACATGTATATAATAATTATTGTGCGTGTGTGTGTATGCGGAAATACCTGAATAAATAAATACAGAAAACAGTTTAAACAGTGATTGTAAATTAAGTCTTGAGCATCAATTATTATTTTTTATTCTGTTGGTTCAGTATGCAAATAATAATTGTTTTTACAATGTTAATCTTTAGTTGTGAATATTTACCATATAACTATTTATGCTAGTAGTGTACAGGAAAGAAGTATTCAGAAAATTTTGCAATGAGCACACCACGTGCATACTATATAATATATAATGACAAGTAAATAAGTATAGGTTCGGTGTAAATAAAAGTACAGTATGATAAATGCAGGTAAGTTATCCAACTTTGCTACCCAACTTTTTCACTTATGTTCCTCTTCGTTGTCTGACGGTCTACCTGCTCGCCAGCCTTTCCATCCTTTCGCCTGCCGCGTTCTCCCTCTCTCACCTCAGAAGCTCGCGCGAGCTTGTGTTCTCATCCTTCTCTTTGAATCTCTCATCTCTGGGGCTTTTGCTGCTGCCTGACGAGCACAGCACGACGACCATGCTGCCTGCTTGCTTGCCTGCCTGCCACCGGCTCCAAGTTTAGCCAGTCAGCCCAAGGCCCTTGCTTCGATCCGCCACTCTCGCTCGCTCTCGCGCCCGCTGCTGGCTGGTTGGTTCGCTACTCCTGTAGGCTTCCTTGCCTTGAGCTCGCCACCATGCGACCGTTGCGACGACGACTACAGCACAGCAACGGTCATGGCATGGCAGGCATGCTACACACTATGAGTTGCATGCATTACTGGTACTTTACACGTTCCACGTTTATTTTACTGTAACACGTGTTCATAATTCCACGTTCGTAAAAATTCTTAACAGATCATTAAATTTTTTTGGATGAAGGAAACAAAAACCGGAAGAAAAACTGAGAAAGAAGTTCTTTTATACATATAATGTTGTCACGTCGGGGCAGCGGGGAAATGGACACGAGTACTAACTACAGTATACAGCATAATGGTAACCAAATATCAAAGTCCACAATAATGGTAGGCACATGGTCAAAAATATATTGTTTACACTATTTTTGACCATGTTTTACAAACATGAAAAGTCCTGCTTATATGACGAAATTATATTCTGTTTATCGACCAACCTTGCTTCAATCTAACCCAACCCCGAAGTGATCTTATTTTAAATGTGTCCGGATTCTTAATTAAAAGTTCTGGTTGGGGACCGAAGTTGCAAATTTACATTTATTTGTCTAAATGGAGTTGCATACAGGTTGCATAGGCAGCAAATGAGGCAGCTAGTAGTATAGAGTTCCAGTGTGTATGTTTTGGGACAGAACGAACAAACGAACATGACCCAGGGCTGCTTCTTTTTGGAGGGCTGTCTATGCAGGCGTGGGAACTTTGTATTGGGAGGATAACTCGAGTGTGTGCTCCTTGCCTCTCCCAAATTGCAAATTTGTCTCCCAAATTGCAAATTTGTGTATCGGTGGTTGTCGATTTTAGAGCAATAATAGTGGTTAAATCATTCATCTGTGGGAAATTAATTGATTGAGGGGATTTTTTCTAGGTAACTGAAGAATTCAGTTATACACTGCAATGTGAGACAACCACTGATTTATTTATCTGTTAGTGCTGCAGCTAAAAAAAAAAAGTATAAATAAAGTTCGTGCTGTCCTGAGGTGCACTTCTAAATAATATCAATTGTATTAGCATAATGATATATGAAAAATTTCATACTTCTGAAATCGAGGGTTGCCGTAAGTGACTGAAGCTATATTATAACGATGTAGCATTTAATTTTTATTTTCAACGCATACATTCTGATTTAGTATGGGACAGTACGTAGACTATGTACCATCAGACACGAACGAGCGTATGGAGCGTATGATAAACATGCGCAGAGGAACAGAATTCAAACTTTCCGAACTCTCCTCTTCATAACAAAATGTGTTGTGTCCAAGTCTAAACTAATTGTCAAGGCATTTGAAAACAAGACACAAATTGTAGTACATAATAATATACTGAATTAAAAACACATTGTATACACTAAATTTTTAATGTATATATTATATTTATAGTAATTATACAATATGTATGCATATTTGTTGTGATAGTGACAACGATTTTCTTCATAAACTTCGTGAGGTGCTTGAGGGATAAGAGAATCATAATGCTGTCCGTGTGTAATGATGAAAATGTGATTGCTTTTATAAAATTAATTGTATAATTAATATTTATTCACTCATTGAGTTAAATTGTACAGCGTTGGGCATGAGTTTTATTACACTTTTTATTGCATGCCAGATTTGCACATTTTCCTCATATTCTTAATCGAAGTAAACCTCGATATCAAAATCTTGTATTTAATTTCCGTCTTCGTTAATTTGTATATACTTAGAGAGATCTTGTATTTATTAACTCTTTGGTACTTTTATATATTATTTTAGGTTTCTCGCGTTTATTGATAAAAATATATTTATTTTTATAGTATATTATACATGGTGAATGCTATAGCCTATACTACTATGGCGTATCATTAATTAATAATAATCATGCTACATTGCTACGAGCTACGAAACCTATACAAAGTATAGTTATATAATAATATATATATACTGTAATTCAGTATATAATAAGACATAACACTTAATTATTTATTAACAAAAATCCATCATTTATTCATAATTAAACCACTAAAATCCTTTGCAATAAAACTAATAAATAAACCAGTGTCGTTTTACTGTTTGTTATGAATTGTGTGCAATCGCGGAAGTTTCAACTCGGTAAATACGGTACTGATTATATAGGGGAAATACGAAATGGAAAAAAAGAATGCATATCCGGGAGTTTGGTTTCTAGTTGGGAAGTAAGTTGACTTATAGTCTATCCTTTTTTATGAATTTCAACATTTTTTTTATGTCGCTTTGACGTCACAGAAAACCACATGTTAATAAAGAGTATATGTTGCAACTAGAACTCACTAAATTTAGTAGAGTAATTTCTAATTTGAATAATTCCTAATTCCTATATTCAATTTATTTGTTGCTTTGAGTATTGTGTGATAGTTGGGAGCGATTCATCAGATTACTCAATGAAACTGCTACGGTTATAGTAAGAAACTGAATCTTCTTTCGTGAATCTAGTGTGTTCAGTAAATATTAGACCACGAGATGCAAAACAAATTTACCGACATTGACATTAATTAGTGATATTTTAAAGACTTTTCTCGGCGTTTATTATAGAAAGATACGAATTGACAACCTGCATTTTTAGATAGATCATCCCGAGTAATGTATTTTCAAAAACTTTCAGATTTTTTTAACCCTTTAATACCCTCAAAATCAAGGAGAAAGGCGCATAGTCATGCAACGTCTTCCGTTAAGGTAGAGATAACGCCGGTCAGCTGTTCGACGTAGGTCCGTTTGATTAACATGTAAACCTTGGCAAATTCACAAAAATTCTGAAATTTTTTTGAAAGAAAGTTATTAGTGCCTAAAAGCCATAGAAAAAATTTCAAAACAATTTAACGAGCCGATTTTTTTTTAATTAATTTTTTAGTTTGTCTCTCCATGGGAAAGCCCTATGCTGAAAATTAAAGAAAATAAATTTAAAAAAATCGGCTCGTTAAATTGTTTTGAAATTTTTTCTATGCATGGCTTTTAGGCACTAATATCTGCCTGTAAAAAAAAAATATATAAAATAAAATTTTTGTGAATTTGCCAAGGTTTACATGTTAATCAAAGGTACCTACGTCGAACAGCTGACCGGCGTTATCTCTATCTTAAGGAGGATTTTCATGGGCGATTTCCAGTCTGCGACGCGACGCGAATAAAGCGCACTTGATGTAACAACCATTAGCGGCCATATTGGGCGATTAAAAGAAAAGAGCATCGTAATTAACGCGATTACCGGCGAATTCGCCGCCGCATAGGATTTCGCAACTTTTACGCCAAATCGCGGCACATCGCCGTTGTCGCTCATGAAAATCCACATGTATGCAAATTGCTCTTTTAAATATTTGTAAGACTATGACGTCACAGCGTCTTTCCCTACGATTTTAAGGATGTTTGAGGGTTAAAAAAAATCCGATTTTTTTTAAGACATGCACAACTTCAATTCAACTTCAATTCACGTAAAAAAATCATTCACTCCACTATCTCGTTACATTCAATTCATTTAGTGTACATTATTCTTGTGTTCAATAAATAATTTAATTCGATTAATTTATTTAATCACTGGTTGCACAAGATGGATTACGTCATTTTACAAAATACAGGGATCGGATGCGGATGCAGATGCAAGATGCACACGGATGCGCAAAAATGGGCTTGCATCCGCATCCGTGCATCCCAGATGCACAGGAAAAAATGAATGCATCCGGATGCGCATCCCAGATGCACGGGGAAAAATGAATGCATCCGGATGCGCATCCCAGATGCATGAAAAATAAATTTGCATCCGGATGCGCATCCACGGATGCACGAAAAATAAATTTGCATCCATTTAACACTTTTTTTTCTCTTTTTTATCAGGTTTTTTGCTAATTGCCTCTAAATAAATCTTTAACACGAGGCATATTTTTTAACTTTATTTGCCACTTGTCGTTTAAAAATTACAAGAAACAAAGTGTATTATAAAAACCAAAGATCGGATGCAGATGCAAGATGCACACGGATGCGCAAAAATGGGCTTGCATCCGCATCCGTGCATCCCGGATGCACGGGAAAAAATTAATGCATCCGGATGCGCATCTCAGATGCATGAAAAATAAATTTGCATCCGGATGCGCATCCATGGATGCACGAAAAATTAATTTGCATCCGGATGCGCATCTCGGATGCACGAAAAAAACGCGTGCATCCGGTCCCTGACAGGGATCGGATGCGGATGCAGATGCAAGATGCACACGGATGCGCAAAAATGGGCTTGCATCCGCATCCGTGCATCTCAGATGCACAGAGAAAAATGAATGCATCCGGATGCGCATCCCAGATGCACGGGAAAAAATGAATGCATCCGGATGCGCATCCCAGATGCATGAAAAATAAATTTGCATCCGGATGCGCATCCACGGATGCACGTAAAATAAATTTGCATCCATTTAACACTTTTTTTTTTCTCTTTTTTTATCAGATTTTTTGCTAATGGCCTCTAAATAAATCTTTAACACGAGGCATTTTTTTAACATTTATTTGCCACTTGTCGTTTAAAATTGCAAGAAACGAAGTGTATTATGAAAACCAAAGATCGGATGCAGATGCAAGATGCACACGGATGCGCAAAAATGGGCTTGCATCCGCATCCGTGCATCCCAGATGCACGGGAAAAAAGTAATGCATCCGGATGCGCATCCCAGATGCATGGAATATAAATTTGCATCCGGATGCGCATCCCAGATGCATGAAAAATAAATTTGCATCCGGATGCGCATCCATGGATGCACGAAAAATTAATTTGCATCCGGATGCGCATCTCGGATGCACGAAAAAAACGCGTGCATCCGGTCCCTGCATTATTTTATATTTAACAGTTTTATTAACGTTGCACCAAATTTTCTTTACGCTGAAAATTCCTTGCACCGAATCTTCCTTTCACCAAGATCTCTTTACACCGAAAGTTCCGTACACCGAACGCTTGCACCGAACATTCCTTACACCGAAAATGCCGGATACCTGATAGGCGATGTAGAGGAGAACATTTTATTATTTTTGTTTTCGTAATTTTCATGACTGAGATTTTTTTAGCATTAGGTCAGCTGATCCGTGTTATCTCTACCTTAACAGGATTACGATTATTTTTTTCTCAATTAAATAAATACTAATAATATTGAAATAATGTTTAATAATGCAATTTTTTCTTATATAAATTTCATTTTTTATTTTCTTATTAAATTTTGTCTTTAAAAATTTATATTAGATTCTGGTTGTTCCTAATTTTGTACATATTGTATATACCATGATCAATTTATTTGATGTTCATTATATACATTGCGTAAAAATTATACCAGACATTCAGGTTTCATAATAACAATGCAGTTTGATTGACACTATATTATTTAAAAAAAAAAAGGGCTTAAAACAATATTTATTTTTATATAAATGTATGTTTCTTACCACGTGAAAGGACTTATGAATTTAAAAAAAATAATTTAAAATTGGATATTATATTAAGTTTGAAACATTCAATCACGATTTCAAAAGGGCTCGCATAAGTGCATGTCATAACAAATTATAAATAAAATGCATGCATTTTTTTATTTTAGATAATTTCTGCTTCGTTGTTGAGAGCATTATTATATGATTTTGCCATAATTTTACCCTAAAAAAGGGGCGTGTCCTTAAGAAAAATCGCGCCTGCGGCGGGCCATTGGGGGGCTCCGCCCCCCAAACCCCCCCATGATGTTCTGCGGGTCCCATGTCAGGCAGCACCCCCACGGAAAAGGGGCACGAGCCGCCCCTGAGATATATATATATATATATATATATATATATATATATATATATATATATATATATATATATATATATATATATATATACACACACACACACACACACACACAGAATGACGAAGCCTCCGCGAACGTTTCTTGCAATAATATGAAGAGCAAATGTTATATTTTTTGTCAGTTTCGATTAAATCGACTTGTTTTACTATGTGCGGTTCTGGCCATGCACACTTGCTTATAAATTACATATTATGAAAAAAAGAAATAAGGAAACTGGCATCAGAGAAATCAGAGAATTTTAGTCAATAAGTACGAGTGATGACGAACATGTTAGGTGAAAAAAAATTGAAAATAAAATACCTTATACTTATACTTACAATTCACGATAAAAAACTAGAGGAGATGGGTTCTTATGTGGTTACTTATATAGGATATTCAGCACAACATATTTAATCTTCCATCAATAGTGAACTCAAAATTTCCAAGTCTGGTCTGAACCAGCTGCGAAAAATTAATGTAGCGAGAGGAATTACTATAGAATACGTTGCTGTAGTTATTAAATCGTAAGCGATTTCTTATTCGAGAAGTGAATCATGCCAAATGCTAAATGTATAAGTGTGTAATCAGACTATAAAGTAAGGTTGTGCTTATGAATATTTCAATTATATTATTATAATTATGTATAATCTATACACTTCGGGACACTACAAACTTCACTCTTACCTACAATAATAATAATAATAATAATAATAATAATAAAGTTCGCTACACCTTCTCAGACTGTGCACTCACAGAGTATACAGAGGGATTCGTGCTGTCCCAGCGTGTACAAATTTGTAACTTTTAGTACACTCGTCGCCTTGGAAAATTTCCCTTCTGTAGCCTTGTTAATCACCATGTTCTGTGTTATTCTTAAGGCGGATCCACATGGCGACAACGGTGATGCGACGCGATTTTGACGTAAATGCTGTGAAATTCTATGCGGTGAGCGAATTCACCATTGCGGTGGCGAATATCGCGTTTAATTACAGTGCTTTTTTTTTAATTGCCAAATATGGCCGCCAATGAATGTTACAGCCAGTGCGCATTATTCGCTTCGCGTCGCAGGCTGAAAATCGCCATGGAAATCCGCCTTTACGGGGCATGGTGATTAACAAGGTTGCAAAGGGAAATTTTCCGAGGCGACGACTGTACACATACAATACATGGTGAACCCAACCAAAGTGAACAAAGCGGCAGAAAAGAGGTTTCAAATTGTGAATAACATATATTAGTTAAAATTGATTTTACAACAAAAATCTTCAATATTTCACCTTCCATGCAGGCGTACACCGTGTTACATATAATTAATGTATTATAATAATATTAAATGCACTAAAAAGAACGACAAAATAGAGTTGAAGCTATTTTTTGCTTGTTTTTTTCCTCCTTCAAATGGGTGAAAGCATGGTCGTCTCCATTTATCTTTGATGGTTTGACGTCACGTGACCATCCCACTAGAATTGTATTGGAGGATAAAGGAAAAGGTTCGTGATGTCAAACCAAAGATAAATGGGGAAAACTTTCATTGCATTTATAGCTGCAGTAGCCGTAGTAGGAGATTTTAATTTGATGACCTTGTCTGTATGTATAATATTATATATATTCATGTCTGTCTTTCGGTTGGTATACGGATACTTGTTTCTTTGGCTGCAGCTCACACCGTCTCATTGCAAGTTATGTCGTTCAAATATTAAAATATTATTTTTGAATACACGGCATTGACGTCATCAGTAAGGTATATTAATCAAGCTTGAATTAGTGGTGGCAAGCATCTCGACATAAAATGGATACATGCGTACATAGTTCTATCAATGTTTATGGAGAGCACATGTCATGTATGTATGACACGTTTGAGCTTTGGTCTGCCGACATAGTAAGTAGATATGATGAACGCAATGCAACGAGTGCATCACTCGTTGCACGTGCATCTGACGTGATGCTCACTGTTGTGGTGTACCGGTCTCGTCCCAGCTCGATTCTCTTGTGTCTCCCCAGCCAGCCCATAGAGTGGAGATAGCAGGCGGCTGGCAAGCAGGCTCAGCAGCTCGGCAGTGAGCGAAACAAACTTGGGTATTGATCCAATACCGCTTCTCAGAGGAGAATGAACCCGATTTTCAGCTATATGCACGAGACCGCATATATTTGACACAAAAAAATAATAATGTAGCTAAATCGTCATATTTAGATAGAAAAAAAAACGTATTTAACGATTAATTGTTATCAGTATCGTTTTTAATTTGTTAATACTGAAATAAAATTAACAATATTTAATATCTTATCTATTTCATTGAGGAATAAAAAAGTCCTGTTGTTATTCCGTGTAATGAGTGGACTAGTTTATTTATTATTATTTTCTTGAGTAATGGAAAAATTCAAAAATAATTTTTTGATTTAAGAGATGCAAATAGCCAAAATTGACTTGGCAACATTGCAGTCAGACAGCTGTGAGGTAGCAACGAAGGGGAGGGGGGTTTCACTGTGCCCCTCTTTTCCCCTTCTACCAGAGTTGCCAGGCAAGGGATAATCATGGAAATTCTTTACATATAAAATGACGTAAGAGGAGGGTAAGGGGAGAAAAATCGCTTTTGTAGCGTTGGGGTGGGTTATTCCTCCCCTTACTTCATTTCAAAATGAACTATATTATTGATTCAAATTAAATTTGTTTAATAATAACAATAATAGTTGTTTATTGAGTATCAGTATAAAATAAAACACAGTACAAGAACTCAATGGGGTGACATGAAAAAGGATATCCCACTCACTAAAGTGTCCAGTCACCCACAATATGTTCTTCTTTTCAATGGAGAGTGATTGGTCAAGTTGATATATTTTCCCACACATAACCATGATGATGTTTAAAATTAAAGCGTAACTATAAATCAGAAAACTGTATAATACTGAATAACGTATCAATTTTTTGAAAAAACTGTCTGCGGCGTATAAAAAATAAACATTTGACATCATGCAGGCGATTGTGTATTAATTATTTAAATTCTCAATGCTATCGATAACTGAATATAATACAGTATAATTTTGCTACATTATATCACTGAATTTTGTGTTAATTTTCTTGACTTTTTGAGCGTAATGAATCGGATCATAAAAGAATACATCACAATTTAATTTTCTGGTTTCTTCGCTCCTTTTTGACGAGTAATAAATTCAAAGCTGTGAGCTTTATCAGGAACAAGACAACAATAGAAAATTTTATTTTGCTTTGTAAAGCAAGTTGATTATTCTAAGTGTCATACATGACCAAAATGTGTCAATTGCCCCAAAATACCTACCTATATCGGATTATTCTAAGTATAATACAGATTCGTTTTTAATCGCGGATATATTTTTTCGTTTACGAATTAAATTTTTAATTGAATTAGGAATTTCTTTCGCTGGTATAAATAACAAGCAACACAATAATGTATGGGTCTAGAGTCTAGAGCTTTTGGAGCTAGCTGAATTTGAAATGTGTATGGCAAAGTAGACAGATTTTATGATTGTAGCATGGTAGCATGTTACTCGAATGGTAACTTGAGTAACTTCAATTTTAATGCCAATGAAATTGCTCATTTTTTCCCTCACATCTTTTCAAAGTGCTCATAATATTTGGCCATGTATGCGCCATATTGTGTACTGAGTTTAATTAAAGAATAATATTGCCACCAGCTAACTTTACTCATATTATATCAAATTGGGTGCCACAAGCTATCAGACACAGCCGTTGCGAAGAAATAATGTTGTTGGAAATTGTCGATCGAGTATAAACGGTACTGTCTTCAAAGTTTGGTGTCGGTGGTATCCTGCTCGTAATGTCGACTTCTTAATTAAGACTTAAGAGGACGAGCTTAAAAACTCAAGGACTGTACATTCAGCCTGAACCTGCTAAATTTCTTGTCAACAAGTTGATAACCAACAAAGGGTTATTACAGCATGATGATATTATAATATATGACTGCAATTATAAACTGTTTCCATTTTGTTTAATTCTACTACTACTGCTGTTACAAGAATTGCAACACATTATACTGAGACAAAATTGCAAGTTGCATCATTATTAAATTTATTCAAATTTATTGTAATAGAGTATCGACCTTAAATTTTTTTATTGAAAAAATGGATAGAGGGTGCAAAGTTATTCCATTTTTTTTTTTTTTTTCAGATTTTTTTGCTAAAAAGTTTTGCCGAGGTCGGGTTTGAACCCACGCCCCTTTTAGGTCCAATCTTTTTATTAGGAGAGGCATCACTTTCTACATGTATATGTATTTATTTATTACAAATACAGAAACGTGAGGTACATCGTGTTTACAACATGTTAATATTATTGCTAATACCTGTATAAAAAGAAACATGAAAATGAAAACATAGTATCATCAGTTTTATATTATTATAATTAAAATCACACATTATAATTAGTATTATCTAGTCGTTATGATGTGCATTCAACATTTTTTAAAAATAGTTCCCGGACTCTAAAAAATCTGAAAAAAATCAGAGTAACATAACTTTGCACCCTCTATCCATGCATTTCTACAATAAAAAAAATTAAGGTTAATTCTGCATTCTTTGATAACATTAACATTATTTTATATATTTTTGTTATAGTTTCAAAACAAAAATAATAATAATTAATAACGTAATGTTTCACTACGGAAGTAGTGTGTTCCACTGATGTTTTAAACGATCGATTTTTTTTTTTTTTTTTTTTTTAGCTTTGGGTTTTATATATAGATTATGTATACAGTATATATATATATATATATATATATATATATATATATATATATATATATATATATATATATATATATATATATTTATACATACATATATATATATATATTCATACCACCTTACAATGTATTTTTTCGAGATATTTGAGGGTCTTTGATATCACTCTTATCAACTTTTTGTTTCTGCGGTCAAGCAAGGCAATGTTGACAGCATGTAAATAAATAATAGCCTATCTCCCATATCGTCTGAATAGGCAAGTCATGTCCCTATTATCCTTGCATCCCCGTACAATTTACTATGCTAAATAATGTGTTTTAAGATCTTATATGCAATAAATCTTAATCGTTAATATTACTTTTACTAGTTAAACAAAACATTTTCATCTCGACCCATGTGTTATATTAAATATAGAAGTAAACATTAATATTTGGATAATTTGCATGTAATATCTTTCAGTTTAAATTGCATGAATCTGCAATAAATTTGAGCTTTGTGTTAACAACGGCATTGTTAAGTTAAGCTCTTATAGCAGGCGCATGCACTTAAAATTTTCCCAAATAACACATTAAATAATTATGATGTGTACTCGCCCCAGTCAAAAACTATTTTTCCTTTCATATTTATTTTATGATGATTTTTATATTTTTATGCTTTGATTTAATATTGAATAATTCATTGAACTTTGCTCTCCACAAATTTTATTTTTATACAAAGTAATGTTTACCTTGATAAGCTGTACCGGTGCCAATTATATTGTTTTGTTCACAGAGCAAAAAATTTCAATTTCCCTCTATAGATGTCTCAGCATTGCGAAAACAATCTATCTGTCTATCATATCACTATATTTGTAACGGACCTCCACCGCTCTCCTCACTTTAACGTTAAAGGCATACAGGCCTCAAATTACAAATTAGATAGTCGTCAAGTAGGTTTAGAGTATATAATCAACATTCGCATCATTTTTTTCCACGCGTGATGCATCCGTGCGAAGTCGCAGTTCAAAGTAAGAAATTTAGTCCTTGATGACGTCATGAAGTCCTTGATGACGTCACAACTCAATGCTAATCGGTGCTAGCTGTGAGTTGTGACGTCAGCAAGGACTTTCTTTGTAGCGCGACTTCGCACAGACGCACCGCGCGCATGTAAAAATAATACGAATGTTTATTATAAACTCGAGCAACACTTAATGTCTGTCTAATTTGTAATTTGAGGCCTGTATCCCTTTAAGATGGCCTGCGTTAGTCTAGGGGTGCAAGGAAAGAGCGGGGGTGTACAAGGTTTGCCTTACTGATTTACCTAAATGACTATTGATTGAACTTCATTACCTTCCACTTCCTGTTTAGAGCTATTGAAACTATGAGGATTAGGATAAAATTTAGTATTAATTGTAATAATAAGATTTTCAATATTTACATGTGACGTCAAATGATATTTATTTAAAAAATACAAAATATTATAATTACATAAGCAACTTACAATAATAAAATATGCATTAATTCAAGATCAAGAAATATTAATTATTCTGAGTATAAACAATAATTATTATTTACTTATTTAAGGGAAAGGGAACGCCAGAGTTGCGCCGCGATCGCAGCGCCTCTATATCAATATTCAAATTGTCCCACTCTAAAGATACCACGCAAGTCACGGCAGTTTTATATTCAATTTATTTATAAATAATGAGTTAAATAATAACTGTTATGGTTGTTTTATTTATAAAACTTTTTTTTCATTACTATAAAACATTTTTGGAAAGTTTTTACTTTAGGTGAGTGGATTATAAGCGTTGTTTTGGTTCATTAGTCAGCCTGTTTCATTCGCCAGTTGTTTTAATGGCCGACCAAAAAGGGGTGTGTGAGACGTGCGAGTGTCAAAAATCGTGCAGTAAAATCAATTTACGTCGCTCCCACTCTCATAATTGTCTTTTTTTTTTTTTTGCTGTGAAGGTTTGTCCTAGTGCATTAAGTTTGTTTCTAGTTTTTTTTAAAAATCGGACGATTGGATTATAGAATTTTTCTAATGTCACTGAAATGCAGCGTATGCTTGTTCAATAAATGGGTTTAGTTTCAATACGCGAAACTCGGAAACTAGATCGTATTTGTATGGACGATATTTTAAGAGCTAATGAACGACATAGAGGAGAATATTTTAAAATATTTTCGGAGGAACAAATGAGAGTGGAAAATTTAACATTGGTGGCGTTACCTTACCCTTAACAAATATATGTAATGTACAAAATACTATTGAAATATAATAAGGGGTATTTTTACATCAAAGGTGTTATTTAATAATATGAAGTAAATTAATGAATACTTATGGATACAAATAGTTATCCTGCAATTTAAATTATCGTAGAAGTTACTATACGTTGCCAAAAAATTACGTGTGTGTGACGTCACAAGCGGGATATCTAATCGGGGATCTCATCTGCAGACGGCACTGGCTTCTCCACAGTGCAAGGGATAGTCATGGGATAGTCATACGAACTACCCACTAGCACTGTAGCTAAGGGAGGGAAAGGGGAAAGAAGTGATGGCCACACGGGCCACTAACATCAATCCTTCCCGGCAAGGGAGAAGCGTCGCCAGACGACCACCGGCGACTGCTTGTTTTCAGCCTGTGCGCTGGGAGTATATCAAATTTTGTAGCAGGGCTGCCAACGTATAAATCTTAGAAATAATAAATCACTAATATTTTAGGGACTTCCATAGAATTTACAGGGATTTTTTATCCCAAATATATTTTTAAATTAAAATAAAACACAATAATTAAATACAAAGAATAAAATAATAATCGCAATTAATAATAATATGACTTCATACAATCACTAAAACTACTGGAAGATGTTTAATTAATTTATTGTAAAAACAACTAAATAATAATGCCGCCAAAACCACGACATGACGCGTCATATTGACATACTCGCATCCACAAAGAGTTTTAATAATAATATAAAACTATTACATACCTAGAAAGCTAATAATATCCATAATAATAATATTTACGTAGCCTCACTTTATTTGAGCACAAACTATAAAATAATAAGAATCTGACCGGCTTGTGAAATACGGCCATATTAATTTTTAGACTGCGGAATGCAGCCTTCAATTGTTTTTATTGACAAATTTAGCGCGAGAGATTTAAAGCAATTTTTGACAACATAGAGCATCATTATATTGCGAAAATAACTTTAAATAACGCAGGGCGTTATATATTCAAGAAACATACCGGTATAACTATAAATCATCATTAGGCGAGTGATTATAGTTTATTTCACTCTAATCAAATTAATTCAATACCAAAGGCAAACTTAATTATATGCTATAGTAGTCTGTGAAATATGAATAAATATATTACGTACCTAACAAACATGAAGAAAAAATCTAGCAATATCTTCAGATTGAATTTTTAGTTATTGCTATCATAATTTATAATAGTTTAACCTGGAGGATACATAATATTATCTCAATATATTACATGCGTCTTAATTACCCGTTGCCGTTACTAACTTGCATGTTCACATGTCTATCAATGCAGCAAGGACTGAGGAGACAAGATGGGACGCTGTAGTTAATTAAATGTGTAAGCTAGAGCGACCGGCGTCACTGCTTGCAGGTCACTGCCTGCTGTCTGCCAGCAAGTAATAACTTGAACCGAGGAAACACGCTTGCTGCTTTTGCTTGCTTGCCCTCATGTTGCTTCTTCCCTGTATTGCTTTTTATGGAGTATACTCTGCATTGCGTATCAAGATTTTTTTTTACACAAATAATTTTTTAATAAGACATGACTGCGTGTTTAATTTGTATTATTTATTCAAAAATGTTTTTTTTAACAACATTGAACTGCACATTATCCTCCAACCTATTTAAGAGCCACAATATGTTATTATATTATATATATATGTATATATATATATATATATATATATATATATATATATAATATACCTAACTGGGTATTTCTATTTACTAACTACTCATTAAGTTTGAAACCCCGAACCTTCTGATTCGCGGGCTCTTCCGGAACGGGGGCTGCCACGACCTTGCAATCCATCCCGGCATTTGCCTGCGACTGAGGGAAACGTGGAAATCTGAGCCAGAAAGGACGCTACAGCTTTTGTCAATGAACCGGAAGTGCAATGTTCCAAAGCCAGGGGAACCAAGTAGTGGAAAAGCGCAACGATTTACCCCTGATGGGTGGGAAACGTGTTTTTTTTTTTTAAATGGTCACCCATCCAACTACTAACCACGCTCGGCGTTGCTTGACTTCGGTGATGTGACGAGACCCGCCGGTCAAGCGCACTGCGCCACACACCCACTCAAAATATTTTTTAATTAATCATTAATAACACTGTTTTTGTGTTCAATAAATAATTTAAAAAAAAAAAAAAAAAACTCTGAAATACATTTTTTTGCAAAAGCATTGATATATTATTAAAAAATGTTTGATTTTAATAAAAACTTAAAAGTAAAAGCTGTTATTCAGTATTGTCTATAAGATTTCCCAATAATTTGTCATTGAACTCATTGTTATATAATATATATATATATATATATATATATATATATATATATATATATATATATATATATATATATATATATATATATATATATTGCAAATATCTTGACTTACGAAATTCGTTAATTAATGGTTTTGACTACAATATACTTGCAGGTATGTGTCACTTGGATAAGCTAGCAATACTGACCTGGTCCCAAATACTTATATCTCCTTTAAAGATGAAAGTAATTAAGGGAGTTAAAACAGGTGTCACAGGTGTGAGATTTCATTGTATATAAGCGTTATCAAATTTAGACAGCAACTTTTGACCTTATATCACATATTTATAATGAAAAAATAAAGAGTCTTGCGGTAGGTAATTATTGTGCTGTACAGTTAAAAAAGCATAAAGAAATATTGTTTCACGCGCCGGCTTCAAACCAATAATATAGGCTGGATTTAAATAGGGTGGTGTGACGTCAACTCGTGGCATAGGACGGACGGATTTAGTGCGAGTGGCTAAAGTGAGCTGGCGGTGCACACAGTCACACAAGCAGGAAGATATTCTGTGGGGATTCATTAATCTTCGAATGACGTTTTCCATATCACTAATCGTCTCTTTTACTGAATGCTCGCAAAACGTGGAGGTGCAGTGCGTTTGACCAGGTCTCGTTGTATTACCGAAGTAAAGCAACGACGAAAGTGGTTAGTGGGTGACCATTTACAACAAAAATCACGTTCCCACCGAAAAATAAACGTTTTTGCGCTTTTCCACCATGTGGTTCCCCTTGCTTTGGACCATTGCACATCCGATCCATTGACAAAAGCCGTGGCTGCTCCCGTTCCGAAAGAGCTTGCCAAACGCTCAAGTTATTAGGGGTTTTCGGAAGTTTCGGGGTTTCAAAGTTTCAAACTTGGTAACATAATGATAGAGATATAGAAGTACACGGATAAAAATTTTAACACCAAGTATGTTAAAATCTTACAAACTAGGCTTGTTATTCTGTCATTAAATGAGTAAGTATGTAAAAACTTACATATTAGGATTGTAATATATATTTTACCAATCAGTTTGTTAATATTGTTTTCATTTACATACCGTATTTGTAACGCATTTACATACTAAACTTGTTCATTTATATATTATATACTTTTACATACTGCCCTGTAAATATTCATTTTACAGTTTACATACTAAACTTGTTCATTTATATATTATATACTTTTACATACTGCCCTGTAAATATTCATTTTATAGTTTACATACTAAACTAGTAAGTTTATTCTAGTAGTCTGCCATGCCTTAAAATTACTTATTATTTTTCATTGAACTTATGATACGATACACAAGCTATATATTATATAATATATAGCTTGTGTATCGTATCATAAGTTCAATGAAAAAAATAATAAGTATAGTTTTAGAACATGTATGGTGTATCAAAGCTGCATCTACTTTAAATTCCTTTTAAAGTTTTAAGTAAGAAAAATAGAGAGGAGGGTGAAAGAATATGCGGTAATGTCTTTTTAACAATTTATTTATAATAATCAATGTTAACAGTAAATAATTCTAATTCTTGTGAATAATGATATACAATATTATGTTGCATGCTTACACACGTACGAAACAATTAATTCAAGAGTGATTGCAAAAATTAATGGGCATGGGCAGTAGTTTCACGATCAGTGTACCGTCAGTGCTTGTTAGTGGGGTGCTTCCGTCGTCGTGAGACCCGCTGACCGGGGACAGAAGTGGTGCATGTGGTGCGTAGAAATACGTGGCCGAATGATGCAAAACAAATGGTATGCAGAGCGGTTTGGCGGCAACAATACCTCATTCCTGCAATGCAAATACAACATGAGACATAAGGTTATGAAATGCCCAATGCAGTCGTACTATGTAGACTAGCTCTACTATATGTAGAGCTAGCAACAAATATATGAAGGTTATTTCAGTTTACTGCTATAATAGGAAGTACAGACTCGAATAAATGCATACGTTAGATTTTAATGAAACTTTCAAGAAAGCAATTGATATAAAATATTGATGTCGATGATTACATACAACAGAAGTAAGGATAAATTTTGCGAGGATAAGAGTATAAATCTATGTACTAGACTATGTACAAAATAAAACATGGGTAAATTTTTGAGGCAACAGCATATCCAGCATCAGCATAGCCAGCATCAATTGATAACCTGCATGTACAAAATAAAATAACAGTCACTTTGCTTACCGTAAGTTATTATTCCTCACGACGATGGTGAACTTTCAAACGTTGCACATTTCACTTCAAATCACAATTTTTCTTGATATTGCAGAAGTTGTAATCAATCTTTCATAATCAACTTGCACACGCTGCAGCAGGAGACAAACTAAAAGAAATCTCACCAACAGTAAATAACGGTTTCTTTTTAAAAATAACTATCAAACGTTGTAAAATTTACAAACAACATTGTAAAAACTCTCGATAACAAGTTAGGTATGTCAAATTTTTACCAACTTGCAGTAAAGTTGCGTCTCAATTCGATTACCGATCCAAGTATGTAAAACTATGTCCCCCATGACTCACAAAAATTACATACTAAATGTTAAATTTAACAAAGATAATTTTACAATCCCAAGATTGCGATTTTTACAGTAACTTTGTAAGAAATTTTACAAATCTATTGTTAATGTGAATATTACATACTGGTATTTGTGAACAATTTTATCCGTGTACCCGTGGCATTTAGGGTTTGATAAAAAAAATCTGTTTGTCGTAATCAAATGCACTGCATGCACAAAAATTGTATTTTTTATCGAGACTAATAAATTTTAATGCGCATTTTGTATCTGTCTTACTGCTTGAGAAACTTGCATGTAAATAATATTAGCTCGGTGTCAACCAAGATAATTCATTAATAAATACACTGACAGTCATATTTAACTTGGTTTTCATCGTGCATTTTTGGGAGTACGTTGTTAGTACATACTTGCAGTACTTACTAACAGATACTAACTTACACTGTGCGTCACATTTAATAAGGTTTTCGTTTATTTATCCAGTTTATTGGTCCAGTTTGCAACGAAGGATCTAACTGGCCCAACACGAGCCAACCGAATTCTTCCGAGCATTTCCGACCATAACCTAAATGAATATGACGGCCAGTGTATATAGGATGGTACAGGGTGGGTATACTAGTCCCGTGCTGAGACTTGAGAAACCACAGAGGTTATATAGAGTGACTAAAAAGATTTTTTTCAAGATTTTCTGCTTGCACAGTACCATGCATTGCAGCGAGCCATCCCCCTGCCCGCCTGCTGATGCACCTCCAGCCTAGCTCTTCCCTCCTACTCCTGTCTCCTGACCTGACTCAACCTTGAACCTCGCGCGACGGCGATTCCGTTTACAGGGAGTGTCTGCGCGTGTACAAATTGTCCTGGAGACTTGATTGCCCGGCCAATTCGGACTGTTTTGGAATAGGATCGGTTATAAGTTGATATATATCCAGCTTCACAGGAACCATCTGAGGTTATTTTAAGTGCGGCGTAGTTCTTCGCCGTTCACGAAGAGTTGGGAGCTCGCGGAATACTACCATTGTGGCTCGTCTAGCGCCCTACTACCTCCGCTCCTCGCACGCTCCTCGCAGCAGGTTCTTGCTGTCTTGCTCTAAAGGGAAGGTTATTGAGCCAGGCAGACGGGTCAATGGCAGGTGCGCTCTTAGCGAGCGGGTTGGCGAGGTGCTATAGCGCCCGTCCCGCTGCTTTGCTCGCTTGCTCCGCTTGTCCACCGTTCTGTCTTCTGTCCATGCGTCCGTTTGCTGTTCGCCAGGTGTGACTGACTTGTGTGCTTGGTGCTGATTAAACCCACTCAGTTCGTCCAGCCATCAAACCGTGCCTGACGCACCTCGCCCACGAGTTTGCAAATGTACTTGGTCTACAAGCTTTCATCGTGATGTCATTCTCCGGGATTTCATATAAATGATGATTTCACTATTATCTGAATATATGACGTGTCATATCGAGTGATTCTTTTAGTTTGTTATATCCTAGTTAAATTTATAATTATTTTTTTTTTGCATTTTTAACTTTATGTATCTTTTTTACAGACAAAATTTTTTATAGCGAATTTAGTTATTTTACCACTTGATTTAGTTATTTATTTATTTATTTATTTATTTATTTATTTATTTATTTATTTATTTATTTATTTATTTATTTATTCTCTTGTGGCTGTACATAATACAACATAGAGATAAAAGAATTTTTAACAGAACAAGTAAAATAAAAAATTTAACAACAGCAATGTCTCTCACTCTCACAATATCAATCCATGCAGAACTATAGGGTGCAACTTAACTTAATGCCAGCCAGTACCATGTTTATGTCTATGTTTTATAAGCATTGTACTCCCATTCGAATGTTTTGTCTTATTTTATTAAAATATACATTCAGATATTCACATTTTCACATAAAATGCAACTTAAAAGCAATACGCAGTATATCAAGTTATGCTGCTTTATACTGTAATATAACTATAAGACATAACAAGCTTGTTGTCGATAGTGTATACCACAGAGCGGAACGCGCGCGGACTTTTAGAGTGTGAGAACAGTGACCTAGACCTGAAGGAAAGGCTAACATTCATAGCCCAGCAGATCAGTAAAATGCAGTATTTATAATCATAATTTTTAATACCACTATTAAAAGTAAGTTTGCTGGTTTACATATAGTGCATACATGTTTTGATGTAGGTGTCACAGAATGTTGGTGCTGTGATGTGCATGCATTGCATACATTGCACATGCTGCTAGTGCAACTCAAGGTAAACTGCACTACAAAGAGCATGAGGCATGTAACAAGGACTGCGTCACTCGCTCGTTGCAAACCAGATCACTGGTCCGTCGTTAGATGATCGAGGCAACTCATTCACCGACTCCTATAGAAGACCCTACAGGGTGCTTTATACTTTATACAGCTTTGATGCTCTCTTTCTCTTCTCTCTCTCACACACACTCACTCGAAAAAAAAAAAAAAAAAAGTCACGTACGAAGTATTTTACCGTCTTAGTAAATTTATTAATTTAATTTCATTTTTGTAGCTATGTTATTAGCAAACATCAAACTTCTGCACCGTTTATCTCATGAAATAAAATTTTACATAATTATTTCACTCGTGGAATCCGCCACCCTACTCACCGGTTTTACCATAATGTTAGAAAAATTCTTGGAAATATTATATGACCCTATACCCTATACATCAGTACAGTCACATGCGTACATTGCCTATTTATATTTTTATATTGTGTACAGTATCATAAATATATAATATAATAGCAATAATATAACATAAATATAACACATGATGATAATGATCGATCTATCCGAGAGTATAAATATAATAAAAACCTTTAATGAAAGAGTTAATTTATTCGTTCAATTTGCTGTACCGAAAGGGCCTTATTGTTTACATCGTATCGGCAACAATGCATGTCAGTATTGAATTTGTGGAATGAATGTCATTCAATGCTGCTTTTTCGTATCATGACTCAAACTTTGATGCTAAACGTCTTTCATAACGTCAATTAATTAAGTCACCCGTCGGCACCACGGATGTTTCTGTATATTATAAAAAGAAAGGAGTGCATAAAATCAACAAAATGTCCTTTTATTAAATTAATAACATACAGCATTCTTTGATCTGACTGTGAGACCGTAATTTACGTGGCACATGTTGATTTAACATGATAAGAGAGGGAAAAATCATTTGTCTCAGAATTCACATGCAGGTTATATATTAGTTTAATTAATGTTATGTTATATGCTATATGTATATATAATAATATGTTATACAATATTTAAATATATTAAATATGTATTAATTTATTTGTTGAATTACTCATTGTTGTAAGTGCAGAAAACAACTGGATGGTCCAAAGTTTTAATTTTTGTTTTTCCATCAACTCATTAAACCCCCATTATAAATTATTATAAATTATAAAATATACAATACACATCATGTACTTATTTTCAATACTTGAATACACACGCCCTCTCCTGCATGTGAATCAAGTGATATTTGACCCGCATACAGTTTTAGTATAATAATTAGATAATTAGTATCGATTCACGGTGATTTTAGTTAAATGCACAAATATATTATAATAAAAATTATTATTATAATTTAGGCTAAGAATTTATATACTAGTTGCACCTGTTCCTCTTCATCAATCATCACTATCATCAGTTACTATATAATACATTGTTTAGTTTAGTTTTTAAGGGCATTGGGTGTAGCACCGGTAGTTGGCAACACTGACGTATCTTCACCATGTTAATTTTTGATCATTGCTCCTCGGAGTAATTTTTATGCTAGAGCTAAGCTGATTGCTGTAGTATCAAGATAATTAGTAGCCCAAGTGCACAATTTGGCTAAATAAAGCTTGATTTAAAGAAAAGTATTTTTTAGTAATTTTTTAAATTTACATGCACTTTTCTAAAATGTAAAAAAAATACTTTTCTTTGAATCAGGCTTTATTAAGCCAAATTGTGCACTTGGGCTAATAATTATCTTGATACTACATCAATCAGCTTAGCTCTAGCATAAAAATTACTCCGAGGAGCAATGATCAAAAATTAACATGGTGAAGATACGTCAGTGTTGCCAACTACCGGTGCTACACCCAATGCCCTTAAAGAACTCGGACCGCTTGCGGTAACAATAGATTTTATATTTTTAACAAAAAAATGTATATATATATATTATATAAAGTATATAATATTTTATCGTTCTATGGAGACATAAAAATAATACTAAATCTTGTTATATTGACATTGAAGTGAATATATATATATTATAGTATTTTATTTTAATATGGATATTTTTTGTTTACATAATTTTCAAGCGTGTAGATTGAAATTTGCTAGCTTTCTGGGAAGGCATCTCTGCTTGGTTTATGCCATTTATGCAGCATGAAGGTCGAATCCAGTCGGGTATGAGTCACTATATAGCTGGTAACTATTAGGCCATATTATACTTGGTGCAATCCAGCTCAGTGCTGTTGTTGCTGTCCTAGGCTGACGCCTTGCTAACTGTCTGCTTCATCATTGGGAAGAAAGTGGCCGAGCTTGACTGACGGCAAACATAATAATATTATATACCTCTTAAGTATTTGCTATTAACTTTATATAGACACCGTCGTCAATCTTTGGATACGACCTCGATATTTCAGCCTTACCTTGCAGCCAACACAACATAAGATAATTAAATTGTTTATTGATACAGACTGATTGCATTCTAAATCATATAATTTTTACTTTGTGTTCTAAGCAAGGTAATATTATATTTACCACTATACTTTCATGAGTGTTGATATTGAAATTTTACTAGTTATTTAAATATTTTTGAGGCAACAGAAATAATTGATGGCAATTATAATAATAATTTAATAAAAAAGAAAAAAAAAACTGTTTCAACCGAATGAATGTTTGTGCTGCATATAAATAAATTTATGAGCATGAGAAAACAATAAGTAGTATATATAAGTACTGCGCCAACCTTTGTTAAATAATTTTACCCAAATTGCTCAGGTAAATAGCTGGACCTTGTATCATCATATGGTTTCTTTTTTCCTTGAAAAATAGTCTCATATAGTATATATTTAAAGACCACACTTCCCTATTATCGCTTCCTCTACCTCTTACACCAACTACGAAATGTATTCTGTAGTCCACCTGCAAAATCAACGGCATATTGTTCCTATTGCATAAATTGTTGTGTTCTTATAACTTTATTATAACTTTCCATCACTTCTGACTGCATTTATCTTTTAAAATTTACATTTTACATTTACATGATCATTTGTCATTTTACTATTATTTTTTGATTTACCATCATCATGCAGTAAAATTCGACCGTATAGTTGATAACATACAATTATTTAGTGAATCTCATACTATACAAAGCACATGACCGTCAGATGACGGTCATTAAATGTTGTTCGACTTGAAGAAACATATGGGTGATTAAACTAGGTTTATAAACTGAAGTAAATTCAGATCTCGCTCACGGCCGGGCTTACTCATGCTCACGTTGCACGCTTGGTGCCTAGCTGTAATTGCAGCTGCCGGCCTCTAACCAAACTATAAGTATATAAAAATATAATACATACTATTCGCCTGTTTTATTTGCTAAATGTGTAAGAATTATTAATAATTAATTTTTTGTTTTAATTGATACACAATATCAATACAAATTAAAAATTAGCTAAAAAAGTTATTGTTAAATTTAATTAATTTTAATTTAATTAAGTACAAATTTTTATAAGTTTATATGGGCACTATATCCACTTTACCTCCCCATGCATTAAATACATTTTTTTTTTTTTTAATTACAGTTTGGATCAATAAAATCAGTAATATTATAGAGGTACAATTTGTATTAATTTATACAATTAAAAGTATACAGTAATAAATTTTGTACCATTCATGTTTTTTACGGTATTCAATAACCACTGGTTGCGCAAGTGCAACATGGATAATGCCATTTTACATAGTATTAAAACACTGAAACACACACAAACAATAGAAACAACAGCAGCATGAGCAGAATCTGCAATAATTAAACTGAGAAAAACATGTAAAAGAAAATAACGAGAAAATAGCCCAAGACAATGTATCCTCATGCAACTTGTTATTAAAGTGCATTTTTACAGAACAAATTTCTTTATCAGTGAGAATATTCTTTATATTTTCCTATTTTCTATATCATTATCAGACTAGCTGGTAGTAAAAAGTCGTAAATTTTAGCTGTCCGATAGAACCTTGTTCCAAATAAAGACTTGAATTTAATGAATTTAATTTGTACGCTTCTAAAACTGTTAATTATTTTTATCTTTATTTCTGGTATTATACAGGAGTGTAACTCATTATTATGCGTATACAAGTCTAGGTATTTCTTTTTGAACATGGCACAATATAATATTATACATGCTTGGTAATATTAAAGGTATACAGGCCTCAAATTACAAATTAGACAGACATTAAGTGTTGCTCAAGTTTATAATCAACATTCGTATTATTTTTACCTGCGTGCGGTGCGTCTGTGCGAAGTCGCGCTGTAAAGAAAGTCCTTGCTGACGTCATCAAGGACTAAATTTCTTACTTTGAACTGCGACTTCGCACGGATGCATCACGCGTGGAAAAAAATGATGCGAATGTTGATTATATACTCTAAACCCACTTGGTGACTGTCTAATTTGTAATTTGAGGCCTGTATGCCTTTAACAATTGTCTTTAAAGCACATGACGTTATGGCAAAAAAACAAAAATCTTATCAGTTTATCCAAAGTTTATTTTACCTCTGTAAAATTGACTTGGAATTTTTAAATCATTTTTACTACTAAATTGTAAGTTCTATTCTGACTTCTCAATCAATATCACTCAATTAAGTGTAACAAAAACTTCTAAATTAATATTACTTCCACATATAATTTTTAATTAAATTGTATTATATTTTAATTGGTAAAAACTATAATAACTGGAATACAACATTAAATTAATTCATTGACTTAATAACTTACATGGAGGCAAAATTGGGGAACTAAAATAAATATGCAGAGTGTGCAAATTTTATATTATATACTTGAATACATTCTTGCATTAATCTGACTTGCTGCATGACCTGTGTGCATATGTGAATGACTCAATATGGTACCGGTAGATAGGTGACACATCTATTTGCTAGATGACTTGGTAATGCTTGCGGTGATCGTGGTTCCTGCTGTCTTATTCCGCCATCAAGGAAGTGCTTGATCGGACGCAGCATATTAATCCGTGGTGCTCCACAGCTCCCACCTCCCACTCCTTACCACCGCGCCGCTGCCGCCGCTGCCGGTGAGCTAGCGATCGAGCAAGCGAGCGCGCTAGCCCAAGGCTCAAGGTGAGCGGGCGGCAACAGCCGCTGCCGCCCGAGCCCGACTCGCCCGAGTCATCGTGCTGCTATAAAGCCATCACACTCGTGCGGGTTCACAACTTGAGCTTCCGACCTTATATGCATTATATTATTGTACGTATTTATTGAAAAGAGATAAAAGGCATGTCCGCATTTGGCGCGTTGATTTTATTATTATTATTATTATTATTATTATCAAGTTTTTGATGTCACAAAAATTTCCTCACTCTGGACAACAAGCTTGTATGCATTCAGCTTATAATACAATACATCGTATAGAATTGCGTACATCGCACTGTGCCAATGTACACCCATACAGCTTAACACGCAGGAAAGCAGCCGGAACAAACATAATAAATATGCCCTACTATGCAGTTTGTAGATTATTGCGGGGAGTCTCGACTTGACTCTCAAGTCTCTCAACAGCAAAATAGTCTATCTGGATTTGACCCCCCCCCCCCCCATTTTATCTTAAAGCAGTTTTGTAAAAAGTTGGACCACAAGAAGTACATGTTTACGGTGTGGCGTCGATTATGGTACCTCACTGAAAAATACGTTAGTAGTTAGCATTAATTTAACCCACATATTTTTAACATGCTTAGCCCCTTGTTTAATAAGTATACCATGTTTAGTACTCGATTTAACCCGAGATAAAAATATAAAAGTGCTTTGTGAATTCCCCCTTAATTAACCCCTTATTATGTTTGTATAAAACTGCAGCAGTTTTATATAGAATATTTAGGACATCACACTGTATAAATGTTTCAGTGTAATAATTTTTCGTTGATGCATTATTGATGAGAATCGATTAATCTTCATTAAAATTCATTGTAACTTTTGATGAGAAAGCAGTGATACAAAAATGGTAAAATGGAATCTATAATATATTTATATGAATCGCGGAAAAAAAACCCTCGGAAAAAAAACCCTTGTATTAAAAAACCCTTGAAAAAAAACCCTAGGAAAAAAAACCCTCGGGGATAAAAAACCCACGGAAAAAAAACCCTTCGCTGAAGGAGCAGCCCCAAGGAGCATTCGTGGCGTAGTAGCGCGGTAGCGAGGTTTCACGGTGTGGGGAGCTCATCAAAATGTAGAAGAAAATCAACGCGGCGATGTTGTGGAAGTTAACCATTATCTGTATAGTAATTCCAACTGTGTTTTTAGTTAAAAATTATTTTAAAAACATATGTTTTCTAACTTCGAATATTATATATTGGATATAAAATAATTAAAATAAAAAAGTAATAAAACAAAAAAAGTCGTCGTCAAACTCGTATTATTATTATATAACATATAGACATAAAATAATGAACATTTGAAAATTATAATATCTGATAGGTTAAATGATATCTTATGTAATATATATTATTGGAACAAATATAATGATAATCTGTCAAAATAGGAAAAAAAAAAACGTGAAACCTCGCTACCGCGCTACTACGCCAGCACGAATGCTCCTTGGGGCTGCTCCTTCAGCGAAGGGTTTTTTTTCCGTGGGTTTTTTATCCCCGAGGGTTTTTTTTCCTAGGGTTTTTTTTCAAGGGTTTTTTAATACAAGGGTTTTTTTTCCGAGGTTTTTTTTTCCGCTTACCATTTATATAGACCTCATCAACATGCACTCATGTAGTACAGTAGTCCTGCAGTTTCTTTTCAAATCTTTTCTCCTCAGACTTTTTGGCACATTTTACTCCTCAACTGATTTGTGAGCTGCATATTGCCTGGGCATGCAGATCCTCATTGTGATGTTCTACATTGTTCTTTGCTTGCTTGCATGTCATGTCGAATAATCTGTCTTGCATCCTTGCAATCTTCCATACTTCATGGTAATTAGACTTGTACTACTGCATTGCGGATTATTTCAATTTACTACTTGCATCGAGGCTACAATAAAACCCCAAAAGATCAATTGTAATATATATTTTGAACTTCGTTGTTTTCATTTTTAGATATACTGTATATCTTGGCACCCAAAGCCCAATTCGGCCCAAGACCGAAAAAATGCGCAGAACTAGATTGGAGCATCGCGAAATGCTCCAAATCTGATATGAATTCAAATTTCAGCTTTGGGTCAAACCACGATGCTCCAAACTAGTTCTGGTCAAATCGAAATGCTCCAAATGCCGATGAAGACTTTTACTTCGGCTTTGGAGAATTTTCATTTGACCAGAACTAGTTTGCAGCATCGTGGTTTTACCCATAGCCGAAATGAGATTTTATTTCGGGTTTGGAGCAAAATTTGACCACATCTAGTTCTGAGCATTTTATGGAGTTCACGTTACTTATAAATATTATTTGATCAGTTTGAGTACTATATGCACGTCAAAATAATGCTTAACAAATTTACTCAAGATACGAATTATAAGTGTGCAGCACATTATTTATTTAAAATATAAGGTAAGAGTAAAACCACATTTTTTTTTCTTAACTCAAGAATAAAGTCGTATTGTACACTCGTCGTCTTGGAAAATTTCCCCATTTCCCTCTTGCAGCCATGCCCTGCGTTATTCTTACGGGGCTTGGTGATTACAGAGAGCTTACATTGATTCAATGTTATTAACAAGGCTACAAGGGGAACTTTTCCGAGGCGACGACTGTACATAAATTTAATATATAATATATTATACTCTTTTTAAACTTTAATCGAACTAACTTGTCATCTTTTAAAACTACGCACTCTTGATAGTCTTGATGGTTTTTATTTTTCACTTGTGAATGTGCTTGCTTGCTTTCATTGCATCATTTAATTCGTATATATAGCATGTTGCAGGTGGGATATATCTATATGGTTATATTATATAATTTTCTAAAATCCTTTGTAAAATAAATAATAATTATATATTTATGCAGGGACCAGGTCTTGAACCTAATTCGATATTAGTTAGTAAAAATCGGAGTAATGACATAAAAATATAATGCAAAGTTAAGCTATATATTATACTATATTTTTTTCGTGTTTTTTAGAGCCTGGGAACCATTTTTAAAAATATTATTGAAAATTCGCTCTCCGGCGGCTCAAGAGAAAAGATAGAATTTGAAAAAAATCAGAGTAACATAATTTTTTATGCTATATTTAATTATGCAATAAGTATTTTTGGTGTCGATAGTCTTTTGGGAAATCAGTGGATCCAAATTAAATAAAATTTCAAGATTTTGATTTTGATGTCATGAATTTTATTAATGATAAAATTTTGAAATGTGATGTAATGTATTGTCGTTGTAAGATATGGTTGGTAATCCTCATTTGTGCCGTCACATTCTGCATACCTTGCCTTGTATTGCACGGAACCTCTGATCGGTGGTGCTAATAACACACGTATATTAGTTATACTGAACAGTGAGAGAGAGAGAGGCCTGTTTTGTAATATTGCTAGCCACCTTTGCATTGTGGTAAGGAAAGACTTTAAACGTATTTTGGTGGTAAAGATAGAAAGTGCATCGTCCGTAGCAGTATGCATCTATGGCGTTCTAAAGAATTGTAAGGAAATATTTAATTAATGCTTTGCCTTGATGATAAAATGCATCAGGCAACAATATATATATATATATATCTGTCCTCACTCATCCATCCGGCTACTTACATGACTACATGAGTACTTGTTGCAACTGGTAAACGTAAATACAGATGCAGCAAGCAAGTACACTCTCTGTTGGCGTGTGCGCGATACGAAACCAAGTGCAAGCTGATTCAGCTGGTGGCACGGATCTCGCGTCGACTCACTGACTCACATTATAATGAGTATAGTTGCTTACTTACAATGCTCGTATTGGCCTCTTAAACATATTGCCTCGATTCCGACTTAATGCGTACTGTCTGTTAAGCAGAAATCTTTCCTGCTGTTCCTGCTACTTTTTGAACAACAAGCACAAATTGTGAAAAGGAGAAATTATCCTTGAAAAAATTAGAGAAATTGGAAAATAATAAAATATCATATTTTTTTTTAATTTCTTGTTCATTTATTTAAATAAATAATAAATATGCAATGAAACATTATTCCCAGCTGATTGACAGTAAATATTTATTTACCATCGCCTCAGACGTAAGGCAGCTAAATTAATCTCGTAGTGGACAATGCTTAGTGTTAATTGGCACTGTTAGCGTGTGACTTTTGATACCAGCAGCTGTGTTAGTCACAGTGACTGTACAGCACAGTGAAGCCGTGCAAAGTCTTGGCGTTACGCAGTTCACACCTGCTGCCCGACCGGAAATTGTGTTGTCGGCTGCCTGGTGTAATACTACTGCATGCTGCTGCCTACGAGCCCTACCATCATCCTACCATTGTACTGTACCCTATAATACGCTCTGCTCACCACGCAAAATATTATTCATGATGATTAACAACTGAATCATTAAGCTAAAATAAAACAAAAATGAAACTATAAACTTATTTTTTATTAATCCTATTTCATATTGTTTCACCTCACGTGTGAAGTAGCCTGTAAAGTAAAAGAGTTTGATCGTACTTATAATAGTGTTAAATTTTAAAAAGCATTAATCATTAAAATTATATTTCATGTTTCAATTTTTTTTATCGAAGTGCAAGAAATTAATATTTTTAAATCAATTCTATACACACATAAATAATAACATTTTAATGACACAAATCACTTATATATTATTATTAAGATTAGTAACAACATTGATAAAGCTGTGAAAATTATTAAATTTTTTAAATTGTATACAAAATGTATTAATTTTGCTCGACAGCTGATGTATACTTGTGTACCTGCAGGCAACTCTGGATGGTATAATAATATATCCGATTGGTGTTGCTGTTTGTTTTGGCTGCGAATTAGAAGCAGAAGAGGGTGGGGGGTACACACATCGCCGCTGTTGCTGCATGGAGGGCGAGGCTGGTCTGGAGAAGTTGGTCGGACACTTGGTGAGAAGCAGAGACGCGCAAATGGACCAGAATAGCCAGCCGCCAGTGACCGACCTCGTCTACTTCCTGAGCCGTGCACGATACCGACCGCACGTGCATAGCCGCGCTGCAACCCCCGCGCCTCGTTCCAACTAAACGGGCCACTCACTGTCTCATTGCTGATTTTTCAATACACTTTAGTTCTCTCAGACTTCTCAGAGCATGTACTGTACATCACTTGTACATAGATAGGTCAGTATTTTTATAAACACAAGGTTGAACGTCTGGATCCCACCTGTTACACGTCTCGTGTCCAGCTGTGTTGCATGTTCTTGGTCCACAATGCATGTTCATGGTCCACAATTTTGTGACTAGAGCCATAATTTTAGTAATTTTACATGTTATGTATAATCTTTTGGATGCAAACATTATCCAGAATATTTTCGTGATCTGGGATAGCAAAAAGCGTTCCTGGTGGCTCGCAGGTTGAACGGGTGGGAATGACCGATAAGCTGGAGTTGGAGGTGGTAGGCAGTCCAGTGCCTGGTAGCGCTGCAACTTGGCTGGCTGCTTTGCGCGGCCGATGCCCTGCGTGGATGTGTGCCTGCCTCCACTACAAAGGAGTAGAGTACAGAACATGACACCCGTTTGCCTGTCTGATCACCCGTTCTGTTTTCCCGTGTTGTGAACTGTGTCTGGCTTCAGTAGTTTTTATCGGATTGAAGCCAGATACTCGTCAAATTAGAACTTAATTATTATTATTATTATTTTGAAACAGTACTGGATTGCCCTTGTCATAGGACAAACCCAGCAGTGCCTCGTTTTTTGCCCAACAATGTCCCTTTGCAGTGCCAGACTTTCGACCACGGTGGGACCCAGCCTTCACGGAATCACATCCGTTTGACCCGGATCTATCCCTGGGCTTAGCAAATGGGCAATGTCACCGCAGTGACCATTAGCCCCACCGCGGCCGAGCTTTGAAGTCTTTGCACCCTCTTCCCCGTCCCCAAGACCCGTCCGCGAGCGCCGTTCACTGTGGGGTCGGGCCTTATTGCTTTACCCACCCGTTCAGTAAGCTCTCTTAACAGACAGCTGAACTACGGGCAGACTAGTCTTCTCCGGGACGGCTTTCCCATGGCAGAGACCCGCGAAATATTGACCATCTCAAGAGACAGACAAAAGACTTTTATTATTTTTATGTGGGTTTAACCAGGCGCGGATCCAGAAAAATATTTCGGAGGGAGCCTGGTTTTAAGGATTATTGTCACTGGTCTTAGGAAATGGTAAATCACTCCAATTTTTCAGCATTGCATAGAGAAAAAATAAATAAAAATTCTCATGCAATAAAATACACCTAAATTCAGTGCCATTATTTTTTAAATTGAGATATAAAAAACGCATGTTATCAAATGCAAATTTCAATCTCCGTAATGGTACTGAATAATGGATTCAAATTTTAGCTTAAAAAACAATCATTATTTTAAATAGAATTATGATGAAATAATAATTATAGATAACCATTTACTTTTTGAGATACAAGCCTTCATAAAAACTGCACAATTCGGCAATGCTGCTCGTAGCTTAACTGGATGGGATAACAATGTTGCCAAATCGTCAAAAAACAACTTTACACTTTTCAGCAGAAAAAACAAATGAATTGCGATCATTTTGACTAGTGAGTCAAAACAGCGTACAACTATTTACCACTCATATTTAAATGTTTTTCAATGTTTGCAAGGATGATGGATGATAAAATACACGAGAAAGTGTTTAAAGTGATTCATTTTATTAAATTAACATATCTTACTGTGCTGATCACTGCTTTCCTAATAGTGCTTGTTCTTGTCACTCATATGTATTGCGTATGAAAAGAAGATGGCGGCGCATAAAAGAAAGATGGCGGAACTTCCGGTGACAATAATCGTTAACTCCCATCCAAGTTGGAATGGTTAAAAGTTGAAATTCAGCACCGGACCCAATTGGGCGAAGATGAAGGCGCTGGATCTTGTTAGGGATGCACAGTCAAGTGTCTCCTACTCAGCTGCGGGCAATTAGGGCTTCCCGGGTCCACCCACAAATAACTCATCACACAGCCTTTCGGGCAGGTCCCCTTATAGGCGCGGTGGGACACATTAAATTTGAGCGAGCACTCGGGGTGCTGGATGCCTTTTACCAGGGCACTTAGAGGTGGGGATGCTCTTGGGCTTCCCAAACCAATGCCCTGGCCGCCCTGTGGTTCAAGAACCACCCCTGTGGTTCAAGAACCACAGCCTACGGGCCGAAGGTCTCACTCGCAAGGCAACCCCCAACCCGCATGTCCTTCCTGGGCGCGGGGGGATATTATTTTTTATTATTATCTATACACTATATAGATCGAGAATCGTACATAACAATCATAACGAGGAAAAGCAATCAATCATCATTGTAAATGAACCTGTGCGTAAAGGTGCGTTTATTTTATATGATAACAATTAGTTGCGATTCACAAAGGAGCAAAACGAAATATGACCAGGTTAATTCTTTCTCACTAACCGTGTTAATTGTCATTTTTTAGTAAGACTATCACTAATCGTGGTTAATAAAAACCCTCCGTGAACCGTGAATCATCTTAAAAATAGGATGAAATCTGAATTACTAGTTTCACATTTTCATATATTGAGGTAGCTGAAATAATTATAAATAGCTTTCAGAGCTCTATGAATAACGAATAACTTAATAACTAACTTGAGTCTGCTACAAATTAATTTGCTAAACAAAATTATTATTGGTAAAATTATATTACAATAATTTATAATTATTCAAATTCTTTATTCAATCATTTTGGGTGTATATGTTAGCACCCAAAGCCGAATTCGGGCAAAAGCCCGAATTAATTAATTAATTAATTAATTCCCTAATTAATTTATTTTTAAACCGCGCTTGAAAGATATTAGGTCACAATATTAATATTTATTATAAGTTTATAGTGTCTTAGTTTTTTATTTTTCTTTTTAAAAAATTAATATCATTAAAATTAAAATCATCATCTCGTCATTAAAATCATCTTTATTTTGCTCAAAACTAGATGTGCTCAAAATTTTGCTCCAAACCCGAAATAAAATATCATTTCGACTTTTGCTCAAACCGCGATGCGCAGAACTAGTTTTGCTCAAAATGAAATGCGCCAAAGCCGAAGTAAAATCTCATATCGGCTTTGGCCCATTTCGATTTGAGCAGATCTAGTTTTGTTCAATATGAAATGCGCCAAAGCCGAAAAAAAAAACTCACTTCGGCTTTGGCTCATTTCGTGATGCGCAGAACTAGATGTGAGCATTTTTTTTCGGCTTTTGCCCGAATTCGGCTTTGGGTGCTAACATATACATTGATAAACTTGGATCACGTCAGGATAAAAAGAGTAATAAAACAAAAACAAACGAACAAGAAATTAGGAGGGGGGGGGGGGGGACATAACCATACATACTTATTTGAAATTATATAAGTTATTCAATTTATATAAAATGTTGTAAATCTATTTTTATTAATTTATTTATTGAATTGAAATATATTCGATCCAAATGTTGGCCGCGCATCTCAAATTATTCATTGCAGATCATTGGGTGAATGAACACATCAGTGAATGGACTGCTCAGCAATATTTTTCAATTGCCCCACATGGGCCTTCATTTTATTATTTTGACTATAACATAATATTCATACAGTATAATGTATGTAATGTTGTAATGTTATATATTATCGTATTTTGCCAATGAAAGGGACAATGAAATAAATTAGTTATCAATTATCACTTTCCATATAATATGTTGGTGAAAGAGGTGTCCACCTACACGTCCTATTTATAGTTATACTGTGCTTGTCACCTGTTAATCACATAAACGTGATTCACTTTCATATATGCGATGTGCTGCATACACAGTGCACCACTTAGGAGCTCGCGAGCACGAAGCTGCAAACCTCATTCAGGACAAATATGATGACGTGGGTCCCTTCGGTGGGATGCACACGTGGCTGTCCCGCTTAGACAAACCAAAGTCACGATGGCTCCTGTATTGCAATTTAGTATTGAATATTTTGCTGAGTTGCTTATTTGGGTTCAGAATTTACATAGTTAGTCCAAGGAGGTTTTACAATGCCAATACGTGTAAATATGCAAACTCTTCTGTAGAGACAGGTCAAAGGTCACAAATATGCATGGGCTGATCCGATGTTAAGAATCGCAAATGCAAAGTAATGCAATTAACAATTGAAACTAAGTTATAGGCCATAACAGTTAATTTACTGAAAATTAAAGTTCCTGGAAAATTGAAACTTTATTTTTTATACTAAAAATTGTTTGCTCATATTTACGACAGTAAATTAGCCGCAATACACTATACAAATTACGAAGGGTGTGATGTGATACCACAAATAGGCGTAAGGTCTGAAATTTATTTTAATAAATTAGATTTGCGGTGTATGTGAATGGATTCATCGGGGTGGTATTGCATTATTTTGTCGCTGTTGACCGTGCATATATTATGTCGCAGCAGCGGCGATGACTTGTATTGCTTGCGAGGAGATTGCTTGGGTTGACCCTGGCCCGGGGCCTGCGCCGTTTGAGTCGCGGAGGCGCGCAGGCAACGAGAGACCAAGGTGTATAGAGGTTGATATAAACCTCTATACACCTTGCGAGAGACCTTCACAAGAGGCGCTGGCACGCTGCTAGCGCGCCAAAACGTGCATCGTGCTTACCATTTTTATAAAGAATAAGGAAACTAAGATTTCCTGTTGTTGTTCTGGAAAACTAAATGAGAAGTACAATTTTCATAATATATAATAACAACCGGATTGTTTTTCCCGAGAATTTTTGCAGTCGAAAAATTACAACAGTTTAGTTCTTAGAAATCTTGTAATAATAATAATATAATAATATAATAATAATATATTTATTAGACCAACTGGTTGTACAAAAAACAACATGGATCACGTCAGTATATAACTAAAACTACAACAGTTACATAAACAAAACAAAAAAACATACATTATAAACAAAAAAAATAACACATTAATTTAATGAGTAGAGCAATTAACAATTTACAGATAGTGGAGTAATGACATTCTCACTAATCTTATTGCTAAAGTATGAATTAACTGAATAAAACTCTTTATCAATTAATATCTTTTTTAAACAATTTTTAAACATGTTATCATTATCAATGTTTCTAACATTAGATGGCAAAAAATCATATACTTTTGCCGTCTGATAAAAACTGCTCTTTTCAAACTGCGCAGAACTGTGTTTTTCTATCATAACTTTATCTTTATTTCTTGTATTATACATGTGTACATTATTACATCTAAACAGATCAGGATTTTTGCGCCTGAACATGCAGCAGTTTAAAATATACAATGAGGGTAAAGTTAAGGGCCCGATCTAGTAAAAACGGCCATAAGGAAAAAACAGCATTTTCCATCAGTTCTGTAAGGTTCAATATTTGCTTAAAAAAAAAATAAAAAATTTTATTTAAGAGAAGAGACTGGTATGTAGGGGGCCAGTCGATTTTTTTTTACACAAGTACCACCAATTAATTATTAATTAATAATTAAAAGTGGTAAAAGAGTGTCAACTTTGCTTTATCATAACACTTTAAAAAAAACGAATTTTACAAATGAAAATCGTCCAGCCCCCTATAAAAAATTGTCATCTTTCATTTGATGCGTGCTGAATGTGTTAATTTAAAAAATTAAATGTACTGGAACTGATAGACTAAAGCTACTTTTTTGCAATATCTAGTTCCTAAAACCGCTGAATGCAGCGCCGTGCGGAATTGCGGAAATATGCGAAATACTGAACTATTATACAAGTGCGGCCGACTCGGCCGAGAGAGAGAGAGAGAAAGGGAGAGAGAGCTGAAAGAGAACAATAAAAGAATTCACCAGCCTGCAGTCCTCTTGCGCGCGGTCAACCCTTCCCCAAGCCTTATCTTGCTTTACCATCATTGTCTCGCTCCTAAGCTCTATCTTTGCTTCTAGCTTGACTTTGAAGAGAATTCAGTATATTGTTATGCTGTAGTATACAGTATAGGGTCATCTGAAGGTACATTATTGCCTAGAATAAAAAAAAAATAAAATGACTTTTTGAGCTTTCAAATCTGTATCCATGGTATGGTGGCTACATGGATATCAGTGACGTATGTATACAGCTGTAAAAGCGAAGGGTTGTTGCCCAATGTGGTGGTTGGATCCAATGCTTGTATGTAAAATTTAAAAAATTAAAATTTTATTAAAATTGTTTTTGTGATTTATCACTGAAAATTGTAAATATGAATAAATCGAGAGAAAATGTATATTTTTTAATTTGCACTTTTTTTAAAATAACCAATTTACCTTTCCTTTATTTATATTGTTTGATCGTTAATTAAATGAAAATATTAATTTAATAACACATTTTGTGACATTTACTATACTTTTACAAGATGTAATAATCGTATATATTTTTTTATTTAATTTTCAATATACATATACACAAAAAAATTTACTGTCTTAGAAACTTGGCGCAATAGAGAAAATTTCAATTTTTTAACTATAAAAAATATATAAATAATATTATTCTCTAAAGTCTCAGATCACTGGTAGAGTATTTTCTTGCATTGAGAAATAAACAATCAAAATTATAAACGTGTTTGACAGCGGTTCATTTTATGGCTTTCTCCTCCTCTAACAGCAAGTGCAGAAGCACTCTATTGTGCTCGAAACAACAATACCAGCAGCTTAGTGGACGCTACCCATCTCAACAATGACATGTTTATGAATACAAAATTCGCACAATCAATAACATCTCATATACGCAAAAAGTACCAATCTAATTGTTTAGAGCTGCATTAAATTGAATTTTTCATTAAAAAATAGGCCAAAGTCATTTTTTTCCCACGTCTCTGTGACTTTTCTTTCCAAATATATAAGTGAAGAAATGTGGTGAGGAGCAGATAAAGCTGGTTTTTCCTTTTAAGCTGAAAAACCGCGTGGTTGCCTACATTTTGCCGCGTGGGGTGTTTTCCCTCTACTAGATCGGGCCCTTAAGATATTTAAACGTTTGAAATGTGAGACACAAGAAACACCCTTCTTAAAACGAAGGATCGTCCTTAATGCTCGTTTCTGAAGTATAAAGAGTCTATTCATATGAACGGGATAACTTCCCCAAAAAATAATACCATAAGCAAGATGCGAATATATATATGAATAATATATCGTAAACAAAGACTCTTGAGTTACATGATCTCTAATACTATATAAAATAAAATTGGCCCAATTAATCTTCTTACAGATCGCATCTATATGCGTTGTCCAGTCCAAAGTTTCATCAATATAGATACCCAAAAATTTACTACAACTTACTCTTTCAATTGATTTACCTAAGATTTTTATTAAATAACTTTTGTTTGGTGGACTTCGAGAAGAATGAAATTGAACAAATACCGTCTTCTCTTTATTTAACATGAGCTTATTTTCAATGCAGTACCGCTGTACATCATTAACGACGACATTTGCCTTATAGATCAAATCCTCTTCCGTATCTGCTATAACAATAGCCGTCGTATCATCTGCGTATTTGATCAATTCAACATTTACATTCTCCGGTAAATCATTAATAGCGATGCCAAAGAGGGTTGTTGACATTTTTCCCCCTTGAGGTACACCTAGAGTTACAGGTAGCGTGCCCGATTTTCCATTAATTTGTACATATTGATAACGCTCGGACATATATGAATTAAATAACTTTAAGCTACCCAAATCACATCCTAAGCGTCCTAACTTATTGAGTAATATATTTTTATCGATACTGTCAAAAGCTTTAGCGAAATCAAAGAAAATTGCTAAACAATATTTTAATATTTAATAATAATTAAAAATTTTACTGAGCAAAATATTCATTTAAATTCTTTATTGGTTATTTTCAATACATACACACACAATCATAATGAAGGCACTCTGCATGAAATGGTGAGACATGCTTAAAATTCTTAAAAACTAAATGTAACATAACTACATACATTATTTAATTTTCAGCAATACTTTTATGGCGTTCTTAAAATCGACATACTGTGGTATGAGTTATATAATATACAGTGGAAGTTTATTATACAATCTAATTGACATAGAATAAAGGTCCCTTATTATAAATCTGCAATCTACACATTCTACACTGTGCGGGTGTATGTTCTTATTTCTTTTATTATGATGGGAGTCCCTACACTGAACAAAATATTCCGACATAAATTATGTTTCTTAACAAAACAGACACGTTCATAAATAAATTGACAACATTAAAATTTGTTTGTGTCAAACTCAATAAACTATATTGAAATATTTTTAAGACCTGTGTATGCAATATTGCTCTACTAAAAGTGCACATTTTCGTTAGTAAACACCTATAACCACCAAACCGTTGAAGGTAGAGATAACACCGAACAGCTGTTCGACGTAATCCCCTTTGATTAACATGTAAACCTTAGCAAATTGACAAAAATTCTGAAATTTTTTTGAGAGGCAGATATTAGTGCCTAAAAGCCATAGCAAAAGTTTCAAAAACATTTAACGAGCCGATTTTTTTAAATTAATTTTTTAGTTTGGCTCTCCATGGGAAAGCCCTATGCTGAAAATTAAAAAAATTAATTATAAAAAATCGGCTCGTTAAATCGTTTTGAAATTTTTTCTATGGCTTTTAGGCACTAATATCTGCCTCTCAAAAAAATTTCAGAATTTTTGTCAATTTGCTAAGGTTTACATGTTAATCAAAGGGCATTACGTCGATCAGCTGTTCGGCGTTATCTCTACCTGAAAGTTAAGTTCAGGACAGATTTAAAAGGAAGTCTGTATTTAATAATTATAGACTTCTGTATTATTCGCAGATGTTATCACGATCGAGGATGGTCAAATTTTTGCAGCTAAAACTTTCAAGCCACTTTTAGCTTATCATTATCTTTTTAAGCAAATGCAATTTTCTACATTTTCATTTTCATTTTTTTTTTTTTTTTAATATTTTATTTTTATGTAGTATTGTATAAATAATTATTTTAATAAATACATCTCTGCAGATTAATAATTATATATAATATATGTGAAAAAGACTATTTTGTTTTTTCGGATTTTGAATATTGACAGCAGCCTTTGATTGAATTTATATTTAAACTTTTCTTCTAGATTGTGACATGAAGTACCCTCATATATTATACAGTTCTGTTGGTAAATAAATTATGAAATATGCTAGATTGACAACGAAAGCATACAGTATAATACTACTACAGACTACTACAGTAGCTATTTCAGTATAGGGCAGCGCCACGAGATTGTTGGGTTGCCTATTTACAGGATAATGCTCAGCTGTGTACCCCCCCGCCCTTCCCCTGTCATACCGTAGGCTTAAAACCATTGAAAAAATAAATAAAAAAGTTAGAAAAATTGACTTTCTTACCGGGTATAATTATTTAAGAACACGAAAATGTAGTTTGTGTATTCTTTATAAACTAGCAGATGATATGGAAACGATATAAATGTAATAAATGCCGTATATAATTTATAATTAATTTTTTTCTACACTTTCTCCCCTGATGCAACACAACAATATGGCGCGGTAGGATCCTGTAAAGTATGCAATTTAGATATATATATATATATATATATATATATATATATATATATATATATGCGTTGCAGTGACATCACGTGGGTCTGGGTCTGACCTACAGTGGGTGTCACATTTAACTTGGTTATGTCGTGTTTGTAACGCTCTCAGTCATTGGTAGCCGGTTTGTAACGAAGGACAACATTGGCCGAGCCGAGCCGAATGACTCCCGAGCGCTTCCGAATATAACTAAGTTAAATGTGACACCCACTGTATAACTAAAGAAACTGCTGCGCGCGTTACTTATGCACATAACTTTGGTATGAAAACTGTTTTAAAACTGGTTTCATGCGTTGTCTTAGTAATGTTATTTACTGTTATTTAAAATCATATCACAAGAAGAATTTTTCTGTAACGGAGAAGCAAATCATTCAAACACGAGAAGAATGTAACATTTTTGTTGGTGAATTTTCAACTTTTTAATCTTATTAAGAGTAAGATAACACGAAACATCGATTGTAGTAGTTCCATTTGATTAACATGTAAACCTTAGCAACCTCATAATAATTCTGTTTTTTTTTTTTTAGAGACTGTTATGAGCACCAAAAAAAAAAAAAAACGAAGTAGAAAAAATTTCAAAACAGAATTATTATGAGGTGGTTGCTAAGGTTTACATGTTAATTAATCAAATGGGACTACTACAATCGATGTCTCGTGTTATCTTACTAAGGATATAAAATAATTTTGTTATTGATTCCGCATGCTGCTGATTATTTTTTCAAATTTAATTTTTAATTTTTTTTATGTATATTTTTTAAATTTTAAATCATTCTGCAAAACTCTGTGGCGTAATAGTTCTGTTATGCTTAATTTAACACGCAAGCATAATTATATAGGAAAAGACGTACGTTTCATGAACATAATGTCAACGACTCTTTGTAAATAGTTCTTGATATAATGTCACAGCTTCTTTGTTCCCCTCGATTTTGAGGGTGTTAGAGAGTTAGAAAAAAATGTGGAAAAAATTGACAATGACATCATAACTCGAAGTCCTCAATCCAAATATGTAAGAACAAAAATTTCATTAAATCTTATGATCTGCATTATAGCTCTGTGATGTGAAGTGAGTGAGCGAGTGAAGGAGCAGGTGGTTATTGGGTGTAGCGGGTGATGTATTTTCTGGGAACGCCAGCATGTCCTGCTACTCACTCCGCTCACTGTCAGCCTCGTACGTGTTACGTCAGTCCTTTGAGGCTCATTATGAATTCGTTAAGGTGACCGCTGAGTGCTGACTGTCACTTCATATGATTTTATTTGGAATGTAGACAAATTTAAATTCATAACTAAACTTAGTACTTTTTCAATGCCGCAGAAATTTACTTATTTCGGTTTTAGAAAATTGCCTTGAGTTAATGAAAATGCAATTAAATTACTGTATTTTAAAATTAATATCTTAATTTCGATAATTTCTATAATATACTTTTAAAGAAAATATGAGTAAACAATCTCCCACTCCTGGGCAATGCTTGGCGATATCACAACTATAGGTTCATATCTAGTTTAAATCCATAAAGCTCTAATGTAATAATAATTAATATATTATTTATAAAATATACCAATTTTATCTCAAAACTGGTCTCATTATTTCAAACATTGCATGTCATTTATTGACAATATATATAAGTGCTTCAACTCTACAGTACATTTAGATCATATAATTTTATTATTTTTGAACTAATTTCAAACATTTTGTACACTGGAGTGTATTATAAACTGCAACTTTTTCATAGTTTTGTTTTTACACACTCTAGTGCACTACATTTTGTACTTGCCTTTTTCTGCCTTTTTTATCTAGCCATTCAGTCATATTATAACTTATTACCTTTAAATCTTGTTTAAAATTGAGTAATTTTCATTGTGTGCCAGACCTGTTGAGACAAATCCTCTGAATCATGTTTCTGACAGATGTATTATTTTGATTTCAGGTGATTGACTTTGGTTCAAGTTGCTACGAGCACCAACGTGTATACACGTACATACAGTCTCGGTTCTACCGTGCGCCTGAAGTGATCCTGGGTGCCCGCTACGGCATGCCTATTGACATGTGGAGCCTGGGCTGTATACTGGCAGAGCTGCTGACTGGCTTCCCCCTGCTGCCTGGTGAGGACGAAGCAGACCAGCTAGCGTGTACCATTGAAGTGCTGGGCATGCCACCTGCCAAGTTGCTGGACCAAGCCAAGCGTGCCAAGAACTTTGTCAGTTCTAAGGGATTGCCTCGCTATTGCACTGCTACCACGTTAGCAGATGGGAGCACTGTCCTCAGTGGTGGGGTGTCACGTAGGGGTAAACCTCGAGGCCCCCCAGCCTCCAAGGACTTGCAGAGAGCTCTTAAAGGCTGTGATGACCCTCTGTTCCTTGATTTTATACGAAAGTGTTTAGAGTGGGACCCTGAGCAACGCATGACACCAGCGGCAGCTTTGAGGCATGCTTGGTTACGCCGCCGTCTTCCTCGACCTCCAGCAGAAAAAACAGGTAGTTCTGGTAGTAGTAGTGGCCTGGGAGTGGTGGACGGCAGCAGTCCTGCAGCCATGGCACTGCGCACACCCACTAATGCTTCGAGGAACTCGAGCAAGGCAGCAGCAGCTGCGGCAGCAGCCAGTCTGGCAAGCCAAGCAAAGCTACGAGTCCAGCTTTCAGATGACAGCAGCTCTGGAAATGTGCACTCATCACAGCGGCACCACCATGCAACGAAGCTCCCACAAATTCCAGGCTCCATCTCGTAGCTGGGGCTCAGCACGTGCAAAATGGACTGGGCAGTGCGACTGCGGCCACGACGATCTCGACTTGTTGGTTGTAGCGAATGCAGCAGGCATAAGCAAACAACCCAAGCTCCCTACTACAGGCCTGTCAAGATGTCTGAGTCGGCTCGACAAACCTCTTAGCATAAGAGATATATGTGTTGAACCAATCTTACTAGGGCTCAGATTACTCATGAAGCAGTCAGACATTATATACGTCTCAGCCATTTGTGTCACGTGTTGTGTATTGTGCTTTAAAAACAAAAACTATTTGTCTTTAGCTTAAAAGTGCACTCACTACATACCGCCTATTCTTGGGGTATTAGATTTAAAACTTATTGACACTAATACAGTGGTTAAATATTGTGAATGAAAAAAATATGTATAGAAAACGACAAGATTTCATTGTTTTAAAGCTGAATAAATTTCAAGACCACTTCAGGATAAACAGCAAATAAAACAGGGCCTTTCGTTTTAATTCTAAAGCTTTTAATATTTGGCATTTCCTTTCATACTTAAAACAATATATGCATTTTATATTTGTTAATTATTTCACAAAATGCAATTAAAATTAATCAAATTAATTAATCATGATATTGACCATTTTGCATTCATGTCATCTTTCATCAGCCGGTGTTGTGTCAATTACACACAAGATGCAGGGCCAAGTGTGGTCCTTGTGCCTTGTTACATTACCTTTCTTTAGCTCTTTTTTATTCTTCCCCTCCTCCCTCATTTTAATTGATTTTTTAAAATTAATTTATTGCAGCTAGTGTTCTCAGATCTACTAACTTACCATTTTGAGGGTCATTTAGATGGTGTAGCAATAAAATGTATTGACTTTCACCCTATAAGCTTTTACCAGGTCTTTCATGATGTAGTTATGCTGTGGATATGCAATGTCCATAAATAAGTAGTTATGGATTTGGCAACGTTTTTTTGCTGGTAAAAAATTTGCTACTGTATTAGTTTGTGTTGATTACTTGGTAGAAGAAACATGCCAGTTTCCTTATGTGTGTGCAATGTGCAAGCTTTTTCTGTAATATGATGACAAGCATGAATTGAAACTACAAACATAAAACATAGGGAGACTAGCTTGTGAACCTTGTCCTGTATGTATTCTTCTGCATGGGAATAATTATCTTATGTTTATAAATGAACTGTAAAGAATATTTGCAACAGAAAACTAAACCTTGTGTGCGTTCGAGGTGACTGTCCAACCCTGTCCGGACTGGTCTGTGAAAATGGTGGCATATCTTCGTCACGTGGTCTGAAACGTCATATTTACGTCACTGTCTGGTTTTGAAGAAAACACGCGCAGTCCGACGGATCGACTGCTATCAGCTGTCGGGCGCGTGAAAGGCGGCGTACAGTACTTTTTGGTACAGTAAAAATGGAGCCTGCTGCTGTAGATCGCTGCAATTAATAGAAAAAAGGCGCATGTATACCGTCCCGCCCAAGGATTGCGCCAAAATTACCAAAACATTGCGCATTTCGAGTATTGCGACGCATTTCGATGTTCATTTTAGTTCTACAGTCCGACTATAGGGGGACTCGTCCGACTTTTTAGCCGGACCGCTCCAGACCGGCCGGACTGCGAAAGTGACGTCATGAGAGGGGAGGTAAAGAGGGGAAATGGACGGCAGTCTGACTGTAAAAAAACGATTTTAGACGGTCCGGACCGGTCTGGACTGGGTTGGACAGTCACCTCGAACGCACTCCTTGTTTCAAAAATTGAAATACCATATGTTTCTAACTGTATACAGTTTCAACTATTATTTCAAATTTTATTGATATCACATTAAATTATAATAATATTATTTTAGTAATTTGCGATAAAAGTTATACTTGCCAACCATGCTGGAAACTTTCTATTATAGTGATTTTGCCACATGCAGGGAAATAGGCTCGTGGTAGTTGGGACAGATTGAAATTGCATCAGATACTGTCTCTTCTTGTAATCAACATTCAATCGGCATAAAAAAACATGTTTGAAATGAACAATGTCAATGTACAATGAAAGTGGTTGCACTAGTGTAGATCAAATTAATTTATAACAATTGTGAGCAAACTGCAGCTTTTTGTCAATTGAATGAATTGAAGCCTTGGTGATCAAACGGGCTTAAAGTAAAGTGTGCACTTTAAATTTTCTGAAAAAACAACAACAAACAAACAAATAGAAAACAACATCTTCTAACATTCCACCATATATTTGCCTTGAGTTAATTAGAATCATCAATTAAAATTTAGGGTGGATTAAGCAGTTTTATGTCGAGATAATTAAGTTATTTTTCACCATTTGATTACAAACATTTTTCACAGTCATAAAAAATTGTCTTTGAATACACATTATTAAGAAATTAAGTGATAGTTTTCTACTAAATTTTACTTTCTTATCTATTAAATAAAAACTAACATTTTTATGTTATAATGTTTTGAAAGTGAATTGAAAAAACTGCCTGTTTTGCATAAATACAGGGGAACTGGATTAACTAATGTGCACTTTACTCTAAATGCCATCTTTAATGCAGGTTGTTATCAGTGAAGCTAAAAGACAAATTAGCCTTGCTAGTCTGTTTGTCCACCTGGGCATCATATATTCTGGCTTAACTCATCAAGAGGAGTCAATAACATAGTATGTTAAGTATAATTCCTTTATCAACTTTCTAGTCTTCAACAAAAAAGTTAAATTTTGGCACATTTTTTATTTGCTACTTTTTCCCCAATTGCTTTCGTGGCACTGGATTTGTATTGTTAGCAAGTCAGAAGCTTCTACTTATAGATTATCATTAAAAAAACTTTTTTCATGCATTTTGAGAAGTCTTGCTAAACAGGGCAATTATATATGTCAACAAATTGTTCACTAAAAACAGTTAAGATGGCTAAGTAAGGGAGCCCTGCAACCACTTCTTGATAATTCAGTGCTGATTTTTTATCTTCCCCCCCCCCCCTTTCTTTATTTGTGACGCATCTGATCTCTGTGATTGCACTTGTTACGCAAACGATCATCAAGTATCATACAATTGACCAGTATTCTACATAGTAACATGTATTACTGTATCTTGTCCTATGCTAATAATATTTATTGTTTATTTTAAAACAAAGTAAAATGCTGTCAATTAAGAACAAAAATCACGTGTAAATTTTTTAAATTATCAATTGATTTTAATTACAATGTTATCTGATTCAACAATAGTTATTTCTCTCTACTAAAGTTGGGGATAAACTGCATTATTAACTCAAGCTAGTACAACTATTGGAATTATAATGCAATCCTCTTATTTTGGTACATAAAAAGGGTTTGTAATAAGTTGGCCAAACAAATGAAAAGGTGATGGAGGGTATGACTACTATTTAAAAAAATTATTCTACCCTGGCTGGCTACAAAGCCTAATTAATATTATTAGAATTTTCTTAGTATTCCTTGTATTCTGCACTTTGACTAGCCAAAGAGACAATGCCCAAACCTATCAACAGAAATTGCAACCATATATAATTGATAAATAGTACTGGACTGGATATTTTTAAATTAATATTATAGACTGCATTAGATAAACATTACAATACAGTGATATTTTTTTTAAAAAAAAGTATTTATTTAATAATTTTAATTAAAACCATTTCCTAGCTTCACTCTATATAGTATATAATTTATATTTCAGTTCAACGTAACAGTAAATTTAGTAAAAATTTTGTGTAAATGTAACAAACAAAATCAAAACCAATTTACAGTGTTAGTGCCTTACAGTTTTCTGCACAGTGACTTTTTATGATTGTTTTCTTAGGTTTTAATCACTAAAATATTTCTCATAATATTTAAAATACTTTTAATTCAGAATAAAAGAAAAAAATATTTTTTTAACTTTGTATTTGTATTTATTTTAATTTTATTGTTGTTTAAACAGTATTTTCATAGTCTATTTTCCTTGATTGCTTGTATATACTGTGCACATATTAAACAGTTTACCAAAGTTCAAATGAGGACACACTTTATCTGTATAAACTATTTATATTTGGTTTTGGTTAGCTGGAATGTAGTTTTAATCTTAAATTAGTTTACACATACATGCTCAATGTATTTTTATTAACTTAATTTATTTTTAACATACATTTTTCTTCCTTTCCTTTCCTTTCCTTTCCTTTTTTTTTTTTTTTTTTTTTTTTTTTTACTCAACTGTCATAACACCTGGAATTTACCAAAACAATTGATATGTTGCATGTTGCATCTAGTAAATTAATCTTCACTTCAGTATTTTATTTTGTATATTACAATTAATTTTTTTCTAAATAAGTTTTTAAGTTGAAGACTGCTAGTCCCACTATAAAAAAAAATGTTCAGCTATTTAGTGTAGAAGTGGAAATTAAAATTTTACGTGTGTATATATATATATACACACACACATTGCAATTTCAGTTGAGTTCCCCCTTCCCCCCCCCCACCCCCCACCCCTACACACACACACACACACACACGCAAACTTTTGCTCTTCATTTATTAAGCTTAAAGGCCTTTTGAACCTTTGCACAATATTAAGTACACGGTAAGCTTTGCTTTAGTATGATTCAGCAGCACAAATATCAGAGATAATAGCCGATGAAAAGGAACCTGTGACGTCACTCACGCTCATTCAGCGGCGACAATATAGGGAAATCCCTGCAAAAGATAAGCTCACTCCCGCTGCAACCACGGCCACAATTTTACTTCTGCAATTTTGAAACTTTACCAGGACAGTCTTGATAGTATTTGTCAAATAGACTGAAAGAATTTTTTTGGTGGCGTGTGTACAGACTGAGTTATTGCGGTAGCAAGATAAGCCAAAAATTTAACATTGTTTTCCTATACAATATTTTCGCTCCTCTTTCTACCGCAATAACTCAGTTTGTGTGAATGTCATAAAAAAAAATCTTTCAGACTATTTGACAAACACTATCAAGACTGCCCTGGTAAAGTTTCAAAATTGCAGAAGTAAAATTGTGGCCGTGGTTGCAGCGGGAGTGAACCTATCTTTTGCAGGGATTTCCCTATATTGTCGCCGCTGAATGAGCGTGAGTGACGTCACTGGTGCTTCTTCATCGGCTATTATCTCTGATATTAAATTTGTGCTACTGAAACAAAAAAAAAATATGCAGCCGAATCACGCTGAAGCAAAGCTAACCGTGTACTTAATACTGTGAAAAGGTTCATAAGGCCTTTAAGTTCTGTCCCTAATACTATATATGTTGCATTAGAAATAATGATGTACACAATTATTATAATGTGAATCGGGTACACTCACTTCATCAATTTATCAATGGTAATATATTCTTGGATTTGGAGTAAGTAGTGCTTAAAGGGACAGTGTACCTTAAAAATACGTATTTTTTATTCAAAGATTATTTACTGAGGAAAAATACATGCTGCATTGTCCCAAGTGCACTGTTGTAGGCACACAATAATTAATTGACGGTTGGGTATCAATAATATTCTTGCTGTAATATTCTCCAACAGAAATTTAGAGGCATGATTTTCAAAAAATAAAATGACCCTTTTTTACAGCCTAGACCTTGTGCAGATGCAGGAATATACAATGTTGAGTTTCTTGATAATTATTTCTTTGTAATCCTAAATCCTAATTTTTTAAAAATATTCTGCTTACAGTCCACCCTCTGAAATGAAAGGAAATGCATCACAATAACCACATAAATGATTAAAATATGTTTAGCGTTATTTTTAGATATGTGCAAATGAATTCCTCATATTGTCTTAGCCTGATAATTTGTTGATTTTTGTTGTTTCCCTGACATATTGCCCGCACTTTTAATAAAGTGTTAATGGCACTGAAAATTGTGAACATAAAATGTATTAATGCCATTTATAATGACAAGGCCTTCACATATTTTTAGCCAATTTTTTACCTGTCAAGAGGTATCTGTGCGGCGTGTGAGATTTTAAAATGTGACTTTTCTTCTATCCATCTCTTTTTTTCCCCATCTCTTTGTTGAAATTTATTTTCAATTTGTTTTTAACTTTGAATCCGACATTAATGTCTGTGATTCTTTTAACATATTTTAATATAATTTTGACTGAAAATTTTAAATAAGGCAAGAATCTAATTACTTTTGTTTTGTTCAACTATTAGGATACAGTGACAAATCTGAGCTCTCTTATTGTAACTGTAACTCAAGTAACTCAATTGCATTAAACTTTGTTTGGACAAGCTTTCCTTTCCCTTTTTTTTTTATTTTTTTACATGTTTTTTTTTTTTTTTTTTCATCAAAGTAAAAAGCATTGAATGATTGAATGTGGTGCTTAAATGGAGTGTCGACCTCAATTTTTTTATTGCAGAAATGCATGGATAGAGGGTGCAAAGTTATGCTACCCTGATTTTTTTCAGATTATTTACGGACCTGGAAGTATTTTTAAAAACTTATTAGTAGTCTTTTATGTGACGTCACGCAGCGGCAAGTCCTAGCCTTTTCTTAAAGAAAGGCGCCTCGTGACGTCACAAAAAGAAGGACTTTCAATAATTTTTTAAAAATACTTTCAGGGCTGTAAAAAATCTGCAAAAAAATCAGAGTATCATAACTTTGCACCCTCTATCTATTTCTGCAATAAAAAATTTTGAGGTCTATACTCCATTATTAAATTACAATATTAGGTGCTTGTTGCATGTGACGTCAGATCTGGAATTTTAACGGTCGTCCGCCAGGCGTCCGCATCCTTGCTGGTGGAGCTACGCCATGTATAATATACATATACAATATAAGACATTGTATAAGCTATAATATTATAGGACAAAATATTAAAAAAAAATAAATAAATAAAAAAAATAAAAAAACATAAAGAAAACGAATCGAAATTCTGAGGTGAGCAAAAGTTTGTAAATTAATTTAATCTAAAACATTTTGTTCACCTCACATTTTTTATTTTCATTTTAAATAATTTATAATAAGTTGTTTTAATCTTTTGCCTGCATGCAGAATTCTCTACCACTCCTACCAGCATAGCAGCCTGCGCGCGCACGTTTTCTCTCATCTCCTTTAATTAAAATAGACTGATTGCGTTGCTCATGCAACCACCTTATAGGCAGTGGCGTAGGCCAGGATTTACCCAAGGGGGGGGGGGGGGGTCTTCAGGATAAAGATTGAGAACACTCCACAATGGCCCGCAACAGGTTCGTTTTTTTTTTTTATGGACAACTGACAAGCCCCTTTTTTAGGGTAAAATTGTGAAAAAAATACTATTATAGAGAATGTATGCCCTGATGCAATTTTTTTAAATTTTTGTATATTTTTTTTTTCACCCCATTTTTTTAAATTTCTTTTCAGTACGGGCTCTAACGTAATAAATAAAACTTTGAGTAAATCATTTTAGTTATATAAAATCAAGTAATTAATCTTAACCACTTATATATTATTTTTATAAAAATTTGTACCTGCAGTTCATTTTCCAAGAAATCAAAGTTCACGTCATTAAGTTTTTGTCAAAAAAAGTTGATTGTTTTTCTTATTTTTGATAATTTTTTTATACTTTGCATGGAGCAATCAAGTAAATGAAAGTGCAGCACACGTGAGAGCGTTTTAATTACAATAGTAGTATGCATGCAGTTTGTAAGGAAAATAAAACATTTAAATCCCACTTTCTGACTGAAGTCCGAAATTTGCTTATATTGTCGATTTTAAAGAAAAGGCAACTCCCTATCCCCTAAATTTAAATTTTCTTTTATTTATTTATTTTTTTTTAGTATATAATTTTTCATTTTTTTCTTATATCCAGTCATTACTTGATCCTCAAGGGGCGGGGGTAAACCCCGACACCCCCCTCCTTGGCTACGCCACTGCTTATAATAACCATTCAGTTGTATTGCATTTGTTTTAAATGGTTCAACTACCTTTTTATATTTTAAAGAACAGAGTCTTTCAGTTTTACTAATTTACTGTAACTGTAAACAATTAAATTAATATTGAAAAAAGTTGTACTGTGTACATCTATTTCAAACTCAATACTCAATTATTGACTACTCTCCATTGAATCTAAGAATCGAAGCTCTTATTAGTCACTCTTTCCTTTTAAAATTCTTGAGGTCGTCAAAATCTAGACAAAAATTACAACAGTGTAAACCTTTAAATAAAAAATACTGTAATATTTGAAATACTTGGCATTCAGAATTTGTGATGGTTGATCAAAACTTTTTTTTTTTTTTTATAAGGCCGCTTTGAGATTCATTATTCATGTCTTGCTCAGACCTAAAACCATCGAATCACAATGAATTTTGCAGTCATGTTTTATGGTTATATGGTGATATTATTTATCTCCGCAATCTCGGCAAGCAATTTTATTTATTTAAGCCACAAAAATAATATAATGTTAAAATGTGCTTGTTTCGTTAATTTTCTGAATTAATAATGAAAGGTGTATTTGTAAAAAAAAAAAAAAAGTAAAAAAAAAAAGTAAAATAAACCAATACTGAAAGATGTTCTTACTATTATTTTGACTTGGCATTTGCATAAATTTTAATGTTAACTTTCATTATCAGATTTTATCATGATTTTTATTTTTTAATTAATATATTATTTTGTGTCCTCTAGCCAATTGTGTGTAAAAATATGTTTATAAATATTTGCAACATGCTAAAGTCAGATGTTTGAATGCTGGCACCTATCTGACACTGTTGACATGTCTCAAGTTTTTAGCAATGAGCTGTGCTGCGACACTACTGTTGGAAGTGTCTACAATCATATATATGTTAAACTTAATGATGATTAAATCTTTTTTTTTTTTTTTTTTTTTCCCCAATCTTGGTTGTATTATTTTAATTTGTACTCGGTAATTGTTGAATCATTTTTTATGTGCCATCAAGAATGAAATCGAGGCTGAGTACTTACTTTGCTGCACCTTAACATTTTTGAATAGCCCTAAAAGTAAATATCTGGCTCACCATCATCCTTCTTTTGTATTGTGATATTTTGTTATTTGTGTGTTTTTTCTTACTTTTTTTTTTCTTTGTTTTTTGTGTAAATTTCTTTTGAGCCAAGTTTTCAAAAGGCTCTTGATTGAATGCAGCTGTTTGTAGCATTTAAAGATGTATTCATGAAAGTAAACAGTGTATGTACTCCTTGAACCCTAACAGAAAATGTGGATCATAATATATATACTAATTAAATGTGCAACTGCACGCAAAAAGAGAATATGAATTTTACTTGTTTAATGTTGTGTCCTCAATATTAGAATCCTTTTTTATTGTATCACTATTATTTAATGATTAATCTCAGTTACTTCCAAGTCACAGAGTATGTCTGTAAAATGAAATTGAATTAAGGGTGCAAGGCCACCTAAGGCCACGGGGTAGACAGCGCCATCTCTTGACAAATTGGTTTTTATTTTCTTACGGGCAGAGTTTTTAGAGTATCAACTTGAAACTGAATTAAGGTATGGACATTGACACTTTTGATACGCAGTAAAAATTTCATTGTCGTAGATGAAACCAATTTTTAAATTCAAGCCCAAAACTGGTTTGGTTCCCGCTATTTTCAAACGGGCGGGAACCAAACCAGTTTTGGGCTTGAATTTAAAAATTGGTTTCATCTACGACAATGAAATTTTTACTGCGTATCAAAAGTGTCAATGTCCATATACCTTAATTCAGTTTCAAGTCGATACTCTAAAAACTCTGCCCGTAAGAAATTAAAAACCAATTTGTCAAGTGATGGCGCTGTCTACCCCGTGGCCATAGGTGGCCTTACACCCTTAAAAAAAAAAAAAAAAAAAAAAAAAAAAGAAGAAGAAGAATAATAATAATGATAAAAATTGTAGAGTTTTTTAAAACTTAAATCGCTTAAGGGTAAGGTATTAAGGGTAAGGTAACGCCACCAATGTTAAAAAAAATCCCTCACACAAAAATTCTGAAAAAAATTTAAAATGTTCTCCTCTACACCCCCTATCAGTAGCTAAAATATCAGGTATACAAATACGATCTAGTTTTTGAGTTATAAATTTTTAAAGTTGACTACTTTAAGGTAGAGATAACGCCGAACAGCTGATCGACGTAATGCCCTTTGATTAACATGTAAACCTTAGCAAATTGACAAAAATTTTGAAATTTTTTTGAGAGGCAGATATTAGTGCCTAAAAGCCATAGAAAAAATTTCAAAACGATTTAACGAGCCAATTTTTTTTAATTAATTTTTTTAATTTTCAGCATAGGGCTTTCCCATGGAGAGCCAAACTAAAAAATTAATTTAAAAAAATCGGCTCGTTAAATGTTTTTGAAACTTTTGCTATGGCTTTTAGGCACTAATATCTGCCTCTAAAAAAAATTTCAGAATTTTTGTCAATTTGCTAAGGTTTACATGTTAATCAAAGGGGATTATGTCAAACAGCTGTTCGACGTTATCTCTACCTTAACATGGAGAAATGAAACTTCCATGTTAAATTAGTCAACTTTAAAAATTTATAACTCAAAAACTAGATCGTATTTGTATACCTGATATTTTAGCTACTGATAGGGGGTGTAGAGGAGAACATTTTAAATTTTTTTCAGAATTTTTGTGTGAGGGATTTTTTTTAACATTGGTGGCGTTACCTTACCCTTAAGGCTAGAGTAAATTCAACTGCCCATAATTCCGTTCTACTTATATATATAATATATATTATTATATTATTATTATGTTGACGGTGAGTTTTAAATCCCTTTTTTGCACCAGTCTCATTAAAATCAAGGTACACGTGCTGATTCCGAAATCTCAATAAACTGACTTGTGAGATTAATCCTAACTTAATTGCACTTAAAATAATATGTAGCTTTTAAACTCTTTGATTAATAATAATAAATGTTTATTGAGCAAAAAAGCATACAAATAAATGCAGTATCATTAAAACAAAATACTAGCTGTTAATCATGGATAAATTATAGACTATTTCCTCCATGCTGTTAATGTCAATTAATGCATGGGTGACATGAAAAAGGCAGAGTTCGCAAGCACACAAAGTGAACAGTCACCTCAAGTAAAAGAAATCAGAAAATTGCTGCTTTGATCGTTAAATTTTTAAGGGTAAGGTAACACGAACAATCGATTGTTGTAGTCCCATTTGATTAAGATGTAAACCTCATAATAATTCTGATTTTTTTTTGAGAGACAGTTCTTAGCACCAAAAAAATGTGGAAAAAATTTCAAAACAATCTGACGATCCAATTTTTTTAAAAGAATTCTTTAAATTTTCAGTATAGGGCTTTCCTATGGAGACCTAAACTAAGAAAATAATTTTAAAAAATTGGATCGTCCGATTGTTTTGAAATTTTTTCCATATTTTTTTGGTGCCAAGAACATTCTCTAAAAAAAAAAAATCAGAATTATTATGAGGTTGCTAAGGTTTACATGTTAATCAAATGGGACTACAACAATCAATTGTTCGTGTTATCTTACCCTTAACAAAAAATAAAAACAAAAGAAAAAAATATTCGTATATATATATATATTATACCGTATACATATAATTTATATAGTATATATGTTGGCACCAAAGCCCGAAAAAAATGCGCACACCTATAATAGATGGGCCCCCTATATAGTGATTTGAGCAAAGCTAGAAATTAACAAATATTTCGTGCTTTGCTCATTTAAATTTTAACATTTATAGAAGTGCTCAAATCGAAAAAAGCAAAGTCCGATGAGAAGTTTCATTTCACGGGCTTAATTTGCTTTACTGAACTGTTATCATTTGATCATTTTTAGAAATGATCAAAGCGAAATGAAAAAAATAGTAAGAAAGTGCCGTAATACAGTACTAAATAATAAAACAATAAATGTAAATTTAATAATAATTTAATTACTTGTATCAATTTTTTAATTGATTAATAAACATACGAATTTAACATTAGCATATACAGTATGTGTATTTTTTTTTTATATATTAAAACGCTTTTCTTTATGTATTAAATTATTCACATGAATTGTATTGAAAAATATGGTTTTTGTCACACTTAATAATTTACATATTATAAATTTATTAGAGCTGATATATTGTAAAATCATTTTAACTTAATTTATAGAACTTTCTAATATTAAGCAAAGAGCTCCTAGAACTAATTAAAATTTAAGCATACTATCAAATAATTATTAACCGATTATTACCTGATCTTTTGAACTAAAATACTTATTTTTGCAGGGATTACTGAATTAATTTGACACTTTGTATAACATTTTAATATTTTCTTTGCACAGCAATATGTTTTAGGTTGCCAAACTTTCAGGGAGTTGCAAAACACAAAACCTTGCTTTAATAAATTAGCTAAAATGCTGATGATGATGATCTGACAAGTGAGATCGAGACACCTCTTTATCATGGCATGTGGGACGTCTAGTTGTCTGAACTTAGAAATTATTCATCTGCAACCTGGAATTCATTGCGAAATATAATTGTACCTTCTCTGTTAAAAAAAAAATATAATAATAAAAATAGTGTCTTAGAGTGAAAAAATCGTATTATTCAATATAAAACCCTCATGGTCGGAAGCGGTTGGGAGTCCTTCGGCGCGGCCAATGATGTCCTTCGTTACAAACTGGCTACCAATGACCATGAGGCTTTTAAATGTGACAGACACTGTATCGTGCTAATGTTAAAATCATCTGTTTATCAATTAATTAAAAAAGTTATGCAATCAAAATATTATTAGATTTAAACGTTTATTGTTTTATTATTTATAACTTTATAATACGTACTGCACAATTTCTAACTATTTTTTTTCATTTCGCCAAATCATTTCTAGAAATGATCATAACAGAGTGAGTAAAGCCCGAAATAAAACTTCTCGTCAGGCTTCGCTTTTTTGTATTAAAGCACTAACTTCTAGAAATGATTAAATTTAAATGAGCAAAAAGCCCGAAATATTTGTTAATTTCGGGCTTTGGTGCCAGCATTAATATTATATTATATTATAAATGGTCAAGAACTGCAGATTCCGGTGATATATTTCCCTATTGGAAATTTACAATTGTAAAATTCACAATTGTATGCTCCATAAAAATACCATTGCGTTTTGGTCCTTTTTGGTAATTTTTACAATTGTAAAGGCCTTAATACAATTGTATTTAACTACAATTGCATTTATTACAATTGTAATAATTACGATTGTAAAATTTACAAAAAGTGGTCACCAATCTAACTACTAACCCAAACCTGCGTTGCTGTACTTCGGTTACCACTGTTGATCATACTCTTACCATTGCGCTGCTACTGCTTTCTTAATAGGATGAAGAATATTGAGGTATATAAAATAAATAAAAGTTATGGGGAAATGACGAGGGGGCATTTCAATATAATGTCACATAAATTTCGATCCGAGGGTAAAATTTGATGGCGGTTCTAATGGTGACCCTTAAATTTGCGACCCTTCAACCCTTCAGGGTCAAAAGACCCTGAAAATTTTTTTTTCTTAAAAAATTGCAAAACTGTAATTAGCAATCAACTTAATATAACCTAGAGCTCTAATTCACTAATTTTAAGGGTCGACCCTTGGGGTTTAGCGGGAGTCTTTTTTGATTGATTGATTTATATTTTGGGGCAATTGACACATTTTGGTCATGTATGCCCCCACGGGAGTCTTTTTTAAAAGTATGCAAATTTTAATAAAAAAAAAATTGACAAAATATGTGAGGACTACATACAGGTTCAACATTGAGTTCTTTTTAATCTTAATGACCCTTTAAGGGTCGACCCCTAACTTTTGATTGAAAAATTAATTTTTTTTCTAACCATTTTTTCATAATATATATTATATAATTTAACATACATCTCTGAATTATATTTTTACCTTTTTCAATGTGACCCTTTTAGGGGTCGACCCTTGATTTTTTTCAAATTCATATTTAAAAAAAAAAGTGATATATACTACGAGACGGGTTCATGCAGCTATTATATAGTTAAGTGCTTTTGATGACATAATACAACCACAATGGCCTAGTAGGGGTTGACCCCTAATGCATTAAAATATAGCATAAATTCAAAAAAATTGTATTTTTTTATATTTTTTGTTACACTTTATATGTTAACATGCATCGATTTGATCTGACTTTTTTTTGTGACCCTATAAGGGGTCGATGGTCGATCCATGTTTTTTTTCCAAAAATAATTATTTATTTTAAATATATAATATCAATTAAAGCTTCATATATATAGTACCTTTGTATTTTAATTAGATATTACAGCCAAGTTACGTACTTAGCATAAAAAAATATTAATTGAATGAAGTAATAAGAATTTGACAAAATGTACGTTTAATATAAATTAACAATGAAAATACCATTTTTTTTTTAGTAATTATGTAATCCAAATACAATTGCAATCTAATTACAATTGTAAAAATTACAATTGTAAGCACAAAAATCAATTGTAATCTAAGAATTACAATTGTAATCTAAGAAATACAATTGTAATCTAACAAATACAATTGTATCAGAACCTGAAAGCAATTGTAATCTCAAATAATACAATTGTAATCATGAACATTACAATTGTAATCCAAATGTTACAATTGTAACCCAAGTTTTACAATTGCAATCTTAGTTTTACAATTGTAATCAGTCAAATTACAATTGTAATTTGGCTGAATACAATTGTAAATTTCCAATAGATAAGGATGCTGAATTATCTGGAGTTGATCTAGCTTGATGAAAAGCTTTATTCAGCTGAACTTCTCAACACAATATTATAGAGATTTTGCTGTAATATTTTCATAATAATGTTCTTAAACGAAAACAATATAGTATAGCGGCCAGATTATTTTATAAAAGGTGCTCAGTTAACGACGATACAGTTGTGTATATATGTTATATATATATATAATATATATATAATATATATATATATATATATATAATATATATACATACAAAATGCTGTTTTTATGAATTCTTAAAAAAAAAAAAAAAAAAAAGAGGGAGTAGTCCCCCACACCTAGCTGCATGTCTCCTTTTTTAGGTGTGGGCTAGCTATACCTCTGATGTCAGCCACCTGGACCTATTATACTGCTCTCAAGCTGGCCCTGATGGTAAGTTTAAGTTAATTATACAGATTAATTATTCTACTATTCAAGGGTGGATCAAGACTTTGGTTTCAAGGAGGGGTGCGGGCTGCCCCCCTATTCCGCAATTCTACTATTGCTCGGACTTTAAGGGGATTCGAGAGTCGGCGGGTGCAATGATAATACCTTCAATGTATTATTTTGAAATATGACTCCACCACTGATACTATTAGCTGTTGTTGGTTAAAAAATTTAATGGATTTGCATGCTCATGCTATATGGATTTAATTGGATTTTTTAGAAGTATAACAGTTTATACATATTTTCTGCATTCATGCGTATTTGTATTTCATATTTTTAGTACATTAATAACAGTATAATATATTTATATTACAGTGAAATACATGTATAACATTGCATAACAACATTTTACGTTTATGTGTATATTTTTATTGTTATCATTACTTTTTTTTTTTTTAGCCACAAGCAATTCAATTGCCAATTAAATCTCCTTTTAATTTTCCTTCTGCTAGCTGAGGTGCAAATTGATTGCTTAGAGCTGTATTTTATATATATATATATATATATATATATATATATATATATATATATATATATATATATATATATATATATATATATATATATATATATATATATATATATATATTTATATATATATATATATATATATATATATATATATTCATCTTATCTCATCAGTACAAAACAGTATATGCTTGCAATATATATGTCACTTTTCTGCCAAAATGTTTCATGCATACAGAAAGGTACATCATTAATTAATGTCATATCAGAAAGGTATATCATTTTAATTGCTGCAATAAAATTGACTGCATGAATAGAGCTTATAGAGGCCCTTTTTAATTACACAGATTCATTTTTTTAATATAATGTATTAAAAAAAGGGGGTTTTGCAATTACCTTAATTGTTGTTTTAATTTGATTCACTATACATCTGCATTTTCTTCTTGTTTGCTTGCAAGCAACAGTGTATATGTACTGCATGGAGACATGAGAAAAACTTTCATACTATTGTTTAAAATACGTACATTTAAAAATATATGTTTTTGGTTTAGTAGTTTAATACTTAAATATTTAATTATATCAATAATATTTCCATTAATTTGGTAAATACATAATATAATATTGTGATGTACAAATGTTTACAAAAATATTTTTTTTATTATCATTATTCTTATATATTTATATATATTTTTTCATTAGGAATTATGGAGTTAAATATGATCTTTTTTTGTCTTGTTAATTATTAAAGGAAAAGAAGTGTGGCATGGAAAATTAATTAATCCCGATCAACATGCAGTTGCAAAAGTAAAAACAAAATTATATTGTACATACATAGATAAAATTGTGTGCTGTATTCTAGTTTTCAGTGTAGTACATACGGGGCCAACCTTTATAATTTTTTGCAATATTTGATACATTAAAAATGCATTTAAATATCATAGAGCAATAATTAACTGGTTATTATGATCTAGGCTTTAACTGATGAGTCAACAAAATAATCAGCATGTGAAAAACTTGTTGTTAGGTAAAACTCGATTTTGAGTAAAGGAGTTAAATCGTAGGTCCTGTCAAAAATAATTAGAATTGAAAGTATAGAAAAAACTTAAGGTAGAGATAACTCCGAACAGCTGATCGACGTAATGCCCTTTGATTAACATGTAAACCTTAGCAAATTGACAAAAATTCTGAAATTTTTTTGAGAGGCAGATGTTAGTGCCTAAAAGCCATAGAAAAAATTTCAAAACGATTTAACGAGCCGATTTTTTATGATTACTTTTTTTTAATTTTCAGCATAGGGCTTTCCCATGGAGAGCCAAACTAAAAAATTAATTTAAAAAAATCGGCTCGTTAAATGTTTTTGAAACTTTTGCTATGACTTTAAGGCACTAATATCTACCTCTCAAAAAAATTTCAGAATTTTTGTCAATTTGCTAAGGTTTACATGTTAATCAAAGGGGATTACGTCGAACAGCTGTTCGGCGTTATCTCTACCTTAATAAAAGGTATTATTACTCAATATAAGGTAAACCTAATTTTCTGGATCCCCTGACATTACGTAATAACAAGTTTTTACTGCATATTATATTCTCATCAATTATTTAAAAAAGAATACTATGTAGATCAAATAAATTGATTTTTAAAATTATTGGTATTTATAGAAACAATATATTATAAACATATCATAATAATAAACATAAAAATATTCTTTTCCCATTTATGTTAAATTTATTTCTTCCTAATTACTACTATTTAAGGGTAAGGTAACGCCAACAATGTTAAAAAAAATCCCTCACACAAAAATTCTGAAAAAAATTTAAAATGTTCTCCTCTACACCCCCTATCAGTAGCTAAAATATCAGGTATACAAATTGGATCTAGTTTTTGAGTTATGAATTTTTAAAGTTGACTAATGTAACATGGGATTTCCATTTCTCCATGTTAAAGTAGTCAACTTTAAAAATTCATAACTCAAAAACTAGATGGAATTTGTATACCTGATATTTTAGCTACTGATAGGGGGTGTAGAGGAGAACATTTTAAATTTTTTTCAGAATTTTTGTGTGAGGGATTTTTTTTAACATTGGTGGCGTTACCTTACCCTTAAAAAGGTTTTGTTTCCAGCACTATATAGTAGTTCCACTGAACTATTCCAAACTTTGCAATGATATCATGCATACAACACACATATATACTGTCTTACTTTCGTTATAGAGCAAATATATACTAAAACAAAACAAAAAACATGATATGAATTTGTTTAATAGGCTAGAAATTTTATGCCAATTTTTCATATGAATAAAAGAGTTTCTTAATTTTCCAGCAAAAATAAAATAAGTTATTGAGTAAAAAGATATTTCTAATTAATATTATTATTTTACATTATGTATAATTTGCCACAGCCACACTTTAAAACAAGGATTGGGGTACAACAAAATGTATAGTCCTCACCTTTGGTAACTTCCCTAGATCTGTCTAGGGACTAAAGTTTTAACTGTGTTCGGAGCTCTGGCTCGCAATGCAAGCAGATGAGTCAACTTCAAAGTGCCAAACATGAAATTTTAACTTTGCTTGCTAGATCTAGATAACTTTTCAGAGACGAGAACTGTACATCAATTGCACACAAATGCATGTCATATTTTATAATAATAAATCCTACACAAAGTATACAAACATGGAATTAGATAGATTTCAAGGAGGTGAGAATTAATGGTAACATATTATTATGTAATATATGATTATTTATAGTGATTGCTTTTATAAGTAAAAATGTACAAAATAAAAATGAAATCTGTTGCTATGACTGAATTTTAATGAATATCTGTTGCTATGACTGAATTTTAATGAATATTAATTATAATTATGAATTATATTATATACTTATTAACCACAATAAACTTATAATATTTAATTAGTGACTGGTCATTTGAAATATCATTAAAAATGTTAAAATTTATATACAAATATGTTATGAATGTTTTATACATTGAATACAATATTTTGAATATAAGATTTTTGATGGATATTTCTGTGGCTACATATGCTTTATAGCTATAATGTTGTTATATATGTTCGACTAGGCTTTAAAAATGTGTATATATGGGTGTATTTGTGTGCTTTCTTACACACACATATATATATCAACCCATCAAACAAGCTATTTGAATATATTTTTTAAAAAGGTTTATTAATTAATTTATTAAGGTATATGATATCTCACCATTGCAGTTATATATATGACATTAAAATTACCTTTCTTATTCCTTTTCTTCCATCATAGTTGGTAATTAATTTATAAATGAATTTTACTGGCATAATTAAACTCTTATATGTAACATTGGAAGCTAAATCCTATATCAATGTAATTGTCAGCTATAATATACAAGTATTTTGAACTCAACAGTTTTAAATTCATTATAATATTAAATAATTATATTACAAGTGCAAATTAAAAAAAAAAAAAAAAATTATGAATATATAATGATTGTTTTGATTTGTGCTTCTATTTATATAATACATTTTATTTATCAGTCACTTTGTAAAATAAAATTTATGAAATAGCGTAAATATATATCATGACAATTAATATAATGAATATATAGAGCCTATATAGATAGACTTAATTAAAATCCCTATACCATGGAATTTTGCTTCAAATTTATTGAGACACATTACTCCCTTAAATACAAGAGTTTATCAATGGAGTACCGACCTCAAAATTTTTTATTGCAGAAATGGATAGAGGGTGCAAAGTTATGCTACTCTGATTTTTTTCAGATTTTTTAGGGACCGGGAAGTATTGCTAAAAAGTTTTGGCAAGGTCGGGTTCGAATCCACGTCCCTTTTGGGTCCTATCTTTTATTAAGAGAGGCGGCAAGAGGCGGCACTTTTTCTGTACTTTCAATAATTTTTAAAAAATACTTCCTGGGCTCAAAAAAATCTGAAAAAAATCAGAGTAGCATAACTTTGCACGCTCTATCCATTTCTGCAATAAAAAATTTTGATGTCGGTACTCCATTGAAGAACATAATATAATAATAATAATATTAAACACTATAATACAAATTTATTGTTTTCAATTTTTATATTCCAGTTTAATTATTATATATATATATATATATATATATATATATATATATATATATATATATTAAAATATAATTACATTTAACTTTAAGAAACATATTGCCAAGGTAGTATCAAAAATTGAATTAAAATGGCGCATCTTTACATAATTATGTAATACATATTATCGTGTGTAATATGTTGATTAAATTCAAGTTAGAAATTTCGTACATTTCAGTTTCTGATAAAATCTCAATATCGCTTAAATGTCACTTTATCTGCATCCTTATATTATAATACAAAGACATTAGACAAGGAAGTGCTTCCCTCAACTGCAAGAATTTGGGATTAAATCGTTGAAATTATAATTAATAGTTATTTTTGTGCTGCTTTCTAAAACTACATATAACCATGCAAGTACTGAGGAAAGCATGCTTTTCTTTTTCAAATTAATTAAATATGTATATGCTTTTGGGATACGTACGTAACACAAATAAGCCTTACCTCTATTGATATATATAGCTAGGTTTGATGACAAAAACCTAAAGTAATTTAGTAATCTTTACTACTCATAACTAATATAATGTATCAAGTATATTAATGAATTGCATAAATTAATTTATAGTGTTACCAAGCAAGTGAAGGATTTATATCCAGCATACATACCAAATAATTGCTCTTTTTAAGAAAGCAAAATAATATGCAAATTAGGAAAACTAAATTTTTATAAATCAGTAGTTAAAAACTTTCTTGCAAAAAGAAGCTGTGATAATGGTACACAATAGCATTTAAGTTTTTGACAGTATAATAAAAATAATTATATTATTTAAATATATATCATAATTAAGGTTGCAGGAGGGCAAGTACTTTTTTTTTTTCATCCCCTATTACTCACTCTGTGACATTGTAAATATTTCACAATCAATCTGAACTTTGAATTGTAGCTTGGCTAAACATGATTCAATCTTCTGTATCTTCATAACTAAATTTGGAAGACTACAGAAGAATACTTTAGACAATTACTGTTTTAACTTTCAAAATGATACATTGTTTTCAAAAAAAAATAAAATCAAAATAATCACTTACACAGTTTTCACTTGAGATTCGTCAATCGTTATAAAAAAAAAAAAAAGTCATAATTTACAATTTGAGCTGATGACTTTATTTTTAATTATTTTATTAAGCGCTTTTAAAATTTATTTCTACTTATTATTTCCTGTAGTAATATAATATATGGTATTATTTATTTTGATGTGCAAATTAATATATACTTTTTGTTTGACTAGAGTCAGCATTATGATCATTTTATTTTGAAATGTTTAAACTTTACTTTCGGGTCCATCTGCTGCATGGGAAAATGATGCCCTCATTCTTGTCAGGTTTAATGCACATGTGTGACCATAGCATTTGTTGTACCATTCCACACTGCGGCCTCTGAAACATTATTGAAAACTGTAAAAGCTGCTAATAAATGTACAATGGCTTAATTGATTAAGTTTTGTTAAACTTTGTTGTTAATTTTAATTAACAACAAATTTTATGTAACATAATATTTTGTTGCCTCAGAATTTACTTCATATAACATAAAAAATATTGGAAGGGAGTTTGAAACTTAATTGTTAAAGTAGAGTCGATTGCATTTTTTTTTTTTTTAATATTTTATTTTCTAAAAATAGTTTAACCTGCCCTCTATTGAGAAATGAAAACCAAAAAATTCCATATCAAATAGCTTCACCACAAAAAATTCCCAAAGTCGGTGTTTCGAAGGCCTTAAACATGCAGCCTTATAGAACAGAAAACAGCTTTTTACTCAAACTTGTTCCGAACTATGGTACTATTTAAAAAATACCTAAGTAATCTATGATGAATTCTTTAAAGACCTAAAGCTGAAAATACGAGCTTTTCGTTTTGTGCCCAAACACAAGTCGCAACTCCAAAGTCGCAACTTTTAACCAAGGTATAGAAAGTGGAGGGGGTTTGCGCAGTGATGTCACGCCCTCTCTGATTGCCCAAGACGTTACTGCGCAAACCCCCTCCACTTTCTATAACCTGCCAGGGTTAAGGTAGAGATAACATCGGTGAGCTGTTTTTTTTAGCTACATTTGATTAACAAACCTTAGCAAATTCACAACAATTCTGAAATTCTAAAATGCCTAAAAGCCATAGAAAAAATTTAAAAATAATTTAACGAGCCGATTTTTTTTTATTAATTTATTTAATTTTCAGCATAGTGCTTTCCCATGAAGACAAACTAAAAACTTCATTAAAAAAAATCGGCTCGTTAAATTATTTTTAAACTTTCTCTATGGCTTTTGCTTTTAGGCACAATATCTGCCTCAAAAAAATTTCAGAATTTTTGTGAATTTGCTAAAAAGGTTTACATGTTCATCAAACGACGGAGCTAAAAAAACAGCTGGCCGACGTTATCTCTATATACACCTTACAAGTTTTGCGACTTTGGAATTGCGACTTGTGTTTAGGCGCAAAACGAAAAGCTCGTATTTTTAGCTTTATGGCTTTAAAGAATTCATCATAGATTACGTAGGTATTTTTTTAAATAGTACCATAGTTCGGACCAAAAGTTTGAAGACCATTACACAGTTTTCTTAACATTCCTTAACCTTTTTTAAATTGTGCATGTTAAAAAATGCATTTTTTTTTCCAGTGTTTATTGTAAATTTCATTTGTAATTAAAAATGATAACCTTACTTTGTATCAATACGGGAGAGATGCAATACTCTTGAACGTCCGGATCCACAGGGCTCTAGTAAGTAGCGAGAGGCGAGAACAATGGCCCGAACTGCTTGAGGAGCAAGTTCATTGCTTCCAGGATACTCTACAGAAGTTTCAACCAACACACAACCACCCCGAGGTAAATCACTGCGCCATGACCTGTAATAAAAATCAGTAAGTTTAATTATAAATGAGGATTAATTATTATCATAATTTTTAACTTTGTATATATATCCAAATAAAGAATTGGGAAATTATAACCACAAATTGTAAAGTCATATAATGTTGAATATTGGGTACTTCTGTGCCTTTTATTTTTATTTATTTAATTTTTTTTTATCTGCAACTTAATCAAATTTAAAAAGTATACATATAACTGAATTGAATAAAAAATTAGCAAAAATTAATTTTGCTATGATGCAGCTACGTAAAGTTTATAATTTAGAATCATTAAAAATTGTGTATTACGGCTATATGCATAATTATTCAGTAATTATTTATGGCATTCTTTTGTGGGGCTCGTCTATCCATGCTGACAGTGTATTTGTGAGGCAAAAAATAAATAATTAGAAGCATGATTGAAGCCAAATTTAAGCAGGTCAAAGTTGTAAAAAAATATGGGAACAACTTAATATATTGAATTTCCCAAGTATTTGTATTTTTTTATTATTTGATTATGTATGTTTTTAAAGAAATTTTACAAGTTTCAAAGCAACAAAGATGTGACTGCATGGTCATAATACTAGACAGTCTAATCTAATTCATAAAAATTTCGGAGGTTATGAACGAACTAATAGAGATCATTTTTATCTGAGCTAGTGTTGTACAATAAACTTCCAGATTATATAAAAAAATTGACAATATATCTGTTTTTTAAGAAGCAATTGTTTGCCTAGCTTATTAAAATAATTATTATTCTATTGGGGCTCATGCAACAAGAAAAATGCCATTAATAATTTGTATATTTATGCTGTATATAGTTGTAATAATTAGAGTTATTTGTTATAAATTGTATGTATTTCTATGTTTGCATTACTAATTTTTATTGTTTGTTTTTACAGCTAAATCCAAATTTTGTTAAATGTTTAGTATTTAGTCACAATGTATCAATTGATATTTAATGTGAAATTAATTCATGAAAGTACCTTAGAACACAATAGTCCCTTGGAGGTAATGGTGTCATGGATGCACAAACATAGTGGTAAACTTCAGAAAGCTGCTCTGGCTGGGATAAGACTCTCCACTTGATTAGGGTCGGGTCCCACATGTGTTGTTCTCGTAGAATGCGATGCAACAACTCAGCTGGAGGAGCTTCTACTTCGGTTGAAACTCGCCAGATTCTCAAAGGATGACCATCACCAACTTTCTTGTATGCAAGCTCAACTTGTGTATCAGGACTTGTAACTGTCACCCAGCCACGTTGCCTGTACAAACAAGGAAGTTTTACTCTTATTAAATTATACTGCAAGATTTAGATTATATAACACATCATATGTGGCCATGGCTATCCTGGATGCTATCTCAAAAGGTATTTAAAATCCAAGATAGTGACATAATATGTATTAGGTAAAAATGAACCCCAAGACACAGGACATAACTTATTATTCATATGAAATGGCCACCATCCTTTCCCCCCCTGATCCCTATACCCATCCATTACCCAACCTTGAGTTCCAAGCTCATATGGGTATCCTTGAAAAAAAATCATCTGTATTAAATTATTAATTTTTTTAAAACTACAATTACTGTGACAAAAAGTCTACATATTACATGCATATATTTTTTATTTAATTAGAGATAACATTACAATATATTCAATTAAAAAAATGTAACTATGCATACCTTTCACGTGCTTCCTTAAGCAAAGCTGTAGTGCAGGCATGCATGTAACCTTTCCAATCTTGGCCCATGTCAGATCCAAGTTCACCAAGAGGTACAGGTATGCTTTGCTCCATAGAACTGAAGTGACATTGCAACAGAAGATCTTGACTGATCTGTGTGACCAATAAATCAGCATTTAAGTATCATGATTGTCATATATATTAATATATTATTATTATTAAAATATAGTATTAATTAAAGTAGAGTGAGCGATTTCATTTTTTTGAATATTTTATTTTCTAAAAATAGTTTAACTCGCCCTCTATTGAGAAATGAAAACCAAAAAATTCCATCTCAAACAGCTTCACCACAAAAAATTCCCAAAGTTGGTGTTTCGGAGGCCTTTAACATGCATCCTTATGGAATAGAGAACAGCTTTTTATTCCAACTTCGTTTGAACTATGGTACCAATTAAAAAATACGTAGGTAATCTATGATGAATTCTTTAATGGATTTTCAAATAAACAAAAATTGTTACGGAGCCGTTTTTCCGGGAAAATATCTTGAAAATCCTTATGGGAATTAACCCGCAGACATTTCAAAGGGCCTCCGAAACACCAACTTTGGGAATTTTTTGTGGTGAAGCTATTTGAGATGGAATTTTTCGGTTTTCATTTCTCAATAGAAGGTAGGTTAAACTATTTTTAGAAATTAAAGTATTCCAAAAACTGAAATCGCTCACTCTGAAATCGCTCACTCTGAAATCGCTCACTCTACTTTAAGTATTTTGTACAACAAAAATAAAATAGACAAACTAAAAGTCAACAAACCAAAAGTCAAGTGTATGTTATGTCGTGTAAAGTGATTTTTCCCGTGGCTCATATGAATCTTGCCCTTCATAAGAACTGTCAGTAAAAATTAAAAACCAGTTACCGCTGGATTAAAGGATAGGGAGCATGAGTGAACATGTCATGAGCAGTTTGTGCACTATATTTTCATTGGCTGAGAGAATCATTTCACCAGAATTAAAGATTCTCATTAAGATGTCAATAAATATTATAATCAGGTCATTTTTAGATAAAAATTCCAAAATTACACTCCATCATACAGAAAATTCTGATATGCCTTTATTTTGCTTTAAATACCAACAATATGTAAAAAGAGCTTACAGTGACAAGATCTTCATTATGGTTAATGAGATACAGCAGGCAGTCATGGGCGGCCCTGCTCTCTGTTAGCTCCTTAGCATCTGGTGAGCCTGCAGATGCACTCTTGGTCCTCCTTTTGCTGCGGCTGCGAGGACTTGCACTGCGCTGTGAGTCTGAGAGACTTGTGTCTGCAGGAGAGGGAGAGGGACTGGAGTGGAACAAGGAGGGAGCCAAACAAACAGCCAAGTTGCTGGCAGTCATTTGATTCTGATGAGAGTTGGATGCAACTAAATTTAGGAATGATAGTAAGCACTGGAGAACCTCCCTATGTTGATCTGGTAATAGAAGTATGGCCCACTTCATCGCTTCATGCCTGCTACTGACAGGAACGTCTAAGGAAAAGAATAAGAGTATTAACATATGTCTTAAAGTAAAGGGAACATTACAAAATGCTTTCGATAGCTACACCTGAAATTTTCACCAGCTATCCCCACTGAACCAATTAAAATTATCAAATCAAATTCAGGGTAGGTAACGCAATAATATTTTGAGATAGTCAAGCTTTTGCTCCCCGGCCATTTGATTAACATGTAAAACTGATATTTTTTGTGGAATTTTGCAGACAATTGCTCATAGCTCGAAATCCTGTTCGAGGTTGGTATATTTTTCATTCTGAATGTATTAGCAAAAACTTCAAGCTTTGTATTATTGCAAACTATGATTATTTGACCAGAACTAGTTGTGATCAAATTTAACTGACCAAAAGCCACTTGTTCATTTCGGGTTTTGGTCAAAATGCAAAAAACACAACTAGTTTTGGTCACTTTTTTTGGACAATGTCCGAATTCGGCTTTGGGCGCTAACATATATTATATAATAGTATATATATATGTTTGCACCAAAGCCCACCAAGGTAGGGAAAAAAAAACAGTTGGGTTTAAAATTATTAAAAATCACCGCCAAAGATTATTAAGTAAGTTGTTTAAACTTACTTCTATTCAATTATATATGGGCATCATTTTTTAATATCACCTGGTGATGGAATTAACCCATGTATTTTTTTATTTTTGAAAAAAGTTCTTAAATGTGCAGTAGTGGGAGGTCCCATTAGATCATCAAGGAAGTTTGAGCTTGATAAAAAATTTTAGAGTGGAGATATTCCACCCGGCGTACGGGAGTGTCACGATCTGTTGGGTTCCGCGGCGACGCTCCGTAAGCGTTTGCGTGCTTGATTATCTCAACCGCTGAGCTTTAAATTTCGGATTTGATATTTTTTACTCAACCTACAAACTATAATGTACAACTAAAAGGCAGGTTTCGAATTTTTATCATGTTAAGTTATTTTTTTTAAAAATAGTCAATATGCTAAAAAACACAATTTTTTTTAGTTATGTCGACATTTATGTAAATATAAAAAATATAAAACATTTTCTTTTTCCTAAATTTTAAAATGAATTATATAAGTATGACTCTTCTTCTATACTTTTTGGTAAAAAAAACTGCAACATTTTTTTGCATACCCATACCATGCATTTCAAAAGTACACTCCTGGCAACTAACTACGACATAAAAAGTGCCAAAAATAGCGTCCATGCTACATCGGTGGCAATTTTTTTTTTTTTTTTTTTTTTTTTCAGTTTTAGTAAAGTTAAACTTAAAGGGACATTGAACAATATACTCATAAATGCATAAAAAGTTTATGCAAGATATGTTAATGCGAGAAATATGAGTAAATTTCCGTTTTCGGACCATCCCCCGAATTTATGAAAATTAAATAAATACAGAGAGCCGCAGGGCAATTGCACAGGCAACATCACACTGAGTATTATATGGCTGGACGGGAGGAGGGGGGAGTGAGTTCCATGGAAAAGAGGAAGTTGTTTTGCCTTTCGTGATTGCTGACGTCAGCAATCCACGCTATAGTTACTCGCTGGGCGCTTACCCTGAGGCACTCACCACCATGCGGCATGTATTCATACTCGGTTAAATAAAAATAAAATAAAAAAACAAATAAAAAATAAATAAATAAAAAATACTTATTAAGGTAGAGATAATACGGATCAGCTGGCCCAATGCTAAAAAAATCCCATTCATAAAAATTATGAAAAAAATTTAAAATGTTCTCTACTGCATCCCCTATCAGTAGGTAAAATATCAGGTATACAAAAACGAGCTAGTTTTCGAGTTATTAATTTTTAAAGTTAACTAATTTAACATGGATGTTCCATTTCTCCATGTTAAATTAGTCATCTTTAAAAATTAATAACTCGAAAACTAGCTCCCGTTTTTGCATACCTGATATTTTACCTACTGATAGTGGATATAGAGGAGAACATTTTAAATTTTTTTCATAATTTTTATGAATGGGATTTTTTTAGCATTGGGCCAGCTGATCCGTATTATCTCTACCTTAATTTTATGGTCCCCTGTCACTAAGTACTAAATGCCTATATGTCGGTTATATTGGATCAAGACCTCCTTCTGTACCCCCCACCACGACAAACATGGCTCGAATCCAAACCTGGTGCGTATTACACCGGAAATCGTTTTCTTTACCACTCTATAATGAGTTTACACACTAAAAATTAATTTTCTTAATTTATATGGTTAACTGCATGGTTAATATGCAATGAATTAAAATAAAATAAGGAATTTATATAATTCATTTACAGCAAGAAAATTGACAATATGGCCATGGCATTTTCTATACATATATATAACGTTTAGTCATTTATAGTGCTAGCAGAATATTTAGTTTTTTACTGTCAAGTGAATAATATATTATATATGGCTCAAACTAACCAGAAGTCGCCAACAATGTATGCTGATAGAAATTCTAATCAAAAGTTAGTACGCTTTATTACTTTTTTTTGTATAGATTTTAAAGTGAGACAATGTGGGCTTGAGTGCCGAGTGACTCAATCACGGCCGATAATTATGCAGTTAAAAAAATCAATAAAAAAAATAATAAACATTTACTTTAATTGAAGTATTAATTGTTACATTAGTAAGAGATTATGAAATAAATAAATATAACAACAAGTATATTAAGTTTCTGCAGGAGGGGTATGCATATATGCCACGTATCCAGTGACCACAAGGACATCCCGGGGACCTTGCGAACATCCCCGCAAGATCCCCCAACATCCCTGAACGTTTTGCGTGCTAGTTTTCAAAACCCTTTAACTTTAAACATGTTTTCCGTGTTCTAAAAAAGGTTTTAGCTACACTTCGAAAATAATTTTCTAGGTTTTTTAATATTTTTATGAAAGTCTCTCAGAACATCCCCTGGGGATGCAACACGGCTGTCCCTTGAACATCCCCGGGGGACTTTGAAAGGACCCTTTAGTCAATGCTTTCATTAAAATCATAATATGTGCTGTTCATTATTATGTATTGATTTTAAAAATATACAAATTTTAATATAGTTAATATTATTTAAAATATTATATGAAAATATTCATATTTTATGAAATATTTCATATATTCATATTTCATATTCTTATTTTAAATAAAATATTTAAAATAAGACGTGAAATTTTACTTAATATTAAAGTGCGTAATTTGCACCAAAAAATAATTTTTTTTAATAAAATATCCTCGTAGAAAAAAATATCTATGAAAAATAAACAAGGTCCCATCAAAGTCCCCCGGGGATTTTAGAGGGACGCTTGAACGTCCCACAAATGTCCTCGGAGGGACCTTTAAAAATTTCTAAAAAATTAAAAATATTTTTTTCTTTAGTGTCGAAGTCTGTTAACAATTAGAGATGCATTTGAGCGTTGCAATTTATAATTAATTAATATGTATATAAACATGTTTTTATTAAAATTATAAAATTTTATTTTAATTTATTTTTAAAAAATATAAATCTCAATATATTTAATGTTGTATTAAATAATAACAATCTCCCAATGTACCAGTTTGCTTAAAAAAATAAAAAAACGCAACTTCGCTCGTAATATTAAAATATTATACAACACCCAAAACTTTACAATTTATATATACCCAAATAAACCACACTTTAGTAACGAAGAGCAATATCCAAGGTGTCTACGACGTCGTCTATCAACCAAAAGGTCCGAGTTCGATTCCCGATGCACCCAAATTGTTTATTTGGTTATCTTGTAGTCCTCATTCTAAAAGACCCTAAACTTCTTTAATATAAATTTTAAGATGAATTAATATATAATTGGCAAGTGAAAATTAGGGAACATCCCCGAGGGATGTCCACAAGACGTCCGCAGGGACGTCCTTTTTTGATGGACATGGGGGATGTCCTTGGGGACGTCCAACGGGGACCTTAGAGGGATGTCCCCGGGGCGTCCCGGGGACGTCCATGTGGTCACTGGAATTATATTAAAGGTCATGTTCCATATAATTGCACCTAGCTCCAGGGGACCAAAAAAAAAAAAAAAAAAAAAACGTTTTCAGACCTGTACCAATCGAATAAGAATTGGAAAATATGCTGAAAAAAACTACTATACTTCAAAATTTAACATTTTTCGAAATAGTCCCTAATTTTTTGTCCCTAATTTTTTTACTTTTTTCAAAATACACACACCGTATTATATATTATGCACGTCTAAACAGAAAATGTTTTCACGTTTTCACTTACATTGGAAAATAGCAAGGAAAGTATCACTCAATTTGCTTGTCAACAAGGCTTCAGGAAGCTCTCGAAAGAACTGTTTTACCACATCTGCAACGTCATATGCTTGCTGTTCCTCCAATGTAAGCTCAAGTGGTTGGTTGAGTCCTGGAACATACAAATAATTAACATACATAAAGCATCAGTTTTGAATTGCAATTGTGAATGTCATAATATGTATTAAAAACACAATCGAGCGTGGCGCAGTGCATTGACCGGTTCTTGTTAGATCACCGAAGTCAGGCTACGTCGCACGTGGTTAGTACTTGGATGGGTGACCGTTTCAAGTAAAAAATTACGCTGCTCCTTCCCTGGGGTAAATTCGTCTCGCTTTCCATCCAGTGTGCAGTGATGCACTTGTGTGTGGTTCCCCAGGTTTTGGATATCACTTTAATAAAAAGTAGAGGTGTCCGTCGATCCTGACAGAGGTTTTCCTTGGTTCCCTCAGTCTCACCTCAGCAAAATTCTGGAACACGTAACAGGCCGCGGCCGCCATCCTTTCCCTACCTAGCTTATCCCTATACCCATTACCCCACCGCGAGCTGTAAGCTCTTAGGGGTGTATCCTTGAAAAATAATAATAATAATCAAACTTTTTATCAAACAACCTTCAACTGGCGAGACAATTCTTTCGGCCAATGAATTTGACTGTGTGCATCGCGCGGCGACAGTACATGTTCTACAGCTACATTAACCCTAGATTTCTCTACAGATCGGATGTAGAGATATCTTTTGACACTTCAACCCAGCAGTGCCTGGTTTTAATCAAAATTTTTATACTGGTTTTAATGAAGGGCAAGATTAAAAATTTAGCCACGGGAAACATCACTTCACACGACACAAAAAATAATCAAGATTTTGTACAGCATGAATTTTGCTTCTAACAAACCTTACAAAGCGATATAAGAACATGCCCCTAAGGCATTTATTTATTTCATAATTAGAAAAAATACTTAAACATACTTTTCTGAATTTTTTCAGATTTTTTGGAGTGCGGGAACTAATTTTAAATTAATATTTAAAATATCTGAATCAGGGTGGTACTACCTGACGGGACAACCATGACGTAATTTTCTCACGCTGTGATTGGCTATTGATGACAACGCGGTTGTCCGATCAAGTAGTACCACCCTCTCTAATTTAGATATTTTTAATATTTTTTTAAAAATTAGTTCCCGCACTCCAAAAAATATGAAAAAATTCAAAAAAGCGTAATTTAAAGTATTATATATTTTCTAATTATGAAATAAAAAAATGCATCCATTATAGTCTATTGTTGAAGCTTGATCCTCAGAACAGAAAATATCAAGACAATTAATATTGTAAATTTTATGTATCAATGCCACTTTTGAGTTATGGTTTCACCTTGGTGCTAAAGTATTGGTCCTCACCCTAACAGTATTCAAATCTGATATATTTGTCAAATTTATCCTTAATTCTTTTGGTTTTGCTTTATTATTCTTTTAATTTTATTGTGTATGTACTCCATGTTAATTGACATGGGTGAAAATAAATCAATAAAATATAACCATACAAATTTTGCAATCAGAAAATTTAGTGTAATTCACCAGCAAGATTTTTTTTTTTTTTTAATGTAATATTGTTCATTATTTGTTCAAATTTATATATTTTATTAAATCTGTTCTCGCTTAAATAACATCAAAACATCAATTATATATATATATATATATATATATATATATATATATATATATATATATATATATATATATATATATATATATATATATATATACATAATATATGTGTGTGTATTCGTTTTTATACAAAAAAAAATAAATAACACAATTTAAAAGACAAATGCTTACCAGTGTTAATAAGTTGTGTTCTAAGTTTTTGTATCCTGCTTCTTACTCCTGGTTTGCGAAATAGTCCAACTCTATCAAGGGCATGTTCAGATAAATGCTGAATGGCTGCTTGAATGGCTGGAGGCAATGCATACCCCGTTTGTTGCAGTGAAGACAAAAGAGATACACCAAACATGGTCTGATCTGCAGCAATTGTGTAGACAGCATGGCATTAAAAATAATGTTTTGCATGTATTAGTGCATTTTTATTCATTCAAAAAATAATCAAATAATAAAGTATCAAAAAATAATAATAAAAAATATGTAAGAGTATATTGGTAAATAAGATAAATAAGAATATCCATTTTGTAAATCTTTGAGATTTTATATTAATATAATTTTATTATGCTGTGCATAGCAGTGAATTCATCACTATATTCCTTATAGTTATTGCAAATAGTTTTACTTTAAACTTTAAACCTGATGGTGCGTATGTGAAAATACTTTTTACTTTTGAATGCATTGCATGCATTAAATAATGCAGTTTTAATTGAGACCATCAGAGCTTCAAGACCGGCTCTTTGACTTTCTGATAAAGTCTACCTTTCAGATGTTGTGATAAGTAATTAATATATAGCTGTTATCGAAAAGTCAAAGAGCCGATTTTGAATCTGGCAGTCTCAATTTATTTAGATTTTTTTTAACTAGTTTTAAATTGTTTGCTTTTTCTTTTTTTTTTTTTTTTGTCTTGCCTTTATTATGTGGGGATTTACACTTTTTCATGAACTTTGGCAGTTCCCAGCTGAAACCTGTGGATCGAAGTGCTGGGCAGTGTTTTTCCATGAGTGCTGTGAGCTTGAGCATGGCCAACTGCCTGAGTACCATCAACTGGCCGCATGAAAGGAAAGTGAGGGCCACGGACTCCTCTGCACTTGCACTGCTGGTGCCCACAGGCACAGGAAGACTGAGTGAGAAGCTAGGTTGCCGCACCCGACTGCCGCGGCCAAAGCTATGCCACCGCATCACACATGATCTAAAAGTGAGTATAAATAAGTTACATAATTCATTCTAAGACTGCAATTTATACAGAGTGAGAGAAAATTGTATTTACAATGGAGGGAAAAGAAGCAAAGGAAGTTTTAATTTTTTATATTGCAAATAAAATACATTTTTATTTAGAAACTTTGACTAGCTGGTTATAATATTAAGGAAATCCTTCATGTTGAGAATTTCTTAATTGAGAATTTGAATGTTTGAAATGTTGAAATATCTTTCAATCAACTAGACTAAAACTAAAATAGTTACAATATTATAAAATGTTATTGCATGCAAGCAATAAATACTATTTTGAATATTTTAAATCAATTATGAAGTGATAATTAAAACCTTGCGACAAAAAGTATGTATTTCATTTTTAACATTTAACTTAGCCTCTTATTTGAGGCATGAATTGTGATAATCTAACTCACACAAAAATTTATCTAACATAGTATATACTGTGGGCTTACTTTTGCCTTGATCCACTTGTTGTACTGTCATCTTCTTGCACAGATACATCAGAATATCCTGTAGATTAAATATGACAAACAAATTAATTTGTTATAAATTTCAAAATCACGGTAAGTGTAAAAAATACAATACAAAAATACAATTTGCCATTTCAAACTTAAGATATAATGGAAATGATTCACAAGTTTCCAGAAAGTTATCCAGCTTTCTCACTACCCATTGTTAGTGCAATTTATTTAGGCTGGCACTTATAGAAGTGCTTATTAGTGATAAAGCTGAATAACTTCCGTTGTGAATCGTGCCCATTAATAACTACTTGCCTCTTGACAGTGGCTCCTTGAGCGACTTGGTGAAAGGGCTTCTGTTAATGTTGTCATATGTATTTGGCCTCACATCATCTTTGTCAATGTTAAACTCTGCAAGTCCACCACTGTCAGATTTGCCTGTCAAGAAATATGAAATTAATTTCCACTTATAAAAGCCTAGCGTGTAGACTGGTTATTACGAGCCTCAGATCAAGAATAACGTGAACAATGTTGAAAACAAACTCTTCCTTTTGACAACAACAGTTCCCATTTCTGTTAAATAATTATCAAAAATTATATAAATTATAATTTATAATATATCACCATCAAAAATTTGCCCTGCACAGCATTTGATTCTTGTTTACACCACTTGCTTCAGAAATACTCATAACACTCTTTTGCCTCCTACACTCTCTATTATACTACGTACTTTTAACTCTCCTGCTCTTCAAACATTCTGCAATCACACGCAGCCAAACCATTTTTGGTCTACCTAATCCTTTAATGCCTTGTACACTACCTTTAAACACCTGTTTTGTAATTGGTTCATCACCCATTCTCTCAACATGTCCAAACCAACGTAGCGTACTACGTTCATTCTTGTCAATTACGCTTTCTTTCACTCCACACTCATTCATCACCCATGTGTTTCTCACTCTATCCTCCTAGTTTTACCACACATATTCCTTACCATACCAACTCATACCATACTCATACCAACTGCATTTAACTTGTGAATAAATAAATCAATAAAAAGGACGGAAATGAAATAAACTCCCTCCCTCTCCCCATATGTATTCCTTTTTTCCCAAAGGGTCATAATTAAAAGCAGCTCAATTGCACTGCAATATTATACCCACCATATCTGGAGCTTGGCTTGTGTTTGTTTTTGGATGTATCCAGCTGCAATGTGGCTGCTTTCTGAAGCTGCTGTTGGTGCTCCTGAGACCTCTTGCGAGAGCTCCGTCTCCTTGGTTCACTATTACTCATCACCACACCAAGCTGCAACAGTACTATGTAATAATATTTTGCAGGGAACAGAAAGAGAGAGGAAGAAAGTCACGGGGAGGGGAGAACTAAATGCAAATAGTGATTAAAAATTTAATTTATAAATATTCTATGATTATAACAAAAAAAATTATTCCATAGTAAAATTTCACCTATAATTTTTTCCAATAGTTTTAAATTAATGCCCTCTTTATAACCTGCTTACAAGAAACTTTGGAGTAGTTTTTTTATTGAAAGTCATTTTAAATTTCATGTCAGCTAATTTCCTGAATGCCAGTCACTTTAAGCCATGCACTTGCAAGCAAGAGGAAAGACAAAATTGAACTATTAGGATAATTATAGTGTGTTATACCCGCTCAAGTTAGTAACAATAAATATTACAAATAAATTACCTTAGTGTTATTACTGTTAGCATCTTTCTCAAAAACTACTCCCTCCTGCAGTCGCCACTCTGAGTTCCACTGTAAGCAGTCTGTGTCTGACTGTGTTCCTGTATCTTCCAGGTCCTTGCTTGGTCTACGAACACAGCTGTATGTGGGCTTGGCGGTTGCTGCCACTGTCACTGTTGCTACTGTGTGCTGCGGGCTGGTGTCAACATTGCCTTGCAGGGTCTGCAACAGTAGCTTGGTGCCAGCACCAGCAGACTTGCAACTTTCAGCATCGCCCACGAGACCCTCAGAAGGAGAAGCTCCAGGGCTCATGACGTCCACACAATTCATTGAGCGCATTCTCTCTTGCATTCCTGCTACATCTATTACCTGGAGGCAAAATTAACAGTTATTAATGTATTTAAAGTAGATATATTTCTTTACATTAATCCCTACCCATTACCCTGCCGCAAGCTGTAAGTGCTTTTAGGGGTGTATCCTTGTAAAAAAAAAATAAATAAATAAAAAATAAAAAATGTATTATGCTGTACACTGATGTATACTGTATAAGAGCATAAATATATTATCAGCCTTATTAATACTTCAAATACTTATAAGTGTAGTAGTTACTTTAAGTTATTGGTATTTAAAAGGAAAAAAAGGGCTTGTTATAGTTAAGACAACAAATTTAAAAAAAAAAACTATATTGTATGTTGCTTGCAAGTTCAAATCGTAAATTAAATAATATTTTAAAAGAAAATCCAAATTCTTAATGGGGAAATTTTTGGTTTTGAAAATATATATATATATATATATATATATATATATATATATATATATATATATATATATATATATATATATATATATATATATATATATATGTGTTAAATACCTTGGTATATAGTTCTTGATTCTACACTTAATTTTAATGAACATATTGAATTAATGTAAAAAAAAATGTTTATCTAAGCAAAATTTCTGGCTTTCTAAGTACTTGGTGTAAAATTTTGGTATATAAAACTATAATTGCTCCACATTTTGAATATTGTGCATCTCTGTTTTTCAATACAAGTAATAAAAATATTAAAATATTACAAAGACTTCAAAACAGAGCTATGAAAATTATACTGAGTTGTAAGAAAAGAACTCATATGTTAGAAACTTTGCAATAGATTAGTGTTAAACAAAGGTATGCTATAAAAATACTTTTATTTATTTATTTTTATTTTTTGTTATATTATTCATGATAAATTTCAAATACACTTTAAAAACGAACTTTTAAAAAATAGTGAAATGTATGCTTATATATATATGTAATATGTAATAAATTCTTCAGAAAATGTGTGAACAAGAAAGGATCTGAAGGATCAATCTATATCTGTGGTAAGAAATGGTTTAATGAATTACCACAAAATATAAAAATGTCATAATAAAACATGTTTAAGAGATTATATGTATTGAATTTGTAAAGGAAAAGAATAATTATGCAGGGAAAGAAATATATTGTAACTCATGTATATTTTTTATTTTGATAATTAATAATTCTGTAAAATTATTCTTAATAATATTAATTTGTTCTGTAGGCATAGAGAGTAAGATCTAATTGTTTCATGTTGTTTAAAAAAAAAAACAATATATGTTAAAGTAGAGTGAGCGAGTTCATTTTTTTTAATATTTTATTTTTTAAAAATAGTTTAAGCTGCCCTCTATTGAGAAATGAAAACCAAAAAATTCCATCTCAAATAGTTTCACCACAAAAAATTCCCAAAGTTGGTGTTTCGGAGGCCTTTAACGTGCAGCCTTATGGAACATAAAACCGCGATTTACTCCAACTTCTTCTGAACTATGGTACCATTTAAAAAATACTGTAAGGTTTTTATGTTTGCTGACGATTTACTTGTAATTTGTTCCCACAGTAACTTTGAAGTAGCCCAGAACATAATGCAAACTAATATTGACGCACTTTCTGAATTTACCCATGATAGAGGACTAGTGTTAAATATAAAAAAGACTAAAGTCATGCATATTTTTAACAAATATTTAAGGGCTGGAGAAATACTTCACGTAAAAGCTCATACTAATGAATGTTTACATAACTTTCAGCTGGGTTGTAAGTGTAATGCTCTGCAAGTAGTTGAGCAACATAAATATTTGGGAGTCATTATAGATCAAGATTTTAAATGGGATGTGCATGTATATAATTTAATTAAAAAATTAAGATCAGCACTTTCTCAAATAATTGCTATTAAAAAATACGTTGATGAAAAGACAATAAGATCGGTATATTTTTCATTGGTACACTCGCACCTAATTTATGGTTTAACGTCATGGGGTTTTGTTACCTCTGGGGCTTTTACTGCACTTGCTAAAATGCAAAAGAGAATACTAAAAAATATGAAAAAAGGTGATAAATTTAACGCTAATGATAATATATACCATTATTGGGGCGTTTTACCGTTGAAACAATGTGCTGAATACTCATTATTAGTAGAAAAATATTTTGATGAGTCTCATGGTATACCTAGATTACATTCATATGAAACAAGAATTGCCCATAAAAATCCACTCATTACCCCTAGAAGCATGAACAGATTTGGAGAGAGAACTAGTGATTATATAATACCAAGACTCTGGAATACTTTACCTCTTTCACTTAAAAATTTTGATAACAAAGCTAAGGTTAAAAAGGAATTGAAACAATGGTTTATTGATAATGTATAATACTACTTCTATGTTTGCAGCTATTAATCAAATTTGTTTCTAGGATTTTGCATATATATAATATCTTTCTTTTTTTTTTCTTATTACAGTCATTAATTTTTAATTAACTTATCAATATTGTTGCCTTAAGACAGTAATTCAAATAAATATAAAATTTAATGCAAGTTGTAGAATTTTATTACTTCTAGCTTATATGTACTAATTTATTATTAATTAATCACAGAAAATTTTAAGTAGTTAAAAAAGATTAAAATTCAATCATATTCTCTTTAAAATTGTGATGTGTTATTTAATTTCAGTTAATCTAATATTAACTTTTTCTCAATAAATATATATATATATATATTTTATTATTATTATTTTTCTTTCTTTCTTCAAAGAAAGGCAGTGTTTTATAATGTTTCACTTTATAATACAAAATACTAAAATCAATCTTATGTTTCAGATATGGGACACCAATCTATGGTTATATTGTTTGTTTTGGTGGGTTGATAGCTTAATTATTACAGTTATTCGCTTTAAATATATATAAAAAATTGTAATTAGAACTTCATGAAATTTAAAAAAATTGTTAATTTTTGTTACGCCTATTTGGGATAATTACTTGATAAAATGTCTTAAGTTAGTAAAAATATATATGTTACCTTGTAGAAATATTATCATTCAAAATTAATTAAATTATAAGAATAAATTTTGTGATTTGACAGCATTTTAATGTAATGTGCACTAGAGTTATAAGGCTATGCCTTTTCTGGACACTACTGTATAACTCAATGTCAATAAAAAAAAAAAAAAAAAAACTTACGTAATCTATGATGAATTCTTTAATGAATTTTCAAATAAAAAATTTTTTTTACGGGGTTGTTTTCTTGGAAAAAAATCATGAAAATCCTTATGGGAATTAACCCGCAAAAACTTAAAGATTTTTTTCCGAAAAAACAGCTCCGTAAAAAATTTTTTTTATTTAAAAATCCATTAAAGAATTCATCATAGATTACGTAGGTATTTTTTAAATGGTAGCATAGTTCAGAAAATGTTGGAGTAAAACGCGGTTTTATGTTCCATAAGGCTGCACGTTAAAGGCCTCCGAAACACCAACTTTGGGAATTTTTTGTGGTGAAACTGTTTGAGATGGAATTTTTTGGTTTTCATTTCTCAATAGAGGGCAGCTTAAACTATTTTTGGAAAATCAAATATTAAAAAAAAATGCAATCGCTCACTCTACTTTAACTATTTTTACTAATATGTATTTAAATAGCAAAAGCTAAATAAAAATATATTAAAAAAAAATCAAAGACAATTCATTTTTTGTCTATGATTTATTACCTGAGGCTTGCCTATCACACGGCAGTCATCTCCTTTTCCTAATGTGTGTTTTTGCTTCTTCCCACGAGTTTTCAGGCTCTCTACTCTTCGTAAAAATGCTTTGGCTCCATCACGAAGTTTTTCACTTCCAGAACGACGGAAGGTTTGAGGTGAGCTAAACTCAGAGTCAGATGCCCCACTGGTTCTGAATCTTCCTGCAAAATGAAAATCAATAAAAAAGTTAAAGGAGTAGCATACAATTTGTATTTGTACAGTTGACTATATTGCTAAAAAAAAAAAAAAAAAAAAAGTTGCAAAAACAACATACTGCAATACGACAGTACTGAAAATGTAAGATCTTAATGTTGAAATAAATAATAATTAATGTTAAAAATCCCACAAGCTTAAAAGTTTCCTAACTTGAAAGCTAAAAGTATTTATTCTGAATTTTACTTATTCCATTTTATATTTTTGTACATTAAATTAATATATACCATAAAATTTAATCAACTCATTATAGGTCGTTATACAGTGTATTTAAATTAACAATACAATTTAATTTATAACTTAAAAAATTGTAATTTTTTATTTTTTTAAAATAATAATAATAAAGACTATAATGATTTTATTTAGAATCTTTTCAATACGACAAATAAAAAATAATTGAAAATAATATCACACTGACGCATATTTTTCTTACACAACATGTTATATTTTAGTACATCCTTGGGTAGTTTGGTAGTTTTTAAAGTGGCGGACTCTGGTTTGATCAAGCTATAGAGTAAACTCACTAGCGTATACATGTATAATTCTATAATATAGAGGGTATAGCGTCAAAACGGACTAACTGAACTAACTCATTTATACACACTGGCAGATATAGATATTAAATACGATAAATCTTAATGGAGTATCGACCTCAATTTTTTTTATTGTAGATATGGATAGAGGGTAAAAAGTTATGCTACCCTGAATTTTTTTAGAGCCCGGGAAGTATTTTTAAAAAATTATTGAAAGTTCTTTTTGTGACGTCAAGCGGCGGCAAGTCCTATCTTTTTCTTAAAGAGCGGCGTCTCGTGACATCACAAAAAGAACTTTCAATAATTTTTTAAAAATACTCCCTGGGCTCTAAAGAACCTGAAAAAAATAAAAAGAATCAGGGTAGCATAACTTTGCACCCCCTCTATCCATTTCTGCAGTAAAAAAAATTGAGGTTGACACTCCATTGAGTGTTGTAATTTATTTTGATATATACCGTGTTGTAATAATTGAATATTGTTATTTTGTAATATTTTTAATGTTTTTAATTGTCTGTGTTTATATTACTATTTTTATTTATTTATTTATTTTTTTGCAGCTCTTTCCAATTAATTTCTAGTATGTAGTCACAATGTATCAACTGACATTTAATGTGAAATAAATGAAATATATATATGATAAAAAATGTGTATAATATAATATACAATTTAACATCAACTGAACTACTAGAAATTATCAGATTTCTCAAAACAGCTAGATTAAATAAAAAAGTATCACTCACTGTCAGTTTTTCAAAACAGGCTAACTTGCACTCGCTGTGCAAAAACTAACAAAATACTAACTAAGAAATTTTTGTTGAGTGTTTTCAATAGCCGCTATTGGAAATTTGCAATTGTATTCAGCCAAATTACAATTGTAATTTGACTGATTACAATTGTAAAACTAAGATTGCAATTGTAAAACTTGGGTTACAATTGTAACATTTGGATTACAATTGTAATGTTCATGATTACAATTGTATTATTTGAGATTACAATTGCTTTCAGGTTCTGATACAATTGTATTTCTTAGATTACAATTGTATTTCTTAGATTACAATTGTAATTCTTGGATTACAATTGATTTTTGTGCTTACAATTGTAATTTTTACAATTGTAATTGGATTGCAATTGTATTTGGATTACATAATTGCTAAAAAAAAAAGTTGATATTTTCATTGTTAATTTATATTACACGTACACATTTTGTCAAATTCTTATTACTTCATTCAATTAATATTTTTTTATGCTAAGTTTGTAACTTGGCTGTAATATCTAATTAAGATACAAAGGTACTATATGAAGCTTTAATTGATAGTATATATATATTTAAAATAAATAATTACTTTTGGAAAAAAAAACATGGATCGACCCCTTAATTAATAGGGTACCGTCACAATTAAGTCAGATCAAATCGATGCCTGTTAACATATATAGTGTAACAAAAAATATAAAAAAAAATACAATTTTTTTTAATTTATACTATATTTTAATGAATTAGGGGTCAACCCCTAAGAGGTCATTGTGGTTGTATTATGTCATCAAAAGCACTTAACTAATAGCTGCATGAACCTGTCTCGTAGTATATATCACTTTTTTTTTTAAATATGAATTTGAAAAAAATCAAGGGTCGACCCCTGAAAGGGTCACATTGAAAAAGGTAAAAATATAATTCAGAGATGTATGTTAAATTATACAATATATATTATGAAAAAATAGTTAGAAAAAAAAAATTAATTTTTCAATCAAATGTTAGGGTTCGACCCTTAAAGGGTCATTAAGATTAAAAAAACTCAATGTTGAACCTGTATGTAGTCCTCACATATTTTGTCAAATTTTTTATTAAAATTTGCATACTTTTAAAAAAGACCCCCGCTAAACTCCAAGGGTCGACCCTTAAAATTAGTGAATTAGAGCTCTAAGTTATATTAAGTTGATTGCTAATTTCAGTTTTGCAATTTTTTAGGAAAAAAAATTTTTCAGGGTCTTTTGACCCTGAAGGGTTGAAGGGTCGAAAATTTAAGGGTCACCATTAGAACCGCCATCAAATTTTACTCTAGGTTCAAAATTTATATGACATTATATTGCAATGCCCCCTTGTCATTTCCCCATAACTTTTATTTATTTTATATACCTCAATGTTCTTCATCCTATTAAGAAAGCAGTGGCAGCGCAATGGTAAGAGTATGATCAACAGTGGTAACCGAAGTACAGCAACGCAGGTTTGGGTTAGTAGTTAGATCGGTGACCGCTTTTTGTAAATTTTACAATCGTAATTATTACAATTGTAATAAATGCAATTGTAGTTAAATACAATTGTATTAAGGCCTTTACAATTGTAAAAATTACCATTGTAAAAGGACCAAAACGCAATGGTATTTTTATGGAGCATACAATTGTGAATTTTACAATTGTAAATTTCCAATATGGCCATGGGATATACAATTAACTTATTTGATATCCATGAAAAGGTTTATTCTTCTTCTTCTTTTCATATGCCCACGTGTTGGCTATTAATTAAGCCATTTTACTTCTAGTAAGCCAAAATAATGAAGAGATTCCTTCTCTTCTCTCTTTATGTTGCCAGGCAACAAGTCAAGTTCCGCGGTTAATGCAGAGCATCTAAATAAATGTCCTCTGTCTTGAGGTTATTTCTTACACATAATTTACAAATATCATTATCTTGGATTTTGAACTTGTTCTGGTAGCATATCCAAGATAGTCATGGCCTGTATCTAGTCTTATTATTAAATACCAAATTCAAAATTGACTCAAATAAGTTGTATACTGCAATGAAAACACTCGACTAAATTTTCTTGCATGTTAATCTGTACAGTGGGTGCGAGTTAGTCTGTTTTGAAAAACTGGGTGGTTCTTTTTTTATTTCAATATATATATATATATAAATATTTTAAATTGGTATTATTTATAGTACCTGGTGGCAAGCTGCTGTACTGACGTAGAGGATGCACTGGGATTGTGGCTGCCATATGGTCTGACATGTGTCCTCCCTCGTCCTCGTCTTCCTCAGCACCCTCCCTTTCTTCCCTCTCTTCTTCTTCTTCCTCCTCCTCGTTGCTGACAGCACACAATGCTTCTTCAGCACCAGGGACCTCTTCAGCTGTGGCAAAAAAAAAAAAAAAAAAAAAAAATCAGTGTCATCAAGAAACATACAGGATTTCTTTGTTTTTTAGTTGATAAATTTATAAATATTTAATAAATATAATCTATGTAGAATAGTAAATATACTGTGGCTCACTTTTTAATAATAAAAAAATGTCATAAATAATAAGATTAAAAAATATGTTAATTGATACTTAATTAAAACTCCATTTAATTAAAATTTTAAATAAAAGTATATAACTATAAGTATGAAGATATATATATATATATATATATATATATATATATATATATATATATATATATGTATATATATATATATATATATATATATATATATATATATATATATATATATATTATTTAAATAATACAGTACGTACGTGCATGGCAGTACTCGATCTCGGCATGCACAATGCACTTTAGGTTTTACCATTTTAATACTATATATATAAATATAATGAACAACATGTAATGAATAAATTTAAATATTAAATAACTTGAATGTAATTAACTTAAATGGTGTCCTTTAACCAATCAATCAATCATTTTATTGAAATTTAAACTTGCTTAATTGCATTTTAATGCTATAGCTTTAACTTAAAATTGAATATATTGTATGTGCCAAAGTCTCTGGTCCAATAATATCAATGAATCCAGAGGCAGCTAGATAGTATAATTATATTTAAGGCTGCAATTTTTTTATCAATATATTAATATTGTAAAAATAAAAAAAAAAATAAAGACATGGTTAAGACAATGTGAATTAATAACCTGTGTTTTGTGAATCTTGGCTCTGCTGCTGTTGTTGAGGCCTGGGAAGCGGGCACTCGGTGAGAGGCGAGACCCTCGACCAGCGCCGTGACTGATGCAGAAACGTCCAGTTGTCACTCAGAGCACACTCCACCTCTTCGTCGGAGTCATCTACCTGCCAAGCACATCAGAAGCCGCGTCAGCTATTTTGTCAGCCGTAAAAATTTATGAATACACTGATTTATATAAATATTATGAATTTATGAATACACTGATCGATTTATATATAAATATTATTAATTAATTATATAGCATATGACCAATTTATAGTTAACAATTTATCTGTATTCACGTTATAATTAACGGTTGCGCAATATTGCTATAATTTAATAAAATTAAACTTTTTTTTTTCATTATTACTTTGATTTTTAAACTATATATTAAACTATATGTATGCGTGCTTGTGGTTTAAATTTACTTATTAACGTTCTCTATATATACAAGTCAATATATAAACAGTTAAACACAATCAAACGCTGCTACATCCACGACACAACTAACGCGTGCTGGTCGAGAAAAGCCCGTGTAGACCTACATAGATTCTGGAGGAGGGTTGAGAAGCTTGAGAATTGTGGTGGTTTACGGTTCCATCGTTTGCCTTTTAGTGAAATCTAATGGTTGTTTTTACTGCATGCTGAAAATACTGCATGGGTATAGCCTGGATATTTCCCGTTCGGTATACTGATAGCTATCTGTTCTAGGCGCCAACAGCCAACGCTTTCTATTTAGCTTAAAATGAGACAAGTGGCGTTATATCTAGAGTTACGAGTCTGGCGCCATGCAACCGCACATGATGGCGGTACCTAGCTCAGAGGTTCTCTTAATTCCGAGTTCCGACTAATAAAAAAAAAAGTTAAAAATAATGTCACAGGTACCTAGTGATCCACTTTAAGCAATAGTTAAAAAGACACAGCGCAGGTATATATCTGATCGAGAGTCTTTACACTATAAAACACTAAATTACACTTCTGTGGCACCTTTCGAGCTCCGCAAGCAGTGAGCACTATATAGCTTGCCATGCATATTGTCCCACGTCTTTTCCCACGTAGAAATATACGGCCATGCACTGCAGTAGCAGCACTTAGAGGCAGGCAAGAAGGCGGCGTGACCAGGGACATGTGGCTTACAGTGGTTGACAGATACAGAGAGACACTCGGAATGCAAGGTCGTTCATAAAATATACAACCTATAAAAAAAATTATACGTCAAAAGCTTTTTTCTTCCCCCAAGTCATTTAATTTCCTCGTCAGTGAACATATTAAAGTTTAATAGTGCTTCTTATGCATTGGCGTAATTTTTGTCCTTTTCTTTATTTATTATTTGGGGGGGGGGGGAGTCATATAATTATGTACTTTTCTAATTTTTATAATAAAATTAGTAATTGTTGGGTATAGAAGCATAAAAAAATGCCGTAGTCAATCAATGCCCAAGAGGATACATAAAACGGAAAAGACTGACATACTATAATTCTACATACTATACATACAGTCATACTATAATTCTACATCCTAAAATAGGAGAAGAGACAACTAAAAAGTTGTGTATTTAATTGAATCTATATTTAATATAATCACTTGAGTATATTTTGCATGTATAAATAAATTTAATAAATAAATTGAAACTGAATTACATTAATTAAAGTCTTTAAGAATTATTTTATTCTTAATGACATTTATAAATATGATATTAAAACTGAATGGACAACATACATGCAAAAATTTTATTGCAGAAATGAACAGAGGGTACCAAATTATGCTACTTCGAATTTTTTCAGATTTTTTTGAAACCCGGAACTATTTTTAAATAATTATTGAAATTCCTGTGATTTCAGTTGGCACCCCTGCAACCTTAATAAAAAGGATAGAACTGGACGCCTATTGACGCCTCCAGGGGGCGTGGCCGCACTTTCAATAATTATTTAAAAATAGTTCCGGGTTTCAAAAAAATCTAAAAGAATTCAGAGTAGCATAACTTGGTACCCTCTATTCATTTCTGCAATAAAAAAATTTCATGTATGTTGTCCATTGTGTATTGTATGCTAATATGTACAAAATGTTTTAAATGTATGACTATCCTAGCTATGTCTTTTTATTTTCTTCTTATATTGTATTATTTTATATATAACAAAATATGTTTGTTATATAATTATATGCCATGTATTCTATTAGCGAGAGCTAAAATAATCTATTTCATTTCAATAACAGAGAAGATAACTGTCTTATTGTTAGACCACGCAGCTTCTTGAAATTATTGGTAATAATAATAATATTGTTTATTAAGAATTGGTACAGAAATAAAAACAGTACACAGTAAAGCGCAACGTGAAAAAGGATATCCCATTCACAAAAGTGTTCAGTCACCCAAACAAGATAAATATCAGATATTTCGAGATGAAAACAACTTATACTTCGTCAAAAATATATCATAACAATTATTACAATATTAAATATAAATTACAGCATATCCAGGTAAGGTCTCTTGCATGGTGGATTCGAGGAGTGAATTAAAAACAGAGACCAATCTAGGGAAAACAGAATGCATGTAAGCATCAGAATTACACTGCAATGGGGGGTACTTAGGGTGACCATACCACCACGGTAGACCATCCATACGGTGTTTCACTATCACTCTGTCTTGACCAAACAATACAAAATCATATCCACCAGATATGCACTTGGTGATAAATTTAAAATCAATTGACCTACACAAATCAATTACATTCACCAAGTTGCAAGATATGAGCTTTTTGATGGCTGAGTCATCACAAAAACTTCATATTTTCTATGACCAAGAATGCAGCGAGAATCACGTACGACTTTGCAAATATTCGAGTTCTGAATATTAGAAACTGAAGTAGGGTGCCATGCCGGCAAACTATATACAAGCAAGATTCTAACCATAGTAATACACAACAGTCGCTTTAGACCACGCAATGTTAAATTTAATAAATAACAGATCATAACTTATTGTTAGACCACGCAGAGTTTTTGAAATTATTGGTAGATTAAGTTTTCTTACCATAATCAAGTTCGTTGTAAAATAATTGCCAAATGTACGATGGAAAAACGATTTATCATATAACAATTGTACCAATGTTTTGTCCCCTATAGCTGTATTTAACAGACTGCATGACTGCACTACAATAATTATATATATTATAACATATTATTATACCAATTATATGAATATGGGGTATATATTTATTTGTCAACTTGCTTGTTAGTGAGAAATAAAATATTATATTAAAAAACTGTTTTACATTATATAGTAGCATGAAAATAATTGGAAACTAATTAGAATATCGACAATTGGCAATCAGTTTTAATCTGAAAGACCTACAGGAACTGCTATAGTGACGACTACTCTTCATTACGCGCGACCGCAAGCGTACGACAGCACGACCTTATTGCGTCAGCTCATTGGCCCGACAATATCTTTACAAAGTGGCCATAAAATGAAAGTTTATGTCATATGTTTCAGTAAAAAAAAAAAAAGTTCTTTCAAATATCTCTATTTCTCTCGATTTCGCTCTCTCTCTCTCTCTCTCTCTCTCTCTCTCTCTCTCTCTCTCTCTCTCTCTCTCTCTCTCTCTCTTCAATTAAAGAAAATTTTATTTAAAAGAGACTTACCGGATTTTTGGCGAGAGCTCCACCGTCTACTCGCAGCCTGGCGCACTTGTTGAGAACATGTAGACGCCGAAACAACGCTTGCAGGGCATCCCTGTCCAGAAACGGGTGATCCTTCTGAACTGAGTTCATATCGACAGGGAATTGCAGATCTACAACAGACACAATAATTATTTAGCTAAAATAACTATCAATTATCAAAATTATATGTATGCAAAATATACTAATGTTCTTTTATAAGTGGGTAATTTAACAAGGCTATTATAACAATTTTCATCGGAAGAATAAAATTGTAATATAAATTATGAAAATTTCAAAAATATTTTAGTTTTATGAAAACCTTCACATCAAACGTCGTCATACTTCAACGAAATATCATAATTTAGTAAAAGAATTTATTACATTTGAATCATAAAATATAAGATAAATAAAATAAAATTAATATATTTGCGTATTTTATATTATACGATGAAACTTGCAAACATTATTGCAAATATATTAAATATACAGATGGTTTATCTGGTTGATCTGCATATTTAAAATAACCAATAAAAAATATATATATATTCCTTTCTTTGAGCACTGAAGAAAATTACATGCATATTAATTGTTATTATTTAAGTATTATCACTTTTATTACTGGCTTACAAATTTAGATCCTCTTCGTTTTTTATCAAAGAGAAAATTAATAGTTGTCATATAATACAGATTTAAATAAAAGGAGGAAGATTATAGGCATATATATATATATATATAGCATCAAGATGTAATTTGATAAAGAAAATTGATCATAGTGTGAGCCAAGCAAGTCTGTTGTTTATTGTAGTGTTTGTTATCATGTTATCAATTTGCTTCAATGCTACTTCATACGCGTATATATGCACATGTCATCGCTATAGCGCCGCAACCATACAGTATATATAATATTAAACATGATGATTGTTGATTCTTGCAGAAACAATCAACTAACATTAAGTTAATTAATAGATTCAAGTAATAATTTTGTTATAATTTTGAAAAATGTGCAAAATTTGATTTGTTCAAATTTTGAAAAAAGCAGAAATAATATATATATCATTTCGTATCATTTCAGGTTTTTCTCAAACCGCGATGAGCAGAACTAGCTGTGTTCAAATAGAAATGAGCTAAAGCCGAAGGATTTTTTTTCCGACTTTTGCTTGACTTTGGCTTTTTGATGGAAACATAATTATTATATACAATAATAATAATACATTAATACAGCTCAATTTGAAGCACGTTTGAATAAAAATCATTGAAATAACACTCGAACCCATAAAATGTGCAATGATTAATTTTTTATTTGTGTGTTATTTAGGTCGATATAATCTAGGAGTGAGTAGCAATCTGATAAGCGTGATCAACGGTTGTCTTTGTTGTCGCGCTGTTCTAATTTGTGTTTTATTTCCTCTTTCCTTGTATAATTATCTTATCCTAGATTACCCAATCCATCTTCATCTGCACCCTCACCGTACCCCCACAATCACCACAAGCCCCTGCTTACAGTTGGACCACAGGAACCAACACGTTGAGAATTTTAACTTTCTGTACCATAATTTGAATGCTGTCACTTTCATAATCAACCATCAACCTAAATACATTCTTGCACCCTACGTCCCATGATATTTACGATGTAGTTTGACCCGAAATCATACCATCCCTTGCATATATGTTGGCACTCCCATTGTCACCTTTCCCATCCTGCATAGCACATCATAATCAAAAATCCTTTCCATTGTTCATCCATTACAAGACCCTTTAGACCTTCCTAATTATATTAATTAGTTAATTAATATATTACTTCAACAATATACTTTGAACTTGTGGGTGAATGCCAATAATGACTTTTCTCATAAAGTGAAGAAGTTATCTAATAAGACTTCCGTTGATAGTTGACACGATAAACAAACTTATAATTGCTTTGTAATGAAGTACGTTACACAATGTTTATGTTACAATTGTAACACATGACTACACGTTGACTTGTGTTAACAAGAAATTATATAAACAAGAAATTTATTCCACTCGTTAGTAAACAGGTAATTGGGGAAGTGATGCAATTAAGGTGACAAATGGTAGAGTTGTATGTATGATATATCATACAATGTAGTACAATTCGCTCTATATATATATATATATATATATATATATATATATATATATATATATATATATATATACATGCTGGTAGCAGGAAGGCTGCCTAACTGACCGAACTTAAGATACCATTAAAGCAAATTTCTATTATATTCTATTAATTTCATATAATTTTTTTAATAAAATTTCACTCACCTTCGTACATCTGCGCGTATTGAGGAAATCCCGCGGCTCGCATCCATCTACAAGCCTCGGCCGCCTCGATCTCTGTAAGTAATCATAACACCAACTATCAGAAAGTATAGTTATGCATATTGCAGCGCTTAAAAGTTATCGTATTATTCGTATTTATTATATGATAGGACTAATAAATACAAACTGCGCTTATAGTTGGTATAAATACATTGACATTTCATCATCATGCACGCAAAAAAACATAATATAGTATAATATATGAGGTAATAATTGTTTGAAGTTCACCAAACTATTGCTGTACTGTTGAACTCTTTTGAAATAAGAATAAGCTTATTTCGATTGGCAAGATAATTGCGTCAGTGGAAAGAGAAATTACTATAGTTTCAAAAGTTATCTGTTTGAATTATATATAATAGAACAGATTTATTTGTCCACTGGTGGTACACATAGTGACAATAAAGTGTCACGATGATATGCACGATATTTAAACATTTATTTGTTAAAACTTCTTTCAGCCATATGTAACTAAATTAGTTTGCGTTACATCTTATCTGCATGTGTATAGTATGTTTATATTTAAATATCTTATCCAGCGTGTAAAATTGTAAAAAAATAAAAAAAAAAAATAAAATTAAAAAATATTTTAAAACACAAGGAGGATAATACAATATATGAGATACTTTCGGCTTATATTGATATACTTACACAAGTACTTGCACTATTTCCATGCATTTGAAGGTAAAATAATCACAAGGCAAGTAATTACACATACACATACAAAAGAAAAGAGCGTCTCTATTTTATGTTGCTGAGTACTGTATAACATGAAAACTCTGCGGAATTTTATGACGTTTTAAATTTTAAAGTGTGTATAAAAGGCCATTATATAGAGAAGCAAATGTGTTGAAGTTGAAGTAAAAAAAAAAAAAAAAATGTTGTTGCTGCTTTAATCTGGTAATGACAGAATTTCAATTTTCTGTTGAATTAATGTTCACAATACATTATTATTATTATTATTTATTTATTTATTTATTTATTTATTTATTTATTTATTTATTTATTTATTTATTTATTTATTTATTTATTTATTTATTTATTTATTTATTTATTTATTTATTTCACCAATTATATGTGTATAATATGTTTGACAAGCATTAATGCTTCAGAGTTTAATTAATTTTTTTTACAAAAAAGTGTCAATACAAATTATATCCTAGTTACAAATTGTGCATTGCATATAACTAAAATACTTTTAAAAGAAACCGTGCTTATTTATTTATTTACTTTTTTTTTCCCCCTCTTCGTCAGCAAATATACACATTGATTTGAAGTATGCGCATTGATACTGAATAAAATTTCTTTATAGATTTTATTTTTACTGTAAAAACTGAAGCATATTCTTGAAACTTCCTTTTTACAGTTAAAATTAGGTCAAGTACGTTGAATATATAATTACTTCAATTACTTTTCTCTTCATTTGCTGATTGAACAATTTTACTGTGCATCAACGTACAGTATTTTTATTATATTATTATAACCATTGATATAAATACAATATATTGCGAAATTATACCTAACAATTTTTATTTAATAAAATAAAAGTACATGCAAAATGCATAAAAAGCTCATCTGTTCAATTAGTGGCAACAAAAAAAAAAAAAAAAAAAAAAAAGATATCCCATTCGCATTAATTAAGTGTTCGTTCAGATACGATTTATTTATATATTATGCTATATAATCTGTACATATAAATATGTATATATATATATATATATATATAATTAGAATATCAGAATATATATTTCAACGAAATTAAACTTCATTGTCAATACAATTAATGTACACAAGTAGCGAGAGACCTGACACAAAAGAAAATATGATTAAAAGACTTAACGACTATATAAGGGAGACTGAATGAAGGGCAGCGTCAGTAATGATAAACTTGAAATTCATACGATTCTTATCCTATCAGGTCCAAAAATTTGAAAGTCATAGCACTAGTCACATATTTAAACATAAATTTCAAGTCTATTGAGTCCAATAACAATTGAATAAATTTCAAGCTACAGCTCCTCAATCTATTCACACTATGATCACAATCTCCGTACTAGTCCTGCCTCCATTTCTCTTGAAACCGATAATCGTGAGCAGCTCTATTTTGGACTCTTTTTCAAGTTTCTCAACCTTAGTAACAGAGTTGAAATGCCAAGCAGGAGTTCTATACAAAATACATGACCTCACTAATATCATAATATATTACAATATATACACATACATACATGTATATACTTTTTTGCCTGTGGCCTCTCACCCCTGAAACTACGAGATAGTATATCTCAGGTTCTTATTACCTTTTTACGTAAAATCCAGTTTGAGCACTCCACATTGTTCTTAAATTATTTTAATAAGTTAATGCTAGTATTATTATTATATTTTTCATTCAAAGATAATTAACAAAAAATCGATGTCAATATGTTTATTCTAAAGCATAATTATTATTAAAAATGTTCCATTCTATAATCGATTGTTTTAAATAGTATGCAAGTTGCGGAGGCACAGTAACAACAAACTGACACAAGTTTGTATAGATGGGTGGTGGGTGGGTGAATATTTCTATCAATGCTGAAAGGTTATCATTGAAAAAATGACCGAACCTTTGTTCTTGGTAGAGTAAAGCTGGAGACAAAGACATGCCGAAGTTGGGGTGCGCCCTTAACAATAAAATTTCATCTCCATACGCCTTTTCTGAACTTTTTTTTTTTTATCCCCACTGGTAATTGCCTGGTACACATATACATATAGGTAGACACCTAGAGCAAGCTATCGGGGACATACATGACCAAAATGTGTCAATTGCTCCAAAACACTAACCAATCAATCAATTAGAGCAAGCTATCATTCTCACCAAGACACTTAATCGTACATACAGTATTAATTACGAGACTCCCGCTGGAGGACTGGATGGAAGATGTCATTGATAATTAATGCAACGAACACTTAGAATTAATATAAAAAAAACATTTCAAAAACTGCTTCTATTATATATATATCACCCAATGGATATTATTACTTTATTATAAATACACCTGATGCATATGCGTCTAAAGTACTGTACATAAGTAAATTACTTTGATGAGCTCATCATAATTTTTATATTGTTATTAATGTTCATGGTTCATGTCAATATACTGTAATTAATTAAGTTTTTTTTTTCCTCCGTAAAAATTATTCATTTAATTTAATAATTTAATGTTATAATAAATAATTAATATAATTTTGAATCTATTTTTGTTTGATTTCTTTGTATGACCGTATGATGTGACTTTAATTAGGTACATCTCGATCGTATTACTAATAGAACGCTGATACTTGTGTTCCCTTTGTATATATTATAATAAACATTTCAAAAGAAGGAAAATAAACGCAAAATATCAGTAAGGTTTATGTTTACAATTCTTCGCATTCCTTATATCTCTTAAAATTAAACACTTCAAAAGTAACAAGATTACCTGCTATTTTCTTCTCTCTGAGTCGTCGCCATAGCTTTTCTGCCTTGCGAAGTGACCATCCCTCCACACGAGCACTGAAGCTCCGGAAAAACTTATAATCTTTGAAGTGTGACATGACTAATTAACCAATGTATGCTCAATTATTTTCCTGTAGTAAATTGACACAATTTATTTAAAATTATGTTTGATGTTTTAAACGCTTCTCTTGCTAAGTTGATTAATTCTAAGTAAAAAGCTTACATAAAAAATATATGGATAAATAAATGCTTATTTTATATTCATAGCAGTCGTGCCGGATGTTTCATAAGACAGTGAATAAAGTGTTGTATGTTGTGTATGTAAGCAGGACACGTCCAAGCGAGCCAAAAATGTTGCATGCTATTATATTGCTGCTTCTATTATGCGTTTCGCCACGCATACTGCATCAATGCTTGATGGCCACATTGGCTTTTAGGCGCTCATTCAAAAATCAGGTGTGAAGAATAACGCGCGCTATGTCTTCATCTTCATGATCACTCATCGTGAAATCTATCTGGTAGTTGATACATAATAAAATATTCGTTCGCTTAAATAAATATAAATAAATATACAAGTTAAAATAATAAAAATGTTGTATATCAGCACTTTATTTGCCAGAACATTTTTATTTTTTGAAATTATTACTACTGATAAACTATTATAAAATGATAATGAAATGATTATAAACGAGGAAGAAGGTAACACGATATCCAATATCAATACTGTAGCAAGAGCGCAAAGTCGGACGCCCGAGTGGTGCGCCGCAATAGTCGCGATATCTATAATTTAGCCTGCACACCGCGGTGAGCAGCCTGTTGCTCGAAGCCGCTGAATGTTCGGACTGAATGACTGCCTGGTGCTAGCGAGATAGGAGAGGGCTGTCTGCTCCAGCGCACCAACCCCTCCCGCACTTGCGTCCTTCACTTCGTTGCTCGTGCTCGCTGCTGTGCCTAGCTACTGCCTGCTGGCTGGAGCCTGCTGCCTGCCTGCTGCTATACCTCCTTGCTGCTGTTACCGCACCGTGTCGCCCAGCCTCATCTCTCTCTCTCTCTCTCCCTCTCTCTCTCACATGGTGATGGTGCGCACCCGCAGAGAGGCTCATACCAAGCAAGCAGGAGGAGCATATGCAGCCGGCTAACTGCCCATCGTGCTCAAACGGGTGACACTACTGCCGTATGACCCGTTGTCTCATTGCATGCCACCAACCCTTTTAATTTAACCACAAAAGATAATTAATACTAGGGTGCTACCAAAACTCACACATGTACTATATATACCAACTATAAATAATGCAATGAAATCAATAATCAAAATTCAATAACACTATAATTCTGTTAACGTCAATTATTATAAATAATTTATGATCATTGATTACAATGTACTTTTTAATTGTTGAAACATGACCTTTTCAAAAATTCTGTCGATCAATAAAATACAGAGTTACGTCGTCTCGGCCTACAGTTGAATTGACTTCTCTCTCTCTCTCTCTCTCTCTCTCTCTCTCTCTCTCTCTCTCTCTCTCTCTCTCTCTCTCTCTCTTTCTTTCTCGTACTTTTGTTTGTAGGCTCCTGTCAGCAACTTGCTGTTTTTTCTCGAGTTGAGAGTGTGTTGTATTAGCTAGGTCATCAATGTAACAACTCATAGGTAACCCAATCTCGTGTAACCCTACGTATCACAGTATGGCACCAGCAGCGTGCCAGCGTCTAATACCTCCTGCCTTGCCTGCCTGTTCTGCATCCTTTCAATCTACCACCCTCTTATCTGCCTCCAAACTTAGTGACTTACGAGATACGCAACCTATATTCGTATATAGTATTAAACAGTGTTACACGTCAGTGCAAAACTCGGCCAGGCATAATATTGTATTATTAATATTTAATGAATTTAGTGAGAACATGTGGAAAACCAACTTGGTTCATTAAATTCATGGTTATCTGCAATTAAGTTCAGAAATTAAATAAACACGATTTGGTTCAATAAGGATTACCTCGTTATTTCTGTCACCTTGGTATTTTAATGAGCGTCTATATTAATTTTATTTTTACCTTAGATTGTTTATATAATTATAATATAAATATATATATATACTCAATCTTGTTTCTGTGGAAATATTATGTTTTTTAATTTTTTTATTATTTTGAGAATGTTTTATATTTTATTTAATAATAATAATAATAATAATAATAATAATAATAATAATAATAATAGAGGCTATAAGTCGGCTCATGTCTCAGCACAGCTCAATATATTCTCTAGCCTAACCGAGGTGTTTTCAATTATATACGAACATACAGCCCATTAATTAAGGTGAATGCAGAAATATTATATTTTAGCTCTGGCTCTGGTGAATGGTAGTAAAAATATATATATATTTATATATTCTGAAACAAGCTTTACACCATACTTATACAATATTTTGCTTATATACAAATTTTACTTGCAGTGAAATTTTAAATCGTCTTGTGAGGACTTGTGACTAGCTGGTAGTTATCAATTATTTATATCAATAATTATTTCTATTAAACTTTGCGTATATTGTGGCTTTAAAATTGATTTTTATAAGAGGTCGAGCGAGCGCAGTGCATTGACCGGTTCTCGTTAGATCACTAAAGGTAAGCCACGTCGAGCGTGGTTAGTACTTGGATGGGTGACCGTTTCCCTTAAAAAAAAAGTGCAAAAATTCGTTGGTGATACGATTGATCTCCTCGTTCCTACGTACTACATTTTTTTTTTCTCAATTTTAAGATTCAAAGTTCCGGACGTTTAAAATTTAAGTTAAAATTTTTTCAAGACGATACACAAATACGATGTGAATGTGCACTGGCAGTATTATATGGACATTATGTCGTCGAAGGATTTCGCATTTAAAAGTTATAAAAATTATTCCTATGACAATTTCAAGTTTTAACCATAAAGCTAATTTATATACGTTCCCTCTATGGCATATGAAAACAAGTTGCAGTTGCAAAGTAAATAAAATAATGTAGTTGAATAATGATGAGCTCTATAGACAATATTGTTCGTTCTGTTGCAAGACAGCACAAAATCAAGTGAATAAATTCATATTATCATACTGTATTTAATATAATTAATGTACTCTACAAAGACATCTTTGGTACTCTACATCACTTTTAACATTATATTTTGAGCAGCGAATGTTAATACATATACATATTAGGTAAAGGTAAAGGTTCTTTACATAAAGGTAAAGAAGGGAAAAGATGGCAATTGAATAAGGATAATATTTTACTCTGGCTTACATCATCTTTGTAACATATATTATGTTCTTAAATTCCAAACTCTTTTGAAAAAGTTAACAACGCTGGGGTAAGATCCCAGATCTTTAGATTGCCGATAATTGGTAACGCAGTGTATATATATATATATATATATATATATATATATATATATATATATATATATATATATATATATTTCCAATTTTCCATCATTATTGTACTATAAACAATATAAAAAAATTAAATTAAACGTATTAAATTTTTAAAAAAAGTGTCGACACTTTTAATTTCATTTATGTATATACAAACATATTAATATAGAGCGGAAACCTGCTTATAGAAGCAGAATAATTTTTTTTTTTTTTTTTTTTTTCCTCCGTTAAAATTTCTTTAAAACAGCTACATTTTAAGGTAGAGATAATACGGATCAGCTGGCCCAATGCTAAAAAAATCCCATTCATAAAAATTATGAAAAAAATTTAAAATGTTCTCCTCTACATCCCCTATCAGTAGGTAAAATATCAGGTATACAAAAACGAGCTAGTTTTCGAGTTACTAATTTTTAAAGTTGACTAATTTAACATGGAGAAATGGAACTTCCATGTTATTTTGGTCAACTTTAAAAATTAATAACTTGAAAACTAGCTCGTTTTTGTATACCTGATATTTTACCTACTGATAGGGGATGTAGAGGAGAACATTTTAAATTTTTTTCATAATTTTTATGAATGGGATTTTTTTAGCATTGGGCCAGCTGATTTGTATTATCTTTACCTTAACTGTCACAAAAAAGATAACATCGTACTCGAAGAAGTATGTAGCGTTAAGGTAGACATTCAACGTCAAATATAAGTCGCTACAATGTTTCAATATTTGCATGCATGGTGTGCAAATACGCAAATTTTTGTTTCGTGTACGTAAGAGAATAATAAATAACCATGCATGTATTGTAAAGTAAACTTCATAATAAAATTACATAATATCATAATACATTTGTATAAAATTCGTTATTAATATTTTTTTTCTCTTAAATTTAATATTAGTTTTACAGATATAGTATATTTTAGTCTCATTCTGTTAAAAATTAGATGGAACAACTTTAATCATACTTTTTACATAATTATATAGAGCCCAAACTGCATAATCCTATATATTTTTTTCTGATATTTTAATTCTTATACTTCAGATGTTACGAGATATGTAATGTTTTCAGATGTTATGAAAACAGGACCTTAATGAAGCATCACAAAAATGTAATTAAAGCAAGACAAGATGTCTCTAATCCTGTTGGGTCACGCCCTTCTCTTTCCTTGTTCGTTGATGAGACTGTCCTCGCTGAACTCTAATTCCAACGAGCTGCCTCAAGTTACGCCGGTAGCAGGCAGGCCACATCAGCTGGCAAGGGCGGCCTCATGACCTGGTCACCGTGATGGTCCTACTGGTAGAGTCTAGGCAAGCCCCGAGCCAGTCAGACACGGCCATCTAATCTGGCTATACAAGAGACTAGTGAGCAAAAGTATAATTTATGATGAAGCGCTCGCACCGATACTCAAAATATTCAGTATACGATCTAATAATGACCGGAATTAGAATGAGAATTGGTCCAGTCTGATTATGTAAAAGTTAACGAAATAAAATAAAACTTGATAATTAGAAAAGAAAAGAAATACGATGGAAAAAAGCTTAATGCTAAAAACTTAAAAATAAGTAATGTAGGTCGAGCACATCACCAGCAAGCACTGAATGACGTACGTAATGAATACATGACGTATTACAAAAGAATGGAAGTTTTAATAAGATTGCTCAGCTTTAAAAGCTTTCTGTACCAATAGATTAGGTATGATAATTATTTTACAGACAAGGTCGTCCTAAATGTCTGCGTTCATTTATATTATACCGTATCATGTTCTTCAAGATGCAGTGATGAAACAAATGAAAATAAACACCACTTTTCTTTTGTTCTGCAAAAATTTACGCATAACAACATAGATAAAAAGAATAGATATTAACACAGTTCTGTTGTGAATTTCTGTGATTAAAAGCAAAATGGGTGTAAAAGAATGCAGGGAATAAGTTAAAAAAAAACAATTAACCTATAATGGAGCATCAACCTCATTTTTTTATTGCAGAAATGGATAGAGGGTGCAAAGTTATGCTACCCTGATTTTTTTTCAGATTTTTTTCAAACCGGGAACTATTTTTAAAAAACTATTGAAAGTCCTTTTTGTAACGTCACGAGACGGCAAGTCCTAGCTTTTTCTTAAAGAGTGACGCCTCGTGACGTCACAAAAAATACACATGTTGCAATATTTTTTAAAAAAAATAGTTTCTGGTCTGTAAAAAATATGAAAAATATCAGGGTAGCATAACTTTGCACCCTCTATCCATTTCTGCAATAAAAAAATCGAGGTTGATACTCCATTTTTTTTAGTTTTAATTATTTTGCTATAAATATAATACTCTTATTTATTTTAACAGAAAAAATTAATTTTTGTATTTGCATTGTTATTTTATTCAAGTAATAAATAAATAAATAAATAAATAAATAAATAAATAAATAAATAAATAAATAAATAAATAAATAAATAAATAAATAAATAAATAAATAAATAAATAAATAAATAAATAAATAAATAAATAAATAAATAAATAAATAATAAACTTATTATTATACCTATATTATAACGATACTTTCTACAATACATCCATATACATCTCTGGCTGATTCCTATTTGCCTGCTAGTCACCTCAGTTTCCTGGTCGATAGATAAAAGCTCAATTTACACGAATCACATCTATACAATTACACACCCTTTATCAAATTAGAATATTAGAAAGCAAATTTACAAATTCATTCTTGACCGGCTTAACGTTGAATCAGGAATCAGGAACAATAGTAACATGATAATTATTTATATTTTATACATATTATATACATCATGACAGTAGTTATCATAATTTTATAGACAACTTATTCACGAGATATACTTAATTAAAAGTAAATCATTAAAAGATAAATGATAAATATATTTTGTACTTACCACTGAGATGACGTTCTGATTGAGATCGAACTGGTGCGAAATTCTGCAACAAACAAAAAACAAAATAATGAAAATATTTAACATTTTTTTTTTTTTTTTTGCTACAAATAATGTGACAACTGCATATATACCCTTAGATACACACACACAGTATAGTAGGATTAGTGTGAATGAACAAAAAGTTGGTAAAGCCACTAATTTCATGTATTTTCAGTAATGCTGTGTACCGAGGCGCCTTGTTTTGCACACGTGAGTGAACGTCAAAGGAAGCTAGATTGGCAGTGAATAAAGAGTGAGGTGACCATTCAGCTGGCCCGTCCCTACCGCACACCTCACCAGGCTGCCTGACTGATCACACACAACATAACGAGAGGGAGGGAGAGAAGAGCTCCGTTGATCTGACAATTCACACATATTTACAGTACACTTATATATTACATCTTTATTACTTATTCGCAACTAAATTATTTCAATGTAAAATTTCATATGTATTATATATGTCATGCTTACGATGCTATTTATAAAAAAAAAAGAAAAAAAGGAATAACCAAATTATGATAAAAAAAAACCTTCTCTCTCTGTTTCTCTATCTTTCTCATCTCCTATAAAGTATAAATGTTAAATATTTTAAATCAAATATAAAAACAATACCCCGTGCATATAAATACGTGAGCTAGAAAAATCTTATGTATATATATATATATATATATATATATATATATATATATATATATATATATATATATATTACGTATAGTGAACATGATCATGACATAAAGTATGGCTGAGGAAAAACATTTAAAAATCTATAGGTAGTATATCCCTGCATGACATGACACCGATTCACCGATTAGCTCGAACGAAACGTGAGAGAGGAGGAAACACGAGGGTTATAATAATCAGAAATTGAAAAGCAATGAAATCAACACCCACACAAGATGTGTACTGATATTACTATCTCATACCCAACTGAAATAGAGACGAAAAGAACTGAAAAAAGGCCATATTAATGGGATATAGTACTGGAGATAGAAAATTGCAAATATAATGCTAATGAAAGAAACATGAATGAATGAATATACGTCATCCATTGCTGTCAAAAATAAGATTGTAATATTTGTAATGTATTGTTATCAGGAATGTTAATTGCAAATTTAATACAGGCGTCCGTCATCTATTGTATTTCGATTTGCTAAGCAAGAGTATTTATTTACAACTACCACCAAGATCTGCACCAACGGCAGCACCAGGCAGGCTCATGCCCAGACCCTTCAGCGCTAATCGTCGCGACCCTCCTACTCACCGCGGGCTACGCAGCGAGCAGCCGAAGCCAATCGCCAAAACACACAAAAACACATTAAAACTGCTAAAATATATAATTATTTTTCATACTGATGTACAGTACAGCTAGATATGTTATATAATACGTTAACTGTAACTTATAAATATTCAATACGAATAATATCGTCATGGTACCGTACCAGAAGAGTAATTAGTAATAAATCCATCAGATACGACGGGTATTTTTCTTATTCCTGCCAGAGAATAGTAAAAGTGCAAGTACACTTACTATTCTCTGCTCCTACGATGATATTGAAAATTATAGCATTCATAAATTACCAAACCACTATAATTATGTAATTAAATAAATATATCTTAATTCGGCTAATTTACGGCATCACAATTAACGACTTTTTTTGCATTATTCAATATTTTTTTAACAAGTTATGTAAAAATATGATGAAGTTGCATTTGTGAAAATACACAATTCAGCCTTCAATAATAAAATTATAAATAATATAATACTATATACACTATATGTATACATGTTATATGTTTTTTGCTATCGTATTTAAATGTCACATACGATAATGGTTTATCACTAAAAAAAAATGTATTCATCTTTAATAATTAAATCATTAGCATCATCCAATTTGATTTACAATTTTTTCCTTTTTTCTAAATTTAAAATTGAATTCAAAATTTCAAAATGTTGATATTACCCAGACTCGGACTGGGAAGCTAGGGGCAAGTCAGGGCCATATAGGCATTACCGACAGCAGGGGCTACTTTTCAGAGGGTCTGAGGCCACTTTTCCTATACTCCTGTGTTAAAAATCTGAGGGGCCAGTCAGGGATCCCTGACCCAGCCTTATGGCCAATCCGAGCCTGATATTACCTTCCATTAATTCTTGCAACATTTATTTCTTATCCGTTTATTTTAGTTCTTGATTAATATATGGTATATGCATGCTGGGTATTTGGTTTATTATAATTTATATTCATGGACAGACCATTGCAAAGATAATTTTATTCATAACGATAATCCTACCAACATTTATTTTACGAACTATCAACATTGGCACATGCGAGAGAGCATTTACAGTCAAAATTCTTGCTTTGCTTTCATTAATTCAATAGTGTATCTATATGTATAATATACATGATTGTATAATTATTATTAAAGCACAAAGCCGAAAGAAAGTACAAATCTTCACTAAACCTTCTGTGAAATATTAATGTCATTAGCAACATGTTATGATCTAAATTAATAATCATATCTGAAAACTGATGAGTCAGTAAAATATTTCCTACAGGTATGATCAATCAATATATTTGAGCTGACAGCTAGTTAAGATGAACACGCAAGTGACCTGCTGGGCGGACTTTTGTTTGCATACTATTAACACTGAGATATCAGGTCACGGTCCGATAATATAATACATGAGATGGAGCGACGCTCGAGTATAATGCGTGTCGTTCTCCAAGCTGTATGAGCAACTATACTGAAAATTCATGAGTAAAAACTGAAATCATACATTTTTTAAGAATGCACAACAATTAGTTATACCGTATAATTCAAGCATGCAGAAACTGATCAAAATTTTGTTCACTAACTTTCTTATAAGCCTAGAAAAACCGGCCGGTAGCAAAATGTACATATATAATATAGCAATTAAAATATTAAAATAAAAAAAAACATTCTTGCTTATTCTGTTTAGGCAACTTCCCATTCTTATCGACTTAGAATTAATTTCTTAAGTATAGGAAGTTTCATAAATGTCTAAAACTCCTTTCTTAATTAATTTAATACAGTCACATGACATTTGAATTAGGCGGCCATCTTTTTCTATGGAGTTTTTTAAATTGTTTTTATAAATGTGTATACATATCATATGATTCATTTCAAGGAAATTTGGAGTTTATTCTGACGGTCTGACACTTAAATTTAACTACTTTGTAACCTTGTTCTTATTAAGTAATCCTCAATATTATAGTAAATATAAATATATATTATATGCGTTAATTATAAAAGATTCTCTATTTCTATCGAATCCACAGACTATGACAATGACTTTTCTCTCCTCGATTTTTATGAAATAATTCGTCTACCTATATAAGCCTCGGAGGATCAAATTGTGCAAAGAAGCATTAGAAAAAGATAGAAATTTGTGCTCATGTTTTTATAGAAATTGCAATATATATAGAGATAGAAATGTGGTAGTCTTCGGACAAAACTAGGCTTATGGCTTCATTATTTATTGAAGAACTCACTTTACAAACAACATGTATATATTGTTAATTAGGTCAATATTATTCAGCTGGGTGATAGAGCCATAATTTGTCTACTTTATTTGGAATTATACGAGTTATAATGTCTCTGACGAACTCACCCGTGTCTTATCTGACTGGCCACCACCACTGGGGAAGGTGGAGGTGGTGCTGGAGGCGGCATGGGGTGGCTGCTTGGCGAGCACGGGGACTGAAGATGACTTGGTGGCGAGCTCGGGGGCAAGGGGCGTGCCCACGGCGCGCAGTGAGCTCAGCGACGGACTTTGTTGCGCCTGCTGACCGGTGTCGCTCTCCTCAGCCTGCACAACCATATCAACCATATCAGCTCATCCTGTCAAACTCCAGCGTACCGTGTCAACGTGCTCCGATACCTTCTTCCACATGATACCAACACGTAATTCAGCATTAATCTTCACACAGCAATTTGTCGATGCGGTCAATTTTAATTTGTTGTCCTAGTATTGCATGTTGGAATAGAAATTACAGAAAGTCAAGAACAAATTTGAAACGCTATTGACACCTTCATTTGTTTTACTTTGAAAAAGTTAATTTGATTTCTTTTAATTACTTCCAACATTTGATTTTAACTATTAACATTCTTCATGCATGTGCAGCATTTTATTTAATATATTTTTAATGTTTTATTTTATTTTATTTTATTTTATTTTATTTTATTTTATTTTATGGCTTCTGCTTGTAAAACTGACACCTGTGTAAATACATTTTCCAGAATGTAGATTATGAATATATCCATGAATTCATTATTCATCCATGACTATTAATTTCTTCCAATCCTTGTATTTTTTTTACATACGTTTTATGAATCGTATTAAATAAATTAATCTAAATTTTTATACAATTAATTTTTCAAATTTTGTATTGTCTTCTCTTGTATACAAGAGTATATATACTTTGTTGTTTTGCTCAATAAAATAAATATTTAAAATGATTAATGATAACACTGAAAATTTTTCTATAATAGTTGCTTATGAATATGGTGTCAATAAAATCAAGGGGACGTGTTTCTTATCCTCAAGCGTGTCCTCAGGCGCGAATCCGGGGAGGGGGGTGGTCGAAATTTCGGATTTAAAACTGGCAATAATACAGACATTTTCCTCACTCCAATTTTTTTAACATTGCTCTTATGAAGAAGTCTCTATTCCCCCCCCCCCTGACGACAAAATTTGGTTCTGGATCCGCACCTGAGCGTCTTTTCATGTTAAATTTCTCAGTTCACTTTTTCATAACACTTCAAAGATGAGATTGACTCCAAAATTCCAAAATGTTATCAGTAAGTATAATACATGCCACCATGCCACCAACATGACAAGTGTAAAGTCCCCTTGTATATTAATTTTTTATTAAATTCAATAAGGCTAGAAATTGCATTTTTTTACGACATCAGGAATCTAGTGTTCTAAAATTCTCAAAGGGTTGGAGAAAACTGCATGTTAATTTGTGACCGTACCCTTGCTGCGTGGTATTTCCGCTTGCGCTGGTTTGGCATATCGTTGTCACTAGCGGTGCCATCTCTCGAGCTCGCTTCCGCGATGGGCTGGCCGGCTGTTGGAAGTCGAGGCTGCCACACTGGCTCTGCGCTAGTGGCCCACTCGCTACTACTGCTGGCCAGCGGGTGCGGGACTTCGGTGGCTCTCAGTCGCAACCAGCTGTCCGGACTATCGCTTCCCGCTACTGGACCCACTCCAGCACCTATGTACAAAACAGTTCCTGTCATAAAATGAGCACTAAACGAAATATTTAAGGTCAACATATATTGAGGTTGAAATCTATACTAATTCTTTTTATTTTTTTCCTTGATCAATAATATCCCAATCATCAATATTTAAAATTAACGCTCTTCATTTTTCACAGCTACTGTAATACATATAATATATATTAATAATAGCATGCTTATAAATTTATGAATTTTTTATATTTAATTAATTCTTCGTTGTTAATTTTTAAATTTTAACTATGTGAGCGAGTTAAAAGACTTTTAAGTGTATTGGCTGTACTGTAATTTCGTTTTGAAAATTGTACACCAATAGATCGCTTGATGGCCCACCTACAAGCAAGCAGATGGACCAGAGAGAGAGAGAGAGAGAGAGAGAGAGAGAGAGAGAGAGAGAGAGAGAGAGAGAGAGAGAGAGAGAGAGAGAGCTGATATTACTAACACGAGGAAGACTACTTCATTGACGACGAAAAGACGAAATAACGACTTTTGAACTATTGTCTGTAGGTAAAATTGTCAAATAAACTAACTGTACAGTCAGAATGTTGACTACGTGGAATGTTGTAAGAACCTGGGTCTTCATTGTTGGCTTTCTTTAAAGTATGCAGAAGTATGCAAACATCTTGTTGACATAAATATTGGTAAACAATACTGGATCGTCAACTTCAAAATCTGCAGACTGACTTTACAACAGGAGAATAATTTGCAATGGCATGCAGTCAACAATTCTTACTCCATCTTGGTATTAATTATAATAAAAAAAGACATGCGAGAAAAAAAAAATCACGCTACAGTAATACATCGTGATATAGCCAATTTGATGAAAGTAAAGAAGTTGGCTTTAAATTTAAGATGGCAAGAGTCCAAGATTAAATCCTAAGGACTATTGAAATACAATATTTAACATTTAACTAATAACAACTTAAGAAGCAAGAAACGCCAGACAGACTTGAGTACGAATATATATATAATGTGAATATTAATTTCTCAAATTATATGGCTTCATGGCCCATAACAATGCCATGCACAATGCAACACCGAGTTCATACAAGTTTATACATCTGTTGCCCTCTCTCGAACCGGCCATGCAAGACAGCTTACCTCTGGTCAAGAGTGCCTCGCTTGAGGAAGATGTGTCCTCAGCACTACTCTCATCCCTGGTGCTGGCGCCGCTTGGTGCACTGCTGCTGCCACTGCTGCCACTGGCGCTGGCAGGGCTGTCCAGCAGACTGCTGCTCGAGAGCCACGTGAAGCTCGAGCTTCGAGACAGGTCTTGGGTCTGTGTCCCGGCATCGAGTCCTGACGTATCTGTTACGTCAGCTCCCTTCGCTTTGGAGGGTAGTGGCATTTCTTTAATGGTATTGGCATCAGCAGCAACAGCAGCAGCGTTCGTGACCACATCCCCAGAGATCGGGGGACTGGGGCGAGCATCTTCTCCCAAGATCGTATGCTGCACCTTGCGCAAGAAGTTCTCTACTTCTTTCGGTTTCTGCAAAACAAGTAAATAATAATTACATGTACGTACATAATAGTAATAACATCTATTTATTTATTATATTTATTCAAAAAACAGACTACAGGTTAGGTAATCCGATTATAAAGAATACAATAGTTCATACAAATTCTTAGTTAAAATACACACGTACAAAAATTATTATATAACTAAAATCTTGGTAACATATAATACATTATATTTATATTACATAATTAAACATGCATTTGAGTTATTTACATATCCTTGCAATTTCTTGCGAAGATTGATGGAAAATGTCAAGCTCGTATTTACTGTACAGTTCATTGTAAAATGATTGAACTCTGGAAATAAAAGAATATTTATCAATACCAATTCTTGGGTTTGATATGTAGAAAGGGTCAACAATTATCTCAATATGTTAACCATCGCATTATTCAAATTATGTTGGTCCCATTATGATATGTTGTATCAAAGGGCCCGCATGTAAAATTCCTATGATGACGTCACTTATGCTTGCTGGTAAAATTAAATAAATTTTTTTAAATAACACGAGCTAGACAGTAGGCATGCTACTTACCAACACTGGGGAGGTAGCTGCGGCCTTGCTGGTTCCGCTCACCAGGTCGTGCTGCTGAACGGACAGTAGATCTGGCAGACCGGGAGTGGAGGGTGACGTAGGGTCGGTCTGCTGAGGACTGTACGGCGATGGCGACGGGGTAGACGAGCCTGACGAGTCAGACGGACTCGGTGTGAGAGCTAGCAGTTCGTCAGCAACCACGCGTTCGAACTCGGCCAGGTGATTAGTCTCAGCACGCGAGGTCGGTACCGAGGCCTTCCTCGTCTGTTTGTTCCTGCCTACACCACCTTGGCGCACCACGTCAGGGTAGCACCGATCGTGGTTGGTGGCCAGGTTAGCAGGCTCGCTGCTGCGCCTGAGGCCCGTCGTGGCGCCCTCCCGGCCCCCAGCAGTCTGCTGCCAGTGCTCGAACACGGCGCCGATCTCCTCCTGGATCAAAACAAATGGATTCGTTAGTTAAATCATACACACTTAATGCCTGCTTATTAGTGATACACGAATGAGAGGGTAAAAACATAAAGTACCATTAAAATATAAAAATTACACAAATATAAGTCGTGTTAAAGTTGTTTACTTTTTAAGCACATACAATGAACGTATTGCAATTTATGGAACTATATAATTACAAAACAGCAAATAGATGTCCCTAAAATTAATTAAAAGAAAAGGCCTTAGTGTTTGTATTTTTTTTACCGCACATAGAAGTCAATTACATTAATAAATTTGATATTGCGAATTATACACATAAAAAAATAACACCAGGATATGGTTTTACTACATTTTATTATTATATTTTTTCGTGAACTTGAAATTAAGAATTTTTATGACTGCTGACATAAAAAGAATATGTGTCACCTTCAAAATATAGTTTCAAATATTATATATTGAAAATTAGTAGTACAAAAAAAAAATCTAAAGGCAGCCTTATTCGTATGTAACAGAAAAAGTTTTAATTGCTAAAACACCTGGTGGTTAAATGATGTTGCCAAATCAATGGAGCTTTGGTAATTTTGAGGGTCAACAAACCGCAATGAATCTGCACGCAAGGGGCCTGCGGCAGCAAAGGTCTAGACTAAACTTATGGCTATATATGGTATTCTGCTTTTTAAGGTAATAATTGTCAGTTTTAACACCTCAAATTCATGTGATGAGCTTCCAAGTTTGAATATATTTATAACGTAGCTGGTGAAAGGTAGTTATAGATAAATTCACAGTTAACATGAAAGTAATAAATATTATGAATTTCATTGTTAGCCAAGGTGCAAGAGTCCATTGGTCTACTGAATTAAAAAAAAAAAAAATCTTGATTTTAAATATTATTAACTCTAAACTATTATATTTTGTACAATACACATGCACAGTATTTAATATTTTTCCAGCACTAAATTTCATATTAAACATAAAAGAAATAAAACGAATTAAAATTTAATAATACTCGTTTGTTTTAAATTCTACGTTTCTACATTGTATTCAGAAAAAAGTTTCATCCGTGGTGTATGATACTAGATAATATATATATAATAAAATATTAATTATACTGTAGTGTGATGAAGGATATTTTTTACCGTAACTTTCTTAATTTAACATTGAATTCCAGTTATTCCAGACTGCAAATCACACTTCATTTATCAAAGATTTATTTTATTACAAAAAAAAAAAAAAAAAAAAATTGCAATATTGTATGCATAATATAATAACATTAATACATTAAATTTATAATACACTTTGTAAATTGTCATGTTAATTCTAATAATTATTATTCACACCTTACTCAGTAATTTGCATGTACAATAATAAAATGGGCAGTGCATGGTAAAAGAGGTCATTAATGTTGTAATTCAACTTTTTTAGTTTGTTTTAAAAATAAGACGTGTACTGTACAAATTATACAAATAAAATAATTAAAACACATTTACTTCGGATACATATTTCTGAACTGTATTACTATTTTTGTTCACACACATTATTAATTACTGAAATTTGAAATTTTGAATTTCGTTATAGTAAATTTAACTAAGTATCTATACTGGTCAGGGCTTATAGGGATTTGTTAAATCAAATTCAAATTAGACTAAATTAATAGAACTGTATGTAAGTTTTTATTCTGCGACTAAATTAAAATGGAAAAGTAAAAATAATAACCTGCTTGCTAATATTTCATGTACATGCAGTACTTAAAATGCAAATTTTATGTAATGTCATTGCTTGTAAAATAATAATAATATCCAAATAAAATGCATGTCACATTTTTCAAAATGTTAAAAAAACTGGTTAAGAGAAAGCATTGTAATTACATTATATTACATTATTATAAAATATAGAAGTTGAATAAATTAAAATTATATTTGAAATAGTACTCATGATATCATTTTTTTAGTACAAACACATTGCAAGGTAATTTTGTTTGAGTTTAGAGTACAAGCAATCCCTTTGAGAAATGTGCTGTATACTATGAAACCTTGGATCAAATTACCACATTAATGAAATGGTAAATCCACAGAGGACGGAGGAGGGGTGGGGAAGGGGAGGAAGTTGACCCGCACTTCTCTGGAGTATTATCAACACCCAGGAGTCGCTCCCTCCCCCTGAGCGTCCCAAAATGCATTAATGATAATAATACTTCTATTTCGATAATGATAGTTTGTTTCATTTTAGTTGCTTCACGCAATTGACATACTTTCAAACCATATATGCAATATGAAATATGATACATAATTAATAGGAGGTGGGGAGGATGCGGGGAAGTGTAATATCCTAATATTTGTTGAATTTTAAATCATGACTAGAAGCCAAAAAAAAAAAAAAGTCTATATTTGTAACAAAACAGTCGCCTAAAAAGTGTCTTAATATTTTTCACAAAATAGTCTCTCAAATAGTCAGCCCAAAAATGATGAATTTGGAAGTTAATGATAATTTAATTGTCTATAGATGTCTAGGATTCTGTGGAAATGCAGTGGAAAGTAAGTTTTGAGCTCCGTTAATCGAGCAATTTTTCTTACTGGGGGGGAGGGGAGGTTAAAGTGTATTTTTTTTTAATGACAATTAAATATACAGACAATTGAGTCAATGCACAGAAACTGATTTTTTTGTTCATCAATCAATATAGTTAACAACAGATCGATCAACAACAGTTATTAAGTCGTAGCAGCATGAGAGTTTAAAAGTTATAATCACTAAAAGTTTTTGCATCTGTTTTATTATCTTCCGTAGTTTGTTTGTTGATAATTTGCTATTTAATTATTGTGTTTATTTTTATTCTAGTGTTTCTACTACAATAATAATTATATTATATATTATACTTCCATCAGGAGGGTGAGAGGGGGGAGGGAGAGGAGAAAAAAAAAGGAAAAGGAAAGAAGAGAGAGAGACAAGGCTGCTATATAGCTGAACATCTCGCTACTACTAGATTGGCAGGCGCTCCTCCACAGATCTTGACTGTCTTGTGCTCATGCGGCTGGTCCATCCATGCAAGGAAATTGGTGACGTCATCAGGCACCATTCTGTCTGTCAAGGCGGGGCCGAGGAATGTCATTACGTCATTGCAAGCACGCATGTACTACGTATTACGAATTATAAAGCAACTAGCAGCGCATATTAAATGTATTGCAATAATTGCAGAGCCATCGTCACTGAGTAGCTCAACACAGACCGGACGTAAAGGTTGGAGTAACAAACAGGGTTAGCATGCTGAACCAATCCGTCCTGCCAAAAGTGCAGAGGCTATATAACTATATTAATTATGCCTATAATAAAAAGAAAAGACATGGATTCAATATCACATAGAAACTTATTAATTTTATTATAATAATTATAATATACTATTAAGTATTAACGTGATGGCTCAATGCTCTATGGATATATAAGTATGTCATATATACTGTATATTATACGCAGTAAATTAATCTGATGCGATTTGGCAGTGTATGTCTGTGTTGCACTGCGAATGAATTAACCTGATATACAACACAGTAGATTCTCAATTTTATAACTTATAAATTTACTGTCTTACTATACAAACGTGTGCAAAAAGAGAGAGAGAGAGAGAGAGAGAGAGACAGACAGACAGACAGACAGACAGACAGACAGACAGACAGACAGACAGACAGACAGACAGACAGACAGACAGACAGACAGACAGACAGACAGACAGACAGACAGACAGACAGACAGACAGACAGACAGACAGACAGACAGACAGACAGACAGACAGACAGACAGACAGACAGACAGACAGACAGACAGACAGACAGACAGACAGACAGACAGAAATTAAATTCCAATTTTATAAACTCTACTTTATAACCCTTATCAATCATAAATATAAAAATTTGATAGCATATATGGATGTTTACACTGTACAGTCCCTATAATAATCCATTGCATGATGATTTTGACAGAAAAACAAAACAAAGAGACGAGAGAACGCAGACATCATACAGTCAGAATAGATCAATCGATTTTCTTTTTCTTTCTTGTAATGATATAGTATATAGTAGTTTCAATTGTTAATGTTTTTACAATGTTTTAAATAAATCAGCAATATTTTCAATCAAATAAACAAATCAATGAAGAACGTTAAATTTCTTGTGTTTATTTTGTTGTGCAAGGACACGAGACACGAGCTAAAGATATTAATAAGTATATAATATTTGATTACTTATATAAAGTTATAAATGTTTTTTTAAATATTATTCATTCTTTTTATGAAGCAGAACACAAAGCAAAATAAAAAGTCATGCCTCAAAAGTTCGGTGAGATATATTTCTACTTCCAAATATTAAAGGGTTGCAACCCTCACCCCTAGATGCAGGTATGTTGTTGGATTAAATGGTCATGCAATATAAATATAAAAGAAAATTATAGAAAATAAAGTTTATGTTTGGTAATTTAAAGCAGAATTGAAAGTACATTGATAGTGGTTACTGCAATGGTACGTATAAAATAATCCAGTCGTAAATTGAAACGTTAGAAAGCAGGGAATTAAGTCCACTCATTTTCAATCAAGACCAAACACCGCAGTATATACCTTTGCAGTGCATGGTATGTAACAAAAAACATAAATAAGCAGCGTCCGAAATAGTTATTAGTGATGGGAACAAAATTATACAATAATTTAATTATATTTATTTCATGTACCTAATGATATGGTAAACTGTCCTGATTCTTGTCTTGTGTGTCATGAGTTTACCAACACAGGGTCCGGAACTTGCCGTACTAGTTTTGCTGATTTTTCTATGACCAGTGCCATCCAAGTTAGTATATGACTTGACTCAAGGCTTCTGGAACGTTACACTTCACCTTGCGTACGCGAGATGTGCGTGTGTGTCATGCTTGTGCTCCTTTTTAAGTTGCAACTTCCTATAATCCTCACACGATTGTAATTTGCATTAATTTTGTATATTGTATTTATTTATTATTTATTACACACAATTACCAAATAAAGTTATCAAATGGATGTGAACATTGTGAACTCTATAACTCCTTCAATGCATGGGTAAATCATGGGTTCATATATATTTTAATGATATAAATATTTATGCATGAAATTTTTTTCTTTGCTTACTTTAAAATGCATATTTAAAAGATTTTTATAGTTTTTCATATATTAATTTCAATATATATATATATATAATAGATTAGGGACATGAGAATATTTGTTTACATAATAATATTGGAGATAATTGTAATTGTAGTGTAATTGATGTAGTCGAGACCTATGAATATTTGGGTGTGGTAATAATAATAATAATAATAATAATAATAATTTTATTCTGATAAATTGGTTGTACATTACAACATATATCACGTCATTTCAATAAATTATTTTAACCCTACAAATAAAGTAATAAAGCTTAATATACATATTTATCTCATCTTAATAAAAATCATACATTATGAATCACATCTTCCAAGTTTCTGAAATACAACATGTAATTACAATTACTCTACAAGACAATTTTCAGACAACTTATTAGAGAAAAACATTTTTAATGAATAAAACTCCTTTTTTATCAATACTGATTTTAATTTTGCCTTAAATAGTTTATCACTTTCAATATTTCTAATACATGCAGGCAAAAAATCAAACAATTTTGCAGACTGATATAAAGGACTTTTTTCTAATAAAGCTGATTTGTGATTAGTTACCACTGTTTTGGTTTTGTTTCTTGTTTCATACGAATGTTGATTTATGATCATATAATTCAGGATGTTGTTTTCTAAATAATGCACTGTTTAAAATGTACAATGAAGGCAATGTTAGCATATTATATTTTTTAAAAAATGACACACAGGAGTCTCTTTTTTTAAATCTAAGTATTGTCCTCAATGATCGTTTCTGAGCTACAAATAACCGACTAATAGATTGATCATCAGCTCCAAAGAAAATAAGTCCATAAGTTAAATGTGAGTATACATAAGCATAATAAATTGAGAATAATGAATCAATTGAAACGTGGTCTCTAATTGAGTACAGTACAAAGTTTGCTGAGTTAATTTTTTTCAAAACATAATCTATATGTGTTTTCCAGTTCAAACATTCATGAATATTAAAACCCAAGAATTTAATATGCTTGACTCTACTAATAGTCTGTGAATTGAGTTTAAGTAAATAGCTATAATGTTGAATATTTCTGTGTGAGTGAAATTATATAAAAGCTGTTTTTTTTTTTTCATTTAATACCAGTTCATTATTATCACACCAGATTTTCATATCAGATAAAGTTTTATTTACATAAATTTTTAATTCCTCTTCTGTATCGGCAACAATAATTGCTGTAGTATCATCCGCGTATTTTATTATTTTAGCATTTGATACATTTTTAGAAAGATCATTAGTTCCGATACTGAACAGACTGGGAGAAATTTTTCCCCCTTGTGGAACCCCTAGTGTTAGGGGTAGGATGCCAGATATTATTTTTTTTTTCTTGATATTCTGTTGTACACTTAACTTGTACATACTGTTGTCTGTCACAGAGATAAGATTCATTTAATTCAATTAATTGATAAAGACTTTAAATTTGATCAACATTTATATAAAATAATGGCTAGGTTAAGATATTTACTTAAAAACTTGTATGAATTGTCTAAGTTTATGTCAGAAAAAATGTTAAGAAATGTATATTTTGCACTTGGTCACTCAATAATTTCGTATGGAGTACTTGCATGGGGTTTTACAAAATCAGGTAATTTAACTAAATTAAAAAAGTTGCAACTAAGGATTTTAAAAAGAATTAAAAAGGGTAAAAAATGTGATTGTGACGTGAATTATTTTAAATATTTCAATGTTTTACCAGTCAATGAATTAGCAAAATTTGTGCTTACTATTGAGAAATTCAATGATATGAAATATTTAGAGCCTAGAGTACATGATCATAATACTAGGACTCTTTTAAATGAACCTGCTACAACTCCAAGAAGTAATAATAGATTTGGAGAAAGAACATGGAATTTTGTGCTACCAAAAATTTAGAACGCAATACCGATAAATATTAGATTAATTGACAAAAAAATGTTATTGAAAAAAGTGCTGAGAAAGCATATATTAAATAATTTGCGTTAATGTGAGCTGTAATACATTCTATTAATTGTATTTGTGCTTCTGTTTAAGTTGAAGGGTTTAAATTTGTTCGTCCTTATTTTTGTTTCTTTTTGTTTTTATCTTTTGTTAATGTTATTAATGTATTGTTATTTTTAATAAATATAGGTAATTTTGTTTAAGCTTACTATACGTGTTGAATAATTGTATGTAACTCAGTTCCAACCGATAGGGCTTCATTTAGGGCCTTGGTTGGACTGTATTTGTACATGATTTAATAATAAAAAACTTTAAAAAAAATATATATATTATATATACCTGTCTCTAATTTTTTGAATTCAATGTCTTAAATATTTAATTTTGTTCAAAGTAAAAACTAACGTAAATTAGACAATAAAATTAATATTTGTCATTTAATATTAGTAGTTATTTCTCATGTTGAATTTACAAGAAGCGTGTTCAAATCTCGAAGAAAAAAATATTATATACTTTGTGGTGGGCAACATGCAGATTGCAGGGTAACTGGAAAATCCTAGCTGGTACAGCATTATACCAACATTTTCAAGAATAAAAATATTATGTAATTAATAAAGAAAAAAATTAAATGTGTATTAACTCTGCAGCTGAGAATGAAGAGCAGATGAAAATTAAGCCTAATTTTTAATAGTATAATTACATTATATATACTTAAGCCGCAGTACATCAATGTGAAGAATTCATAAAAATCAATGTTTAAGTATCTATCTATATACTATTATATGTTTTAATTTTTATGTTTCTTTTTACATGTATTAGCAATTGATATAAAAATTTATTACAATGTTAGCTTACTACAGCATATTCTGCTATTATAGCTATTGGTGTAAATACTGTAAACACTATGTACCTCAACCTCATGGTTCTTTATGTTTAATAAAACTAATAAATAAATACAAATTATATATATATATATATATATATATATATATATATATATATATATATATATATATATATATATATATATATATATATATATATATATATATATATATATATATATATTAAGTGTTTAAAAGATATTTGCAAAGAATTTATTCACATATAAATTAATAAACTAGTTTACTAGTTCCATAATATGAGTTCCGTCTACTGTTGAGTATTATAATATATGCACTGATATAGTCAGTATATTAGTTAATCCATAATATACTTAATGAAATGGGCGGTTCGAGTGACCATCATTTTTCATCAAGGTTGATGCCTTGTTTTGCCTTCCTCCAAAACATTGACCTCGAGCTGTTCATGAAGTATGTCGTAGATTAGTTTGAATGCACGGTCTTATATGCTTCTACGGCTTGCCGTCGGCATCTTTTTCATTCTTAATAAGGAAGTTACGAGAATTAGGAATGCGTACGTACTCTTCTCAGTTTCTCACTCATGGTGTGCTAGTAAGAAAAGCGCACAAACTTGCGCGCGAATAAACTTTGAAACAAAACCTTCATACTAGAACCAGCAGATGGCAGAAATTGTCAAAGCACCCACTATCTCTAAGTTCCCTCCTGGAGGAATTGCCAATTAATAATATAATGATTGGTCGTGATTCAGTTTTACATTTAATTTTTTCATAAAACCACACCTTTTCTTGGGAGGGGGGGGGGGGGGTTCCTTATGAAATTCAAACTTCACTAAGTAAAACTTAATTATTACTAAATATTATTACTAATATGTATAATATGTGTATCACCACCTCTTTGAAAAATATTTATAGATAGTAATAATAAATATATAATATATATAATAAAAATAAACGAGAATGAAATATGAAATTTATAATTATAATATATAGCTTAATAATTGCTATGGAAAACTATGAGAAAAACAATTTTTTATAACTTTTTGTTATTTAAATTTGTCTTATATGTTCACAAATGAGAACAAATTTATTTCTTGTTGGAGCAGTCAAGATGCTATTATTCAGAGAACTAAGTTCACAAAAAGAGTCTCTGGGTCGTAACCGAGAGATGCAAATGACAGATGCGTTATCTCGGATGGCCCCCTCCCAGCTCCCAGCACACGAGTCGCGCCACCCAGACACAGCGGCAAGCAGAGGTCAAACATTACCAAGTTTCAACCAGCCACAAGGACAGGATCAAAGAGCCACAGGCACCATTCAGTGAAAATTATATTTTTTACCTCATTGCCAGTTGTAGAGCAAAACATAACGAATTAAAATGTTTATTTAGTTTATTATATTATAATTTCATTTAAAAAATATAATATATAAATATATAGACTACATAATGAAGGAAGTAAAAAAAAAAAAAAAAAAAAAATACTGTATGTGAAGCTCCTTCATCAAAGCGCTGTCAGCTGATCAATTTATGACCAAATTAAATCTGAGCTCAAGCCTCCAGTTAGTTATGCTTTCTGTGGTCACGATAGAAAATAATAACTTTACTATTCGGAGAAAAATAATTTATGGCATTATTGTATTAAGTCTGTTAATTAAAAAATGAAACAAAAGGACCTCGTTAATATGGTTAATGAACTGCAATTTTTTTGTACAGTTGTAAGTTATTCGATTCCTACAAACACTCGAAAATAATAACATATTATAAAATACATAACATAAAAAATTACATGTAGTATTTTTATAATTATTATGAGTATGTGTCATTTTTTCCCCTTACAAAATCAGTATATTCAATTCAGAGTACACAGATCATTATAATACTTTGTTTTTATTTTATTTCACTCCACTTTTAAAATGAAACTTTTAAAATTGCAAATTTAAAATTATAAGACACATCAGTAAACGATACATTCAATACCGTACGTTTAATATTATAGTACGTATCCAATTCATTATTCAATTATCTGTGTATTTTTTATTTAGTACAAGATTTTTGTACATAAATTATAAATGTAAAATAGTTGGAACTTTAAACGTAACTGCATAATAATATAGTAATGTATGAGAATAATAATATATAATATATGATATTAATTATTGTCCTACTCTCAGACTTATTAGCTTATTATACGTTCCGTTGCATATTAAGTATTAATAATTAATGTCTTCTTTTCATTTTATGCATTGTTTGTGTTTATAGTGTTTATATACCAATTTTATTTTTACTATACGGTTTCGATAAGACCACTAGCATAATATCCTACAGCTTATAATGTATATATTATATCAATGTCAAGCTCAACAATGAACCTAGCTTTCAACACCCACTCAACTTGAACAAAAATCACACGATATCCGCTGCTATATATGCATAACAAAAATCTTTGATGCATAAATTTGAAAACTATTCAGGTTCATACTGGTTTTTACAGAATATGACTGTGTTATTTCAATCTTGAATTATTAGAATGCTGTAAGCAAGGCTGTATTCAATGTATATAATAAAATTATAATGATAATAATTATTAAATCTATTTATAGTAAATATTAGTTAAGATCAAAGTAAAAAAAAATCATCAATAAAACTACGTAATTTAAACATTTTACAATTATACCCTTAAAGGAAAGTTTAATTATAATTTTTGAATATGTAAATTTAATCACATAATAATATATGTATATTTTTTCCCATTTAGCCTCCAGTTTGCATTTCCTCAGTCTCAGCAGAGAATAAAATCGAATCAATAATAACCTCATTAATTAATTAAATATTAAATAATTTTGTGTACTAAATGGTATTAGAAATGGAATGACAACTCAATAAAAGTAGGATACTGAAAAAAAATGTGTACAATATATTGTTATAGTTTTTACCTACAAAGTCTCTCGATTTTTGTTGCTCGTTCGACTACTTTTATTTAATTATTGTTATTTTTTTGTCCTTTTTTGCGCCTAATAGTGTATGTTCGTGCCTGCAAGTTTGAAAGTTAGAAAAGTAAGCTGTTAGTGACAGGAAGTGCAAACAATTAACAAGCGATAACTGGGGATGCAGATAAAATAGACGAGGAATACGTTAATAATATAATAATAATAATAAAAAAAAAAATGTTTGCCTTATATTTTAAAAGTTACTTTCCTCTAATACTGAAATTTGAATGAATATTTATTTTATCTGTTCCACTCATTCTTAACATCATAAATTTAATGGGAGGTAATTAATGATAATAAATAACCTTTGTAAAGGAAAAGGAGTGCAACAATAATATTAAAATCAATTTTTTCTCCTATTATTATAATAACATTATAGGATTGCGTGTTTTTAAGTCTACGCCTCTTTCTGTAATATAGCAAGGGAGGATGGGCGAGGATGTACTACAGTGTACGAGAGAAGAATTCGAATACATTAGGGGAACAAAAACAGATGTGCGTCTGTTTTTTTCAAATGCCCAAGTTGTAGCATGAGAGCAGAGAGCATATTATGTTGCAACGTTTGAGAACGCAAAAGAAGTACGAGTAAGTGCATACTTTTAAAATGTAAAATAATAATAACTGACACTACAATTTTTACTTACAACATTAGCACAGGTGTTTTTAGGCCGGTGTTTTTAATTTTTGTACTCCAAATTAAGCTTTTGAAAAGAATGTTGAAAACGTGAATATATTTGTATTTTTTTTTGTATATACAATTTTATTGTACATTCTAATAATAAAATTATTAAATTAGTTAATTATTAATTAAATGAAATATTTTAATAAAGTTTCAAGTTTCTATGTGTCCCAAAAATCAACCGACAATATTATCAAAATAATATGATATTATGTTGTAATGCAACAAAAAATACCTTTCTTTAGTTTAGTACTTTTTCATATCCGTGCATGCACGCTTTACTGATGCATGTGACACAAGAAAGAAATCTCTATAGATTTCATGTTATTTATTCACGTAAATTAAAATGGTAAGTTTCTTGTTCATTTCATTAACATTTTAACTTCAAACATACAAGGAGAAATGTATTTTCTTAGTGTGTAGAGTAATAATTTATCTCATTAAAATCTTTAAAAATTATTTTCTTTGTCACGAATGACGTAATAATGAACCTATACGCATTTTAATATTATATTAGACGTGTATACTATAGTCAGGCTGTATGGAATTCAAAAGGTTATATAAGCAAAGTTAACAATAGCCATGTAATTTTGATTACTAAAAGTCTTTGTATATTATTTTTCCTCGCAGCCATTCTATATAGGATAAAGTAACAATAACTTTTGACCATACTAGGAACCAGGTTGCCTAGCTCTTATTGTCTATAATTAAGGTGGATTTTCATGGGCGATTTCCAGCCTGCGACGTGACGCGAATAAAGCGCACTTGCTGGAACATCCATTAGCGGCCATATTGGGCGATTAAAAGAAAAAGAGCATAGTAATTAAAGCGATTTATACCGGCGAATTCGCCGCCGCATAGGATTTCCCAGCTTTTACGTCAAATCGCGCCGCATCGCCGTTGTCGCTCATGAAAATCCACCTATGCCATGCAGTTCCTCTCTTCCTGTTCACGTGCATGTGATTTAATTATAATATATTTTAATTCAGCCATTAAATCTATAATTATGTGACTATAATTAAATATTTTCAAGAGGGTTAATAAAAAATGTAAATTCTTCTTAATTGCATAAGGAAAATAAAAAATTGTTATAGTTTACATTATTCTTACCATATAATATTAATTTAACTCTGAAAAAAATAAATAATGACAACCTATATATAAAAAATCACAACATTTTCTATCAAATTAAATAATAATATTGATTATCAAGAACTAAATTTCAAACTAAAAGTTAGTTGCTGTAAAAAAAAAATAAATAAATAAAAAAAATACGCCCGCGCCACCTATATACTTCCTCAAAATTAATACAAGCCTATATTAAATTTACACGATACAATTTTGCATACAAATTTCTCTTGCAAGAAAATTTCCTCTCCATACAAAAAAATGAAGATTAAGTTTTCTTGCAAGGAAAAATTGTATACAATAATTAAAAAATTGTATCGTGTAATACCGGCTTTACACATACTTGCACAATAAAATTACACACATTTATATTAATATTTGAAAGCTATTAGCAATGAACGTTACACTATTGGAAGCTATTATCAACTGCAAGTTCTATTTTATTTTTTATTTTTTCTTTGTTACTTATACAATATACAATTAAGAGATAGGACACACAACCCTGCATGCTGGAGAAAAGATTTATACTTCTTATTTTCGTGATGCAATTAAAATTTTAAATACATTTATAAGTTGGATGGTTTATCCTGATTAATAAAAATATCATAACAGTTAAATCATATAAGATAAGAAAATAAATAATTCCAATCAAAATCATAATCTTTTATTTTTTATTATTACAAACAAATTTTAACGAGGATATTTTGAGATGCCATGAGAACGAGAACCATCAGAAATTGTCAGAATCACATGTGAACACAGTAAAAACAAAATGCAGCTAAATTTTCCCACGGATTGATAAAATAATATAATTATATATTTTTAATGTAATGACTGTAATGAAACTGATTTAATTTCAACCGTAATTTAATAATTCAAAGCAATGCCATTGGCCAAATTAAGTTTAATTTAGTATTGTCCTTATTGTCTTAATTGCAAATACTCAAAATATGATAATGAACACAGCAATATTCTACAGCTTTATATTTTCTCTTATTCTTTAAATTGCACTTCAATGGTCTCAAAATCATGCATTCATTTCATATACAGTATAATAAAATTGGTGTTAACTTTAATATAGTTTTGATAGTCATGCACGTTAGAATTAAATTTGATACATTATACTACACAAATTTTAGAAGTTCCAATCTCAGTTTAAAAGATAAAACGAGGTGTTGGAAGTCAATTTTCCAGTTATTTAATTACGATTTTAAGGCAACGATGCTTGATGAATATTTTCTCGAGTCCATACAGGCAATCATAGTAATGATTGGAATGATTCTATTTTGCACTACTACTACAGTAATATTACATTACATAATACATTATAGTCAAACACAGGTGAATTTTACCAAGCATAGCTCAAGGAAGGACTATTTACTAGGTAAATGTAAATAAAATATGCCGGCCTTACACGATACAATAATGAGGAATTAGAGTCAAAAAATGTTATTAGCTTAATCGAAAGAAGGGGTAAAAATATGACGTTGTGAATTTTTTCAGATTTTTTTGTGACCTATAACTAATTTTAATTAATTAATGAAGTTGCATTATTTTGAGAGTGCCGCCTCTCGTGACGCCTCTGACGTCACACCATTCTTGTACTTTTGCACTATAGATGAGATTAGGTGAGAACATGCAGGTATGAAAATCAAAATGGCTGGCGCCACGTTTGAAATTCCCCGCTTCAAATTTTTGAAGTTTTAATGTGGGTTACGTTTGATCAATTTTAGCTTTATTTTGTTTGCATACCACTGAAAAATATGGTTGAAATATGATTTAAAACTTCTATCGTGCTCTAATATTGTTTAATACGTAAAAAGTAGAAAATTATGAGAGACTAACTTCTTACATCAAATTAGTTTGCTTTCTTCCTTTAAATAAAATAATTTACTGAAATTTAGTGTGCTAGTGGGTTAGCTCAGTGGTAAACGCATCAGACTTCAAATCTAGTGGTTGCGGGTTCGATTCTTTCTTCCGGCAAGTTTTTATAAATACATTTTTTTTCTTTAATTTTAATATATTTATGAATTCTAAATTTATAAAATGTGGTTAAAATATGGTTTACAGCTACTATCAATCGTAATTGATAACTTTTTAATAGTAAAGAGAGGGAACAATATTAATAAAAAATTACTTCACTTTTTCGCGTTCCAATAAAACATTTTTCTTACCGAGACTCAAAGCTTAATTAGTGTGGCACTGTGGCACAGTGGCGCGGAGAAATTTTCTTTAATTAAATTAAACTAAATGAAAGGAAAGAAAAGTGTCGAGTTTAAAAAATCCTTCGACGTGGAGAATCAAACTCTCCACCACAAGAGTACGAGCTCTGCGTCTTCGCCACTGTGCCACACCAAGCTTTGGGACACAGTGTGAAAAATGTTTTATTGGAACGCGAAAAAGTGAAGTAATTTTTTATTAATATTGTTCCCTCTCTTTACTATTAAAAAGTTATCAATTACGATTGATAGTAGCTGTAAACCATATTTTAACCACATTTTATAAATTTAGAATTCATAAATATATTAAAATTAAAGAAAAAAAAAATGTATTTATAAAAACTCGCCGGAAGAAAGAATCGAACCCGCAACCACGAGATTTGAAGTCTGATGCGTTTACCACTGCGCTAACCCACTAGCACACCAAATTTCAGTAAATTATTTTATTTAAAGGAAGAAAGCAAACTAATTTGATGTAAGAAGTTAGTCTCTCATAATTTTCTACTTTTTACGTATTAAACAATATTAGAGCACGATAGAAGTTTTAAATCATATTTCAACCATATTTTTCAGTGGTATGCAAACAAAATAAAGCTAAAATTGATCAAACGTAACCCACATTAAAACTTCAAAAATTTGAAGCGGGGAATTTCAAACGTGGCGCCAGCCATTTTGATTTTCATACCTGCATGTTCTCACCTAATCTCATCTATAGTGCAAAAGTACAAGAATGGTGTGACGTCAGAGGCGTCAAGAGAGGCGGCACTCTCAAAATAATGCAACTTCATTAATTAATTAAAATTAGTTATAGGTCACAAAAAAATCTGAAAAATTCACAACGTCATATTTTTACCCCTTCTTTCGATTAAGCCAATAAAATTTTTCGATTCTAATTCCTCATTTTTCCTTTTGCAATGAAAATACTAAAAAATTCCCTTTTCCTGCATGCATCTTGGAAATTTGTGGGCAAATACTGTATCGTGTTCAGCCGGCTCTTGTACTTCTCTGACTTCTTGTATCACCGGTACCTTCTTGATATATGATATATATGACATATATCATGTGAGTCAAATGAATGCAGGATGAACAATGAAACAAGATCTATATACTAGTATAATTTTAACAACAACAACAAAACTATCATCATATCATCCAAACAAAACACTACCAAATTTTCATAAATAATTTTAATTATTTATTATTTCTTCATTCTTCATTCATTTTTTTTCTTTCTTTCTTATTTTTTAAAATAATAATGACATTTCAATTTGGTAAACGAGGTGAAGTTCCTCTCAATTCAGCGAACTAAATAAATTAGTATACGTTGGTACGTTGGTTGATAATGAGAACTGAGTATAATAAAAAATTCGAGGCCACGAAGCATAAAGGTTCACTCCAGTTCCGCTATGGGTCAACGCTTTAGCTTGCCTGCATGTAAATACTGTATACAATGCTAACGAAATAAAAACAAACATTTTTTTTTTATTATGCTATGGCCTATTATATATTAAGTCTAATTTTAAAACTACTGTCACATAATTTTAGCTCCCATCCACCCCCGTAGCAAACAACAAATTTACTGCACTTGTATTAATAATAATATACAGTACCCAAGAGCTGCAAGGCCTGCAAGAAGTGAGCATAGCTGGCAGTGCTGCTTATACGATACAGCTCCTCTACGCATATTGCGCATAATAACAAACATCCGCTAATAAAAACCGACTCATTTATATTATCAAGATGATGATGTTGAGGAAAAAAAATAGTACAATATATAATTCCTTACATGCAAGGACTTTGTGCCTCACAGCCTACTATATTATACTTTTTATTTATTTATTATTGTTAAGCTTCCAGGTGCAACAGCTTAGACACTTAATTACATTTATTATTCCAATAAGTTGCACCAGAATTTTGAAATTGTGTAAAAAATTCTTTTTATATTCATTAATAACATTAGTATTTTAGTATATAAGTTTGCTAAATACAGTGCAAAAATTATTTTGATGAATACCCATGCAAGGATAATTTATTAATAATTTAATTTTAGAAAACAATAATTAAATATACGCTTTGTATACGGTATATACGGTATAAATACACCTGCAAGCATGGTTACTTTATATTTACATAAACTGTCGTAAGCATGCAGTGTAATCTATGTACATTGATGCGATGTAAGGCTAGAAAATTGAACCCGTTTTAAATTAATTTTCAGCACTTCAATAATGCTCATTGAATTCATGATACTGGATGCGTGAATCAAAAACTTCAAAAACCCATAACGTTTTCCCCGTATAAAAATAATATAATGGTATAAATTACATAATTTATAGTGTGTAGATTCTTTCAGACACTTGTATTACTACGCAACTATTAATGAGATTGTTAATAATTATTTAAAAAAATCCAATGAATGTTTGTTAAATTAATTGCATAATATTGAAACTATATTTGTCAACTCGACACTTCCCCCCACCCAAAAAAAAAAATTAAAATTAACATGCAGCTATATAAAAAAACATGTAGTTTTTTGAAATGTTATTACTTCAAAGTCTTCAAATTTATTTTATGGTTCAAAATTACTTTTTAAGTGACGCTATTTTAAATTATGATATATACTCAACACTTAATAATATAAGCGGCATCTTTTTTAAATGTAGAATTTCGTTCTAATCTTTTAGCTAGCAGCTTAAGATTCAAGAGGAAACAGCTGAATATGTACTCAGAACAAGCAGCTGGGTGCCATGCACTTAACGCTTGCATTGCATGCGTTGCCAAACACATTAAATGAAATTGAATCCAATGCTACGCAGTTGTACCACCAGCTGCTAGCTAAAATGATTTTATTAGGGCTCTCAATTATTGTAACAAAGGATGAGCATAACTTTTGATAGTTTTGAATTGAATGTGATACACTTCTCACTGCAGCAAGAAAAGTAGTAAAGTAGGCATTAAATTTGATACAAACAGATCAACTAATTATGGTAAACTATTATGAAGTTGCTCATCGAATTAATAAGTGAAAATTAAAATTAATAAGTGAAATAGATTAATTTAATTTTCGTTCGATTGCACTCACGAAATTGATCCTCAATACAGTATAATTTTTGTAATTTTACTATTATTTAATTTTTATTGAGGCTTCATCTGTTCATCAGTTACTTAATGCAGAGTTGTATTATTATATATTTAATTATTCATGTTCATGATACCTCTGCATGCTGTCTACAAAGAGGTGATATCAAATATGTCAAGATGTTTGCATACCTTGAAGGCAATAATGGCGGCCATATGCGGACGTTTGTTTTTAAATATTATATTCTTGGCGTAATTAAGTCGTCCATTTTTTTTTTAATTTTACAATAACAATAAAATTTTAAAGAATTTCCAAGTTAATTTATATAAAAAAATATTCAATGGACAACCTACATCATGAAATTTTTTTATTACATAAATTAATAGAGGGCTTCAAATTATGCTACTCTGAATTTTTTCAGATTTTTTTGAGACCCAGAACTATTTTTAAATAATTATTGAAAGTTCTATAAGTCAAGTTGGCACCCCTGAATCCTTAATAAAAAGGATAGGACCGAGACGCCTATTGACGCCTCCAGGGGGCGTGGCCGCACTTCCAATAATTATTTAAAAATAGTTCTGGGTTTCAAAAATATCTCAAAAAATTCTTAATAGAATAAATTGAAGGTGATAAAAAAAATCAGATATCTTACATTGACTTTCTCCAGGTAAAGTTCCAGCTCCAGGTATGGGTCCGCGGCTGCAGGGCAGGTACTGCTCCGTTCAGCTGGCATGCCGCCACTACCAGACGAATATTGTACTCCTTTTGGACGTGGTTTTGCCATTTTATTTTAAATTTTACTGATGGCAATATTCTTTGTTATTTTTAAATGTGACGTTGATATCGTCACGTTAACTTGTGTCGTCACCTTGTGTCCATTCTTATAGCTGTATCCTGGAACATAAATAAAAGCAGATTTGTTAGATACATAATTATTATATATTTATTTATATTCTGCGATCATTTCACATGCAGCTATTTAAACCGTTCGTATAGCTGCATGTGAGCTTGGTCAGTTCTACCAATCACAAATCAATTAATTAAATACAATTACAACTTTTCTATTCTTTTTTTTTTTTTTTCGTCTAACTGAAACTTATAATTATTTAATCAACTGTTTGAATTTACTAATAATATACTTAAATTTTAATAAAAAGAAACTACGTTTGAACATGAGCATCATCTTTGACCAGAATAATTTTAAAAGTCAATTTATATATATATATATATATATATATATATATATAATACGCATCCTCATGTCAAAGTTTGATAAGTAAACATTATAGTGAAATATTATAAAATTTTATTAAAATTACAATGTTCATAAAACCTCACATTAAAATAAATAATAAAAAATTCTGGCCTTCAGATTTAATAGCTTTTTAATAGGAACGACAAATCTTTTTCTCAAGTTTAAACTGGCAGCGTCTGCAGCCCCCGTGACTCACGTATTGCAAGTGCAAGTTTATTGCCTCGAGCTGCAGATACCGCATTATAATATTGTATTATAGCTGCTGGTTGCTATACCATAGGCAAGTGGTTAGCTGGGTCTTATCTTAATGACTCCAACTGTATACGCCCAAGCTGACATGCAGAGTGAGAGTAGGCAGGGATCGAGCAAGCAGTAGCTTCTGCCAGGCTATAGGCTGCTGCTATCACCGCGTGTTCTCATCAACAAGTGTTTTTTACTGACATAATGAACGGGGAAAGAAGGAAGACACCTCAACAGGAACTCATGCTAGTCAAGACAGCTGGATGTTGTTGAAAATAATTATCGTGTTGTATATTTATCGAGGATGTACAATGGGGAATTCTCCTACATTTATTTTAATTTTTTTTCAGATGCTCTATGCCTTGCAATTAAATGTCCCAAAACAAAAAAGTTTTAATCTTCAAAATTGGAGACAAGGGAATTTTTTAAAAATCTTCCTTCTTTTGAATTTAGCGCCAAAACGTGACGTAGAAACTGCCTAGCAGGCGAAATTTTCCTGCAATAAATTTATATTTTCGATTATCACTCTTAAAATAAACTAATATTGGAGACAAAACTATTGATACTAGGGTAGAAAAACCCGCTGATTTCGATCGTGTTACTAAAATTTATAGCCAATCACTCCTTGACGCTACGCTCAAATTATGATATCAGGCAGTTGTTGTGTGTTAACTAGGGAGTTTCTACGTCACAATTTTCAGGTTTGCGCGCAGGTTGCATACTTTGCCCCTATTCTAATAATCCCTTCAGAGTCCCCAAATTTGAGTTTAAAAAGTTGAAACTTAAGTCAAACTTATTTTTAATATGTACCCTATCTTAATATAGTAGTTAAATTAAAATTTGAGTTGTAAGAGAATTCCCCATTATTTCAATTGCAGTAACGAACAGAGGTGCACAATCACGAAACAAACAACAAATAAAAAAATAAATAAATAAATAAATAAATAAATAAATAAATAAATAAATAAATAAATAAATAAATAAATAAATAAATAAATAAATAAATAAATAAATAAATAAATAAATAAATAAATAAATAAATAAATAAATAAATAAATTTAAAAATCAGGAAGGTGAAAGGGCATGAAACCAATGTTAAAAAAATTGCTGTGCACGTAAGGTGTAGGAAGACTGTAAAATTTCGGGGGGACTCTGCCTAATCTTTAAAAAAATTGAAGTGGGGGAAACGAATATATTGCCCATGTTAAATACAAAATTTCGCCATTTCGCCCCCCCCCCCCTGGATCCGCACCTGCGCCAGTAGGAAGATTGTTATCTATTAACACATTTTACACACAATTTTAGTTTCCACTCAAGGTCTACTACAGACCAATACACCTCCTATATTTGCCAACAAAGTAAACACATAGTTTTTTAATGAGCAACATGTTCGAATATAATATTAACACTAAAAATGCTGACTTTGATAAACATTTTGATTTTTCACATAATTATAATTCAGCTTATAAATTAAATGCGTAAAAAATTATATAGCACAATATAATATTATATTATATATAATATAGGTATTTATAAAATGTAATAATAACGTAGTACTGCACACACCTGAACACACAACAAAAGTCATCCACAAAATTCCACATTGTTGTGTTAAGAAATTGGAAGGGAGTAAAAATCAACAAGAACCTGCAAAAATTTCTCATTCCAAACAGCAGGATTTTATGACGTAAGAGTGTTAATGTGCTTTTGTTGGAGGTGTTAGAGAGAGGACACAACGTGCAAGGTAAGTTGCTCCTGCATCTGTGCGTGTGACCGGTCACGCCGTGCTGCTACTACCGCCCCCGCATGCCAGCACGCCTTCATGCTACCGTGCTATATGCTTCATACCATGCCTCTCTTGTTGAATTTCATACAACCATATATGATGTAATATAAGGGCACGAAAATCAAAAGCAAACGCAAGCAAATAAATGCTACTCAAACTTCGACACTATAAGCTTGCATGATGGTAAAGAACGACGTAAAAATGTTGTAAATACAAAACGCCTTAGTCCATTTCACAATTAAAACCTGATTTTAAATTATCACAAAATGTAAGATAGTAGTTCATAATTATTATTAATTCTTACAAAAGTCTATCTGTATGCCATGAGTATTCCACATTGACGCTATAAATTATCAGTGCCCGAATGCGTATTTATAATAATAAGAATTAATTTGCAATTCTCTGAAATGAAATTTAAAAATATAAAAACAATCATGAAATTTTCGGTATAATTTCACTTAAATTAATAAATAATAATAATAATATATTTTATAAAATTGAAGTGCACGACTATTCATAAAACAAGAAGTATGAAAAATAAAAGTCTTCCGGCCAACATCGTCTTTTATAATTATATTATTTATCTTTTTACTTAATATTCTACAGTATATTGCTATATTCTATATTGCACATATTTCAATAAATATTACGTTTTATTATACATCCTAAAACATGATATAATAGTATAATGTAAGGACTTTTCTACTGTACTAGTTTTTAAGCTGTAAAATTGCAATACTTTCCGAGCAGTATCAACCTTATTACAATATAATATATAGCCCAATTAATATATATATATATATATATATATATATATATATATATATATATATATATATATATATATATATATATTTCCCCTTCGGTTTATTTCCCTTTCGGTTCATTTACCCTGTCCCTATTATATGATTAACAAAAAGCACCATATGTAGTTATTATGGGGCATATGATTTGTAGGTAAGAAAAAGTTTAAAATTAGTGAGATTCTTACAAGAAACATTTTTACTTTCTGCATATTTTTTTGAATCCGTTGAAACGAAATCTGGTTTTATTATTTTATTACAAGGTAGCGAATAAGCTTTAATTGTGTTTGTTTGTTTTTTAAATTGTGTTTTAATTCAATTCAATATATTTTTTATTTTCATTTTTTCCTACAGTCAAAGTGTCATAATATACAATAACATTTGTTGAGGTTTATAGGACAAGTGAATATAGTAAGACACTTTTAAATACATTAATTGTTGTAGTCACTAACAATATACAATGTAATACAATATACCAACTACCAGATGTAATAACGGAATTGATATTGCAATTTTATAGCATATTTTTCTTAAATATAGATTTTGGCATAAATGCTAATTAATTTCTTTGTTTTATAGAGTCTATAATAGTATGTACATCAGTACATGGCGAGAATTTACTGCGCGACACAAATATATAATATATATATAATTTATTCATATTTTAGCATTAGAAAATAATTGTAGAGTTTCTTTACTGGCTTGCTGTTACGTCATCATGACTGGGGTGTGTGAGAACTTTGCGGGTATTGTGGCGGTGCGTGGCCGTCCGCGTCGAGGTGAAGGAGCTATATAGCTGACATGCATGCGACTGTGACTTGAATCGCGACTTGCTGATGTGTGGCAAGGAGGACAAAAAGGATGCTGTGACGTCAACGTGGCAGAATCAACAAGTGGCTGCCATGTGTGTTGTACATACGTATACGTTGTATACGCACGCACGCATGACTGGCGTAGAGAAGAACGTGAGCAGTGAGAGAGGATTTATGTTGTTTACGCAACACTAACTAAACAACGCCTACCGTAACTCTTGCTTATTCCTAACACAATTACATATATTTGCCCAAATGTTAAATTTTCATGGGAAAAAAAAAACATTCTGGAGACTTGCTATAGGTGATTTATAAAACAATCTGAAAACATTATATATGTATATATAAAAAATTATAGTATATATACTATATATATATTATAAAAAGTTACGTTACCACATAAAATAGTAATACAAAAAGCATTCTTAAAAGTGCAAACTTAATTTAATGTAATGTCAAATATTCCAAATAATAATGAGACAGAGAGAGAAATTAAAAAATTATTTCATTATTAAATTATTTTTTAATGTAATTATACTTTAATATACATTGATTAAGCTCTAACTCTATCTATGTAATATTTTGTAGGGGAGTTAAAAATCCAACGTTTTAAATTAATCATGAGAGTCAGTTAACTGGATTAACAGAGACTTGGACATCTCCCTCCCTCCCTAAGTTATATAACACAAAAACATTTTTATGGTGTACATCATGCGTCTTAAAAAACTTTGTATACATGTATAAGATAATATGCAGCAGATATAAAATTATTATAAATATTAAAAGAGCGTAATACTTTTATTTTGTCTTCTGTAACATAAAACGTATAATACGCTAATCGTTTTTGTGTAATAGAATTAAATGTAATGTAATAACATAATATGTACAACTAACCTAATCATTTTTTTTAACTATAATTGACATCCCTCTCTCACTTTTATATTCTTCTTTGTCTGCAGACATTACTACATTCTATCTGAAAAAAAAAAGAAGAGGGTGTCCCTTTTTAAATTCTATTACATTAGGATTGTATAACGACCTTCATATCTGGAACTATACTGTATATCAGACTAAGGCGGAGTACAGTACAAACCTACAAACACATGATGCATACGGGTATGTTATGGCAACGATCTTTTCCACTATGCTTGTCTAATACACAAGTATACACACACCTAATTGAATGATGACTTATTTCCTGTCTGACATGACGTCACGTTTTCAAACACACTTTAGCAATTTGTCACTCCAACATGCAATCTCTTTACTCATAAACACTGAACGCATAAAACTGCAAGCAAAATAAAACTAATATATTTTTTTTCTAGCTTTAAAGTGTTATAACAGTTTAAAAAAAAAAAAAAATGATGGGCGTTAAGAGATAATATCTCCAGAGGTTTCAGGATGAGGTCAAGGTCTATCCGTTTTTTACTATTTTTTTTTATTATTTACCTGCATAAGTATAGTTTTTTTTATAGACCCTACTCCTAGAAGGAGAAAAAAAATAAATAAAAAAATAATTGTGTACAAAACTAATTTTCTATTGTGTCAACAGAATGCTAAGAACGCTCTATGGAATGTATTTATTTAAACACTGTTATTTTGTATAAAATAATATAACTTATGTACTTATTATTACAGGCGTTGACGATGGATGCAAGTTGTATATAATCGATGATGTGATGCAAGTGTGAGATCATAAAATAACATTATGACGCAATGTATATAGTAGATGAATAAGTATAGACTTAACGATGAAGCGTCATTTTTAATTTAACAATTTTATTTTAAGAAGTAAATTTTAATTAATAGTCAAGTTTCTTTTTATGCCTTATATACAATTAATGTGGATGTAATACCACATACTCTAAGTTATGGTGCTGTTTGTGCCATGTATTACATCATTTTCAAGACAATTTAATGTCATATAATAATATTAATAATATGTATTATACTGTACGCTTGTATATATATAATATAATATGCACTTATTGCACTTGCTGCATGTCCAAGGCTACTTGGGCGAATAAAAAATAAACAAATTTGAACAAGATTTAGCCACTGGACGTTTCCGAATTTTGGCTGAATTTAAGGTAGTATAATTTGTATAATGTGCGCCACTGTATTAACACTTATAGATTAAGATGGTTTAATATTTCTCAAGTTAATATATTATGTATTGTATAATATTAAAATTGTAAACAAGAAAAATAATACATAAATTTAATCCTGTTATTTACCTTGTTATTATTATTTTTTATGATATTAGTAGTTACATGGCCTACTTTGCAATCATTGACATCATTGGAACCTATACTCCAAAATGGACTTGCAATTATTACTGTTTTTATATGTAATTTTCCTAATAGTTTCTATTTTACAAGCTATATAGTTATAGAACGTTATAGTCATATTTTTATTCCTATCTTGCGGCAAATTTGTTTAATTTTGTCATTGCGGTCACTAACAAGAAAGGAAATTAGAAACCGATTTCAGCTACAGGAAATATATATCATAGATTGATGATTGTGTTGCTGTTTGTCTTGTGGTCAAGTAGACAAAGCAAATGTTAAGCGCTTGAGTCTATAATCTATGCTAGTTTATGATTACGTCAATAATATTAATGTATAATACAGTCAAATTTACATGATATTCCCTCTGGAAGTAGCCGGAAGTGTAAAGTTTCTGGCCTTCTATTCGTATTTCAGAGTTGTAATTTCATTTCAGACATAGGTCAGTATTTCTACTTCAAACCTCTCTGCAAAGTTTCAAAACTTAATTACAAACAGAAGAGCTGCAAATTTGACACTTCCGGCTACTTCCGGTAGGAATATCAAATTAATTTCACTGTACATCCTTCACTTTGGATTATTGGTTATTTCCTAATTCCTTTGCAACTAATGATCAGAAATTTTTTTAGTCAGTCTACAAAGTTTTCTTTTTTATGCTTACTTTATTACATTTTTTTTTTTATTAATAATAACATTTTGAATGATTTTAATTATTTTTTTATTAAACTGACACATGTAGCAGAGAAAAGAAAATGTTATAAATGTACGTAATAATAATAATAGTAATATATAATATATTTAATAAATGAAACAATGTAAGTATAAAATATAACATTATATTTTTATAATATAATAGTAATACCCTCTTTTCTCTGTGGATGTAGTGAGGAAAAAAAAATAGTTTCGTAAGTTTTGTTTAACATTCTACAAAAATATTGCAACGAATACAAGAATTGTGTTCGAATTAATATATAGCTAGATAATAATGGATCATGCAAAATGTTTTCTTTTTCATAATTTGTTATAATATAACCCAAAGATGCACCATTTAATTACAATCAAGTATATAAGAAAAAACACTCAGTGTGCAAGTATCGAATGAAATGATAGTTTAAATCTGCTCTACATATTGTAATATATAGTAAAATATAAAATAATTATATTATATATTATTATACTCCATAATTTACCATTTTCCAAAAATAATTAAGCATGTCACATTATTATTAAATATGGTGTTATGGCATTATTTCACAATACAAAACAACTGCAATCTATGCGTACCTATTTTTAACTATAGTACAATATGCATCTAACAATGTAAAAATACACCTTTCAGATCCAACCCAGCACACTTTGCCAAGCTGGACACTTCCGAAGTAAGTTTTCCAAAGAAATTCTTTAATTGTACAAAGATAAAAAAAAAAAAAATAAATAAATATATAAATAGGAAAAATTTAACTTATTTTAAAAACATTGCATGTTCTTTCCTTAAGTTTAGAAAATACTTAGTTGAAAATACGTAATTTCACTAACATAAATAACATGATTACATGATGTAACTGTAAAAATATACTACTTCACAACACTCCAACGTAATAAGTAATAACTAGTAAACGTGTATATTGCATATTACCACGTTAAATATTTGTAATAGTTGCATGAACTAGCTGTTTCCTGCAGTATAATATATTATACAATAAATTTACAATTTTGTTGCATGTTCGTCATTGAGGGCACTACCTAATAATTCTCCAGCAGCTTAACTTAAACAGACAGCTGGAAAGATAACAACGAACAATCTTTGCTCATCATGCAGCCCAATAGCCTCCAAAATTATGTATATATATATTATGCTGCTTATACCCGCCGTTCGACTCATATCAGACCAGAACATGAGCTCATGGGTGTTATGTTATGTTGGAGAGCTGCGATATCGAGGCATGTTATACGCGGCGCCGAAGGACCCCATAAGCTTTGACCCCGCACGCGCCATCGCAAATAAAAACCATAAATGAGGCAATAACAGCCTCAGGCTTTCTTTATAGTTTATACCCTTCCTTCTTCTACTCTCAACTGTGCTCTGTAATACTTTGATTGCACTTCTCCCAAGGTATTGTTAAAAGCTGCATTATAGAAGCTATTCCAGCATTGAATTTTATTGGTTTTATTTTAAAGATACAACTGCTAAAATGACTGAATTATATTAAAACCTTTGTGAATTCTATATTAACATATAATATTCATTACATACTATTTATGAGTATATATTTGTATACATAATTATATATTATAATGACTTCTGTTTGCCCTTACGCATAAATGTCAAAAATTATATTAAATATAATATATAAAAATGTTTTTATTATACAATGTCGTTGCCGAGATGCAAATTAATTGTAGAAGATTTCAGTATTATAATTAATCTCTTCCGATGATATTAGAGAAAAGTTACATTTCAAAAAGAGATTTTTGTACTTTGGAAAAGAAAATGATTAAATGGCACGATAAAAAAAAAATGTAATAATTCAATATTGCTATAGATTTCATCCATTTTATATGAAATAATATGTGTAAAGTTTCTATAATAACAAGACATACAACTTTTCACCGTCAATGAAAATTACTTAAAAATACGAACAAGCAGGTTTGTTACGTCAAAAAATTAAAACAACGAAAGATAATATATAATAACAATAATACAAAAAGTCGAAGAATTTCTCTTGTTAGTGTAGAAATACAGTTATTGTGATCCATATATGGCAATGGCTGTCACTTTGTCGTCAAGCCAGTATAAAAAGGGAGAAGCAAGCAAAGAAGTTTGCGGCAAAGGTAAGAAGTAAGATCTGTAGGCTGACTGGTGGACCGGCTGTCTGGTACTACGAGACCATCGAAGACCATTGTGTGGAAATTACTACAAGATAGCCAGTCAGCCAAACCCAAACACTTGTTGTACGCTCTTTTCAAAAGCATGCAGCAGAAGAGCAAGTTGTATAAATTATATGATTAAATTTCTCAACCAACATGCAGCACCTGATGGTTTAAAAAATAAAAGAAAGGAAGGGGGCGGGGACGCAAACGCAGAGAAATTGTTGTTTTTATCCATTATATTTTTATGAATTATCATAATCGTATTAATGCATTAAATAGCAACTTTTAAATTAAAAATAAAATAATAATGATCTTAATTACTTTTATTGTCTCTCCATGATAAGTATCTATATACACATGAAATCACAAAGAAATAATATTTATTATTTGATTTATATACATACAATTTATAATAGGACTTTTATATAAATGTCATATCTCATATTTTATAAAATTTGATTTAAAGAAAATACGTGTGCAAGCTACGTTTATACGGCCATTGTGTAGAGACAGTGACTGAATGCACACGATTTACCTCGATTCAACGTCACCGTGACTTGACTTTACCATGCATTCAGTCTATAGGTGTATAATATAATCACGCCATTCACGACTAGCTCAAGCTTTGTTCGAGTATCTATATAGGAGTGAGTTGTGTTCTATTTGCCACTGTGATGCATCTTGCTTGCTCTCGTAGATCACACCCCTATTATTACATCATTTTCCTCCGATGATAAGAGAGCGACTGCTACTGGTTTATAACAGCATGCCGTATGGACGCAGAAGTAGCAGCAACTAAGAATAACAGCCGCGATGACATAAATATACGACGGTATGACGACGATGATATTTGTAACGATATGTTGTGATGAGAGATTTATTGCTTGATACTATTGACTCAAACAACAGGGACTACAGGGAGTGTACTGAACTAGTTACATCATACAAGCAATCGATGTATAATTTTATTATGTACATCAACTTTATAAAATACAAATTGGGAGTTCAAACCAACGTTTTTAAACTATAACCCTAGTTTACAAATCTTGGTTCAAACTGGCTTTACGCATAATTATAACATTTACATATAAATTGACAATACACAAACTTTCTGCTATATGGATGCGGCACAAGAACTATATATACTGGGCAATATACAGCCGTTGGATGCGGCATAATATGTTTTTGTTCTCAAACTTTTGCATTGCATTAGAACTGACTATATTACAAAAAATAAAGCTGGAGTAAAAAGTCATAATATCATTGATCATTTACAGTACACCAAGTAATAAATTTTTAAAAAAAAAGTCAACCCTTTGTTATTTCCAGAGAGCTTACATTAAATTTAAAATTTAATTTAATGTAAGCTCTCTGTTATTTCCTTCTAATGTCTGTATCTATATTGCACATCCTCCCTTTTTTTAAAACGGAAACGTTAGGGATGGGTGCCATGGAGATATATTTTACAGATTGTACAATACATACGAGAGGGGAAGTATTATGTAGGTGAAGGAAGCTGCATGGTATCCAACATGCAGAATAAAAATAAATGCAAGAGCCGTATTTAGTTCTACAATATTCTACATCATGCATATTATTATTATATGACGTATGTATTGTATACAGTACATAATAGACTATTAATTGCCATTTATAAAGAATTTACTTGCACCTGTTGGCAGTACTTTAGCACCTGTAATTAATTAATGAATTATGATTAATAATCATTAACAGATCTTACATGCAGAATGTACTTTTTCACCATTATAATTTTAGTCCGTGAGCTGAGGTACCAAAATGGTGGAAAAGTGACTCCGGAAAGGGGACACTCCAAAATTAATGAAAATGAATAGAGGGCATCTTGGTTCATCCACTGAGACCATTTTTACACTTTCCGGGTAGAATAGAATAGAATAGAATAGAATAGAATAGAATAGAATAGAATAGAATAGAATAGAATAGAATAGAATAGAATAGAATAGAATAGAATAGAATAGAATAGAATAGAATAGAATAGAATAGAATAGAATAGAATAGAATAGAATAGAATAGAATAGAATAGAATAGAATAGAATAGAATAGAATAGAATAGAATAGAATAGAATAGAATAGAATAGAATAGAATAGAATAGAATAGAATAGAATAGAATAGAATAATTTCTTTATTTAGGCGATGTTTGGCCATAAGGCCATTCTACCACATAACCTCTGTACAGTATACAATTACATAATCGTTAAAAATTGCAAAACAATACATATATGCATATTACATAGTTATAAACTTTTAGCCCGGGCGCTTCCGGTGACGTCACAAAGATGACATCTGAGCATTAAAATGAACTCAGATCTATACATATTTTATTAACGGCTAAGTTACAAATAGCAGTAAAAAATGTACAAGTGAAATTAATGGAATTAGATTTTTAATAATAACATAATAAAAAAAAGCATAAAATAATATACAATTTTTTATTGCATGATTATATGCAATTGTAATCGTTTGATTTTCTGTTGTATAGTTCTACATTAAATAAATATATTTCTGCACGTGCCTGTTATATATTATTAATTATTACGTATAATTTTATATAAATACAGGAATATTCAATGTATATAATAGAACCTTAAAATATTGCATGCTGCATTTAAGGTTCAATGAGTAAGTAATACAACAATGTAATGCAATGTATTGAGTAATGAGTATTTTAGTAAAATTTTAGTATACAATGTAGTCATAATACTGCATGAATAGACTATTAAGTTACGAGAAGAAAGAACAATTTAAAGTGTCAGTCAACAATGTATATAAAAGAATGAATCACTTACCTTCACTTGCTTGTATCATTCTCATATCACTTTCTCGTATATAATAGGGGAAAAGGGATCTATTGTATGGTACAGTAATATAATGAATAAATACATCAATTGATTTTATACTTATGCTTGCTATTAAAAAAAAAAATATTATTTAATATTTATATTATAATCCTGTTATTTTCGAATCGTATGACAGCAATGCAAGCAACGTATAGTTTCAGCTTGTACTTTAATTTCATTTTACAGCTGAGCAATGTTACTCGCATTTACTATAACTAGTAATTTTACTATAATCAAATCATAAAATTGCTGTATGCTGGTACCCTCTCGATATGATTTTTTTTTTTTTTTTTTTTTTCCTTTCCTACCAGCACATATTTTTATTTTTTAAATAAAAAATCGGAAAGAGGGAGGGGAAATTAATCCATAATATTAAATTTACGTAAATTGAGGATTTTCAATATCAGCTCGCTCATGCACTGTCGCTGTAACTGACCCTCTTTCTTTAACCTTTGATCTTGCGTCCTATAGTTGGCTTGTTTGTCAAGGAAGTTCCGCCCATCAAGTGGTCACGTGGTCTTAACATGATGATAAAAACTATAATACTGGTGGTATTTTCATTAATAATAATTGCTTGTGATGGCTAATTAGTAATCTTCATAACAATTAATTCGATTTACATATGACATTTATAATATCAATATCTATATAATGACGTAATATATAGTTGTAATTATTATTACATGCCATTAATTATTACTATTTTGTGAGACACTATATATTATACTAGATTGCCTGTGGTCATAGGACGAACCCAGCAGTGCCTCGTTTTTTCCCCAACGTTTTTTTTTTTAATTTCCTTTGGAGTTTTGGAGTGCTATATAGACTTTCGGCCACGGTGGCACCCAGCTTCCACCTTCCACGGAATCTTTATTATTATTATTATACTAAAATACGTTCGTAAATTATTTATGAAAATAATACTTTTTTACTTTTTTAAGTTGAAAAACGCGCAATGAAGCAAAATGCTTGCATATATTTTAGAAGACCCTGCATTTTGATAAAATTAATTTAATTATTATTAGTAATATCAAAATAATTGAGCATATAATTATGGAATATAAATATAATACAAAATCTAACCAGTAGTAAAATATATATAAGTCTACTTTATGTTCTTATATATACCTGATACCATGATGATATTATAAAATCCTATCCTATAGGATTATAGGATGTATTTTACAATTATTTCGTTAAGAAGGATTATAAAAAGAATGCTATAATCTTCAGTGCTTTTATTACAAATAAATGAACGTAAAAAAAAAAAGTTAACCTTTTATATAAGTTATGTGTTTTCTGTTTTCTGTGTTATAGACCTTGAAGATATTCACCGCCACATCAAACCATTTCAGGTATCACGTCCATTTAACAACCTACACTCTTTGAGTGGTACAAGCACAAGTTGCTCGATTCACGTCATGTCTCCATGCCATATTAGACAACACACTATACTACAGTAATACAACGTACTGTACGAACGTTTATACACTAAAGGTTTCTTACAAACACACACACACATAAACGCACATAACCCATACTCTATAATTATAGCTTGCTCGCTCTCTCGATGGCGCGTGCGACTTGCCACATTCGCTTCACGTATCACAATACCATGCAGAGAGCATGCATGATTGCTTTGTAACTGATTTAATTCATGGAATACACTTTCATTCGGAGTTTCATTGAATAGTTCTAGCAGAATGAAATTAATTAATTTTCAGTGGTGGAAACTAATTAATCAAAATTAATGATGTGATGACATATATACCTAGAGCATCATATTACTTCTACAGAGCTAGTATAGACAATACATTATGTTTTTTGTTTTTTTACCATGTCGTTAGTTCCATGAAATTCAACCATTATAATTAATTTGATCAGACAAAGCATAATATATTTGAATCCAGGAACTCAACAAAAAAAAATAATAAAAATAAAAAAAAAAAAATGCGTGCCATCGTCGAATTCTTAATACCTACATCAGGCTTACAGCTATTTTAATATTCCATCAGAGGAACATTAACAAAGCCATAAGTTATTATATAAAAAATAAAAAGTAAACGATAAAATTGTTATTATTTTTTGTTAGATGATAAAAAAGATAAAGAAAGGTCCTTTAGCATTTTATATTTGTAAAGCGTGGCTATTCATGTGCCTGCAATCCCAATAGAGTTTTTATGAAGTGCTGCTAAAGAGCTCGCGGCTAGCTTACTGGTGGGATGCTGGCTGCAGCTGTGTGGAGGAGATTCTGGTTTGAGATGTGGATGGAATAGCGGAGAGGCAGGAGGCGCGCCGCGGAGGACAGCTAGGACAGACAGCCCGCCGCCCCCTGCGGATGCATCAGCAGCTCGCCCGCTTGACACGACTTTGACTCGCGGCTGTCTCTCTCTCTTTTCTGTATGCTTATTTCTACATCTCGTAAAGCACGTGGACTCAAGCGTTAGCGACACAAGGCGCGGCACTCTGCACACACAGTGCCAGGGCATGCCTGGCCATTGAATGCTTGGTCTCGTCTGTCGCACAGTCTACGCACAAAATAGCCATATTGAGTGACTGAACTGATTGCATGGTCATACCACGGCCAGTCTGGTATCCAGAGTGGCCGTGGTCATACAGTTTTGACAACGCGCTCGTATAAACCTCTGCCTGTTTAAAATTATAATATTAACGTTTGGCCAGATGTACTGTACCTCTTTAACCACGTGTTGATGTAGATGTACCAATGTGTACAAAGTGCAGATTAACAATCAACAATAATTTTGTATTGAGGAAAATATTTCCTTTGTTGAAATAATACAAAAATTAATTGAATAATAATAATTTGAATTTATACTGTCAGTTTTTTTAGTGTGATCTATACTTTGATATTATTGAAACACAAGCCTACCACAGAGCAATTACAACAAACACAATTATATTAATAAATTTAACTTCATGTCTCGAAATGCTATAATATATATATATATATATATATATATATATATATATATATATATATATATATATAATAATATATATATATATATATATATATATATGCGCCTGACTGACAACTACGTAACACTACGTTATTATAGCTCTTAAATATATGAGCAGCTCACATACACTTTACCTACGAATGCTTTAACCGAGTTAAATAAACTCTTTACTTATCAGGACATTTTTCAGCTTTGTATCTACGGTATAATTTACAATTATTTAAATCTTATAAGCATTTCTGCAAGAATTCGTTTATTTTTACGGTTTGATACATGTCACAAGATTTGTATAAATTTGAATTCAACTTATCTGTAAATACAATTAACATTGGACTTATTTCTGGTATTGTAATTATGAAAGTTATAAAATTATCACTCTGCAAGTATAAGTTGGGGCGAGATTTTTTAAATGCAGTTCAAAATGTAAATGGACGGGAGTGTGAGCATGATTATTAAATTTTTTAAAATGAGATACACATCAGGCGACTGTCTTCTATATAGGCAGCCTTAATAAAGTTCGAAGAGCTCTTTTCTGCAAAACAAAACATCAGACTATGCGGTATAGAGCGTATACTGCCTTACTTTCCCAATGTATAATAATACGAGTAAAAAAATACAATTTAAAGCTAAATGAGAATAGATGTGTGTATAATTAATACGAGTATATATATAAAGAGTTTCGATTGATACATGGTTTCTGAATATATGTGTATTGTATAGCATAAAGTCTGCTGAACTATTTTTTTTTTATTATTATTATTATTATTATTATTATTATTTTTTTTTTGCAAACTGAATTTACGTGCACTCTAATCTAAGGACTCGTATTATAAACATGCAAACCAAGAAATTTAACAGATTGAGCTCTCTTAATTGTTTCATTACAATTATGTGTGTGTATGTGTATATAATGTATATAATATATATATATTATATATATGGTTACTCAATTATAGTAATGACTTATAAATCTCCTTAATTCATCATTTGCAGTAGTTATGGCAAAGAATAAGTATAGCATTAAAGCTAAAGTGCTGCTAGTACAGCTTAATAATTAGACCAAATGACATTTACCAAATATTAAATTCTTACTAAGAAGGTGCGCAGTAGCTGTAGTAATTGTGATATAATATATACATTATTTATACTACTGTAATATAAATGTATATTATATCACAAACGAGGTACAACAAAGAATCTGAATCTTAACATGCATGCAGTGATTCACGAAGGAATATCCAGGATCCACAGGTTTCTCAAATAACCGCGGTTATTGCCATTGATTTAGGCTGGCATTAAACGTGGTTACTGAGAAAGCTGGATAACTTCAGGGTAACTTCTTTCGTGAATCTCACCCTTTAATTTTAGTAATAATGAATTTTTAATTACACAGCTTATACCACATTGCTAAAGAGGAGGCTGCTAATATCTTGTCATATTATAATAATTAATATAATATATTTTAGCACCTCACGTGTACAGTATTATACTGTAAATATAGGTCTTAGGTGTGGTGTTATATAATGCTGGTATGTATTGTGATGCTTGAATTGATTAGCAAACACAACACATACATTTACAGGTGGAAATAAGCATGTGGCATATGAACGATCGAGCGAAGCTTCTGTTGCAAGCATATTATGGCAAGCCTGCTGCAGCATAAAAGGTATATATAGGAGGCAAACAACTACTTTACAGTATAGCTACACACAATGGCAAACTCTCTACTAAATGCATAATATAATATGTATATGTATGTATGTAGCCTTGCATATAGCACACACATGCACCAGCGTTGCAGCTTGAAGAGCTAATGCATCGGAGCTGCAACAAAAAGTGCAAGGATGCAGCTGCAAGTGCTGCAACAGTCAGGTATAGCGATAATTTCAAGTATGTACTATAATATAGAGTAGCATCGAGCAACTACATAAGCAAGTTAGTTATAATGGGAGCACGTGAGACTGCATGCATCGCACGAGAATCTCATTCATAAAACCGTTGAGTCTTCTCTTACTATATATACAATATAAACACTATAAACTTTCTTACCAAGTCATGACCGTTTTGAATTAAATTATTATGATAACATAAACTTTATTTATAACATTATCAGCTGCTAAGAAAATCACCCTCACTCTATATTTTATGACTTGCACGTTTTATAATAGTTGTCTGAAGACGCAATGTATGGATGAGAAATAATCTTTTACCTGTTACATAGTAATCCTTTCATATAATATAATATATATTGTTATACATTTTCGTGTTAAAAAAAGTAATTATTTTTTAGCCTTGGGTGTTATTTTCTACCTATAAATATAGGTCTACAAGTTTATATAATTATTATACATATCAATTTCATTTAAACATGATAAATGACTTGCTAAGAGATCTCCAAAAATTTTGATGGGTGAGATAATAGCCTCTCACACATTACATCTTCGCCATGGATACTACAGTATATATGTATATCTTATGTTATATTTATTGTCCTCAACATACCTCTATAAAATGAGCCATTCCCTCCTCTAAAACTACCCTAAGTTTACCTGCAATTACCTGTTAAGGTGGCTGACCCCGCAGACCTCCCCCCTTCCACCCCCTTACATTATTATTATTTGAATTAGTCATCATACTAAAACATGGTATGTAATTAATGCAGTATACATATAAAAATTATAAATATTATATTTTAACATTATATTTTAGTATTTTACAATTAAGATGCATAAAATTTCATAGCTACGCTTTTGTACGATGAATGGGATGTAAGCGCAAACAAAATTAAGTTAAGTAAGAAAATTGTGTGCTAAATTTTAAATATATAAATTATATAATATGTAAGTGTAATACAGACTGTATAAATTATCAAGTTGACATATATACGTAATTTGTATTAGTCATACAGTATAATATCTATATACGTATGTCATATAGTTGTAATTTGTAATGCAGCAGTATAACTCAAATGCAATTATTATTCACTACAGTATACCTTACAATTAATAATTTTTCATCACTCATTAATTAGATTGATAAAATATTTTAAATTTTAATTTAGCGCAGAGTTTAACATTTAAAATGTTTAAATATTTCTTTATTCTTGCTGCGAATATTACCATCTAGTCCATCCAGTCTATTTTTTCCAAAACATGTTCTGTACAACTTCATTAGATCAATTCAAGATGACAGGCAGTAGCTTGCTCTTAACATAGAATATGATATGGTCCACGGCCATACCACTTATATTTTGGAGCATATAAAACACTCCCATGCACATAACAAAAAAACATTACAACTTGTAACTTCTTCTCCAAGTTATATGCATGTAAAAATCTTTATTGTAATTAATTGGTTTGTTCATCAAATAATTATTATACAGCAAGGGAAATAAGTTAGTGAATTACAAATACATAAAATGTTATGGATTATATTTTTTTTTTTACATAATATAAAGCTGCATAATTATATAAACTTAATAAACTATATAATATTTATATATACATATAATGCGTAAATATATCGTATTAATACAGTGTATATGTGTGTATGTATATTATATATATTATAATATATAATATAATATATAGTATATATATGTATATATTATATATATATACTAGCCATATACATTGTATAATAATACAATATAATATTATAAAATAATACAATATTATATGGTATTTTAATCTATTAAGCAATGCTAAGGGTATCATTTATTTCCTTTTCTTTATAAATATTTGTTAAATTCATCAGTGACCAATATAAAATAAATTATAAATCAGTCAAATGCTAAAAGTCATTTATATATTATACATATATTAATCATTCATAAAAAAACATTTACAAGTAATCTTTACACAATTTTACGTTCTGATAAATTTGTCTATATAGAGACAACTTTTTTGTGTGGGTATAAATTAATAATAATAATAAAAATAACAAAATCTCCTTCGTGTTTCAAAGCGTCTAGACGCCAAGATATAAACACGCACGTCTTAAACAACATGGCACAGATATAAAAACAAAAGTAAATTTCTCCTAAATCCAACTTTTCCTTTAATTGTGATTGGAAAGCAACAACAATGCTATATATTGTAAAACGTGGAGAACGTTTTGATTATATTTCAATTGTAAAATATTGTTGTACTTATACTACTTGTATATTATAATTATATATTATACTGATTTTACATATAAATATATATATAATTATATTTTATTTATTTATTCATTCATTCGTTCATTCATTATTAAATTTATGACTAACTAAATCTAAATATCATGTCATGTTCAAAAGAGATGGGTTTACATTATTATATCCTTCACGAGTCTGACACAATAACATACATGCATTATAGTGACAATCATTTCATAACAAATGTCATTGAAATAGTAAATGCATTAATACACAGCATCTTACCCAGCATTAGTATCGTTTGTGGGGAATATTTTATTAAATAATTACCGTACATAAAAAAATTAAACATATATTCATATATTGGTAAAATAATATCCATGCTTTTTATTTATTACTGGTCAGTGAGTAAGAGTGCGAATATAGCTACATATAATACTCCATCTGTCTCGTATATAATAATTTTATTTATATCCAACTTGGCCTTGCCTGTGGCTCTACCCGTGGTTTACGAGCACTCATAAAAATATGAAACGCTTTCTTACAATGCCGACTGACCCTTTAGGCCTCTAAAGGGAAGTTTAAAAAAAATGTAACAAAAAGTAAATGCATATTTTATTGCAAGGACAATATATCTAGATAAGGTAAGGAAAATTACGGAATTTATTTTCCAACATTCTTTAGAACAAGTAAGAGTGACGTGTTTTTTTCCCCTTATATCAGTACAAAGAAAGGAGTAAAATATTCATTCCAAGCCGCCATGCTCAAACGCCGTGGAACCAATAGGGAACACAATGAAAATAAACAATGTATGCATACTAATAAACTCTCATTAATTCCAATTAGATAATTATCCTACATTAAATTCTCATGTACGGATTTTTTTTCACATTTGCATAACTACAAATATGGTATTATATGAATGCGAGCAAAAAACATAATATGTAATATCCTGTCAGTAATGAAAATGATAAATTGTATTAAATATTGTTTAACAGTTACTGTCAAGTGAAGATTAATTTTAATTTTCTTTTAATGACGAGTGTAAAATATTGACAGTAGCTTTTCGTTTTTGTTTTTCTCTTGGTTGAAGTGAAAACATAATACATGGCATTCAATTCATTAATTTTATATATATTTATTTGACTCACTGCCATGTTCAGACCCAATCGTAATGAACAGAAAAATATAGTAATTTCACATTTATTTGATCATTAGTAAACATTAATTAAATTGATTCTATCAGCGTTTGTACTGATGATTCTAATGAAAGATAAAAGTGTCTATGTCGAGCGTGGCGCAGTGCATTGACCGGTTCTCGTTAGATCACCGAAGTCAGGCTACGTCGAGCGTGGTTAGTACTTGGATGGGTGACCGTTTCAAGTAAAAAATACGCTGCTCCCTCCCTGGGGTAAATTCATCTCGCTTTCCACCCAGTGCAGTGATGCACTTGTGTGTGGTTCCCCAGGCTTTGGACATTGCTTTGGTCCACTGAGAAAAAGTAGAGGTGTCCGTCCTGACTGAGGTTTTCCACGGTTCCCTCAGTCTCACCTCAGCGAATGCTGGGACGCGTAAGCATGCAGGCCGTGGCCACTATCCGTTCCCTACCTTATCCCTATATACCCAGTACCCCGCCGCGAGCTGTAAGCTCTTAGGAGTGTATCCTTGTAAAAAAAAAAAAATCATATGATTTGATAGTTTTCAGAAAATTTGGCACAAAAAGACAAATTTTGTAGAAATTTCAGTGTATTTAAATAAAAAAAAAAACAATTGATAACATCGTTGATAAACTAACTATTTTTTGTAACATCTTACATTAGTTGGTCCACTAAAATTAAAGTAAGAATTCTAGTCTCCATATGGAACTTAAACAGATGATAACAACATGTATGCATGTAGGCTTAAAAACCTAACAAACTACTGCATTTTTTATATGCTCTGTCAGCTCTGTACATACTGTAGAGTACTTTAAATTTAATTAGAAATAACTTTGCAGACATGTTACAACAATATATTTACGTATGATAAAATGCAAACTATACATATTTTTATATAATTATATAATATATATTTGCGACACCACTGGATTGCCTGGCAAGACATAAGGACGAACCCAGAGTAACAAGAATTACTTGTTTCCCCCTCCCCCCTCCCAATGCCCTTTTGGAGTGTCAGACTTTTGACCATACGGTGAGACCCATCCTCCACGGTATTACTGCATGACCCATTTGACCCAGCAAAGTCTATTATTAATTATGCTAGTCTCGATAGACTGGATATCAATATATATACTATATATGATAAAGCCACAACTGCAACAATGAACAAAACTGAATCTTAAAAGTTACTCTTCCATGCCTGCATGCCTTGGTGTTGAGAGAAAACATTATTTTATAGTTCCTTTACTCTTCATTCATAGCGGCGCATTCCTTGATGATATAATAAGATAAGAGCTTTATTTAATGATGTCATCCTTTCTTTTTTTATATACAAATAAAACTTAACCAAATAATTAAACGCTAATTAGTCTGGGGGTTATCATTGAAGGTCTTATATTATAATTTAAAGAAAAAATATATGATGCTACATAAAACATATAGCAAAAACCTCTCACAAGTATGCACTGCTAAGCACAGTAGTCTGATATTTATAGAAGGTATAATTTCAACGCCACTGAGCGCTAGCTCACTCTTATCTGTGACGTAAAGATAAAAACAAGAATACAAAGTTGAAGTGTTATGTAAGCTGTTGGTTGTTGCTCCTCCTCACGCAGTTTCACTCGCACGAATGCACGCAAGCTTGACTAACACAGGCAGTAAAATAATGTCCATTCGATCAAGCAGTAATAAATACTATATTGAGCCCATGTCGATACATTCAATTTTTTTTATTGAAATATTATTACAAAAAAAAAAAAAAAAAAGTTATGATTTATGTGGAAGATAAACTCAAAATTTAAAGTAAAAAATGTCTTGTATGCGAATGGATTGAATGATAGATCTAAAGTCTAAATGAAAAGAAAAGAAAAGCGTACTACAACTGACACACGTACGCCATCCACATCAAATCGTATTTGTTTGTTAGTTATTGCCAAAATAAATTATATTATTTGTTGTGGTTGATTGATAAGGCTTTAGATAGTAAAAAAAAACACTGATAACGGGAGATATTATATAATATATATGTATATATATATATATATAACTTATATTAGTTATATATTATACTTTTTTTCTGCTATATAGCTTATATTAGCAAAGAGCTTATATTTGATATAGCTAGGGGCTGCTTCTACGGACGACAACGTGGTAGCGCTGGTCATCCCTTTGTTGACAGCTAGATTAGAGAGAAGTACAGGCAGCGCCCTCGCGTTGTCCTCTGATCGAGGAAACTCGCAGAGGGTGACAGGATTTTGATACTTTTCTGAGCATTTCAACACCTCAAATTTTGGGGGAATACGGTTAGCACAGCCGTTCAACCTCTCTTTAAAACAAATGTTATCTACTTAGAGAAGACCATACATAACTAACATAACGTATAAATTGTTTTTCCAAAAGATTAAATAAATAAATAAATAAATAAATAAATAAATAAATAAATAAATAAATAAATAAATAAATAAATAAATAAATAAATAAATAAATAAATAAATAAATAAATAAATAAATAAATAACATATTACTGTGTAGCATTAGTCATTTTATTTTACTGTTTTTTTTTTCTTTAATTTAGTTCATATCCTTGGGTTAAAAAGATTAAATTTCAGTGTAATTTAACTCTTGCGCATTCACCTCATCCAGTTGAGAGAAAAGACAGCAACATCACAAAGTGTGTGTGTTTTCAGTCCTATATGTTGCCCCAAGCACGGCTTATAATCATTTTAGCCCTGTCAAACGCTTCCATTAAAACCACAAATTATTATTTCTTTTTGGCCACGATAGAACTATATAGGTTATTACAGATTTGAAATTGAATTAAGTTCAGCGACCGATTAAAATTTTAATGTTAAATTTCACCTTGATATTCTAATTTAATAATTTAAATAATTTTATGTATATTTTAGGTGTTTATTAAAAAAAATAATATCTCTAAACTTTTATTTACATGATGTAAGGAGATTTCAATGCATGGTAAAATTGTGATGAATTCACATAAGCGCGGCTTCACGAATACCTCGTTCCCACAATTCAGATTAGAACTAGAAAAATCGTGTGCACGATTGAAAAAAAAAATCAAATTCAAATTCAAATTTTTATTTTGATCATAGGCTGTACAGCATGGATCACGTCAATTATTACATTAAATATGTAACATACTTAATTCTAATTAAAATTAGCCTAAATTTAATAAATTTAAACACATATACCCAAACAATATTTAAAATATATATGATCTATAAAATTAATACAATAATTAAAATTGTGTCCTTTTAAACATCACATTAGCACCATAATATATTTAACACACAACTTTTAAATTCAATTAAAAGTCTATACATCTTGACAAAATAATTAGTTATTTTAACAATTTACTAGTAGTAAATTAGTTATTTAAAAAGCACTTTTGCATAAATTGTCATATATTCACATAATTTATTTCTTCTTTTCACAGTACAATAAGTTTCTTGATGCACTTACTCTTCTTGTATGAATTATTATGAAAATTATTTTTATATTTTTATCAGTTAAAGATAAGATTTTAATATGAAAATTTAACCACAATCACATGTTTCATGTTAATTTTCCCCTTTTTTTTTTTTTCACTGTATCACATTATCTTGATGATCTTAATGGATGATAATTAAGTTTTACATTAATATATTGGTTTTCTCACTATAGTAATTATTATGCTGTGTCAGCTTACGTTCCAGTTTGCTACATCTCCATCTGTTATTTTTGTGTCCTCTGAATCAAATTCTTTAATATTGTAATACTCTTTTTTTATTAAGATAGTTTTCAGTTTATTTTTGAATACATTATCACTACTTTCATCTCGCAATGATTGTGGTATAAAATCGTGAATTTTATGCGTTTGGTAATATGGATTATTTTTATAAAAAGCAGATTGGTGTTTTTTTACTACTACCTTCGATTTATTTCTTGTATTGTATGGAGAAATGTCGGAAACTTGATCGTATGACTCAGCATGTAGTCTTTTATACATTGCACATTTGTAAATATAAATACACGGTAAAGTTAACATGTTCAGTTCCCTAAAATATGTTCTACATGAATCATATTTTTTAAACCCTTTTATTGTTTTAAGAGCCCTTTTTTGAATGAAAATGTATATTAAAATTGTGATCGATTCATAATAATTATAATAATATTGTTATATGCATGAACTAAAAAAGGAAATATGTTGGTATATAGTACATGATTTAAAACAAAGTGTCCAGCAGCGTGTCTGATTGTTCTAAAATATAATTATATGTATATACTACTTTATTTCTGCATGAAAATTACAGACACATAAGCGCTAGAAGGTAAATACTTTACGTTAATTTTATTATACAGTATATATATTATGCAGCCGAAGCACTTCAGCTTCACTTTTCACTTTCTGTGTAGCTTTTTATAAAAAAAAAATATGGTTGACTGAAGGCAGCACGACTAGAATTATATTTTATGATAAGGAAAGAAAAAGTTTGGGTGTGATTCGAAGGGTGTCTATGTTGCCTGCAGGAAAGCTAGAGAGAAGACAGACCGAATGTGTGTATGCAGCTACTTAGTATGCACGTCGTGGTCGGGGGCCGCGCATCACGCTCTTGAGGCTTGATAGATGCCGCACGCTCGCCAGCAGGAGCGGTCGCGACGGTCGCTGCGGCGGTGGCGGCGGCTTCACAAATACCTCATCGTTCGCCGTGGCGTCAGCAACACCGGCCAATCAAGCGACCAATCAACCACCAAGCAACACTTCTCCAATTTCCACTCCTTTCAGACCGGCAATGTTGTCACTGAAGACTGAATGCATTGTACTTTCTTTGCAATTGAAATTGCATTGCATTGCAATTTCTTTGACAATTGCTGTGTTATTTCAATATAGGAAAAATATAAAAAGTAGTGGGCGCGATTCACGAACGAGCTGGAGGAAGACGGCTAACTAATCCCGGTCAGTATACAATGTATACATGCCATTGCATTATAAGGCTGGCGTTAACCGTGGTTAGTGAGAAACCTGGATTATTCTTTTTTAGTGCATCGCATCTTAAAATATGCTAACAAAATGCAAGAGATATTATATGCAAGAAAATTTATAAACAGCGAGTTTTTGAAAAAAAAAATAAAAAAATCTGTACAAGCTGTAAATTTAATGCATTCAGGAACTTTTGTTCATATTACGCAATATAATATATCCAATGTTTTCCTTTAATTTTGAAATAGATTTCTGAATTGAGTTTTCAGCTGCATGAAATTTAATATATATATTATATATAACTACCTCAATAAGTATCTTGCGTCATGAGTAAATGCAGTTTCTTCTATTTGTAATTTGCGCATGGATTGCAACTACACTGCTGCGTTGGTGGCAGCAAGGCACCCTCTCTATATATGTATACGTGCTTACTGGAGGCCCGGGGACGTAAACTATGTGCATGGCAGACAGCAAATTTCCACATCAGCCACACCTTCTACTGCTATTGTACAGTACATAGACTACATACTGTACGTTCGATATCCTATGTCTTATTAATATGTCAACACCTAATAGAGTTAGTTGTTTGCTGCTTATGTTTACCTGAGACTCAGGAGGGGAGGTATATACAACCAGGCGCGGATCCAGAAAAAATTTCGGGAGGGGCTGCCTCCAAGGCCAATGTTAAAAAAAAATTGCAGTGGGGGAAATGCCTATATTGCCCATGTTAAATCCAAAATTTCAGAGGGGGGGGGGGGCTGCAGCCCCCAGCCCCCCCCCCCCTCCCCTGGATCCGCGCCTTTATACAACGAAGGATCTCTATATCGAGGGAGGAGAATACCTCCAACATTTTTTTTTTATACATTTAATATATAATACTTTTTTGGTGGTGTAATTTTGTTCTATGATGATTATATCTAATAAATATACGTATACTGGTGTATATTCTTTATACAGTTTTTTAAACTTGATTTATTTTATATACTAAAGGCATTAAAGCAAAAAAAAAAAAAATTAGAAAAATATGGATAAATACTGTGTTTATATGCCAGACTGTGGATTTTGACCCACCTCAGCGCAGCCTACCTTATACAGGAGTATATCATCAGTGCACTACTCTATATGTAGAAAACAAAGTCAAATACAGAAAAAAAGGTGCGGAGGACACCCATCAATCAATCTGTATATTTTTTTCCTGTAAAATTGATAACCGTTATCATGTTTAGGTTTCAGTGTGCAGAATAAGTATAGTTATTTAACAAACTATTTTACAACTACATTACAGTTATTACAGAATTTCAGAATTAAGATGAAAATCATTTATGGGATTTAATTATGGGTTATATGATTTGAAGGAAAAAAAATTATGTATTGCATAATTTGTTTTGTTTATTTATTTAATTACTTGCAGTAAACTTTTACTATAGATTTTGATTGTATTTAGTTGACTCGCAAAATTACAAAATGTGAAGATTATTTTTATTTACATATAACATCACTTGCATCATATGAAAATGTGAAGGTCTTTTATTTATTATTTATGCGTAGTACGTAACTTTATAAATGTAATTCATTTTTGTAAACCGAGAAGCATTTATTAAAAAAAAAAAAAAAAAAAAATGGTGAGGAAGCCAGCTCGGTGTTTTAAATGCTCTGCAGTTATTCCTATCTTTAGCGCTCATCCAACATCTAACTAACGTCAGGAAGTACAGTGCTGTAAAGTTGCAGCTATATAGTACGCAAGCTTTGTGATATATACGAACGAACGTACGCTACAACCTTCAGGCAACGTAATCGTAGATTTTGCAATCCAACTCGTTTAAACTATATGTATAATCACTCGCTATATAGTATATATTATCCCTTTTAAACAGTGAATCTCTCCTGTTTTGTATATATAATAATTAATCTTTCTATTGAGCTATAAATAATTTATTATATATTTATGCAACAAGCTATAAATGAAAAGTGTATATAGAGGAAAGAAAGTGCAAACAAAATAAAAGCTAAAACGTGCGTATAGATTGAAATTAAGGTATTTACTGTACGGAGGAAAATTAATTAATAAAAAAAAGTTAAATATTTGAAATTATATCAATGATAACAATAGTCTGAAATAATACTAAAAAAGATCAATTTTACATTGATTTGGTATTGTATAATTATTTGGTGACATCACATAATTAGATTTCTATGAATATGATGCAAGATGCGGAAATATTGTCATAAAAAAATACAGGTTTGAGTGGTCTTACTAGTCATCATGGAAATTTTACTAACATTAACATGCTAATCGCATCATACTTAATATATACAAATAATGATGTGTGTGTATAATAATATATATATAAATATATACATAATATAAGCTTCGAGATAATGTCACCATGATAGCGCGAGGGAGAAAAGGTGGGGGTGAGGGAGAAATGTAAACTCTATATAGCGAAATAAGCATAATATGGTGGGTGTGAGCTTCACCCACCCACCGATCCACCCACCCAGCTAGACAGCAAGCGAGCCAAGCTACATTAGACAAACGCCCCGCCGGTTCACCACCAATACTTACGGTTCCTCACTCCACCCAGCACACAATCATGATAACAGTGTTGTCATATTTCAAGGTTTCAATGGTCACAAAACTTAATTAATTGACAATAGGTATTAGGTAGTAAATCAAGTAAGTGTTATACAATTAATAGCTTCTGTAGTACAGCAACAATTATAATTTATAATTAAATTTTATATTCATGAGAGAAGCGAGGAAATTGATGTCACAGTCTTGCAGTAAAATGTATTATACATGTACAGTACGGCGGTAGCATATTATAATAGTTGCTAATTGCTTTAAAACTGTTATCGGATATTAAAAAAATTGAAAGCATATCTGTTTTCAGGAAACAATAATTGTTTGCCTACCTTATAAAAAAAATATATTATTCCATTAAGTTCATGCAACAAGAAAAATGCCAATAATAATTTGTAATTTTATATATAGTGTAATAATTTGAATGTACAGTATATATATATGTCTATATTTGTATTACTATACTATTTTTTTATTATTTTTTTTTTGGTATAGCTAAATCCAATTTGTTAAATGTTTAGTATGTAGTCACAATGTATCAACTGATATTTAATGTGAAATAAATCAAATAAATAAATAAATAATATATTATTGTAAATGATATATAATCATACCCTTATTCATAAGGTTTACAAATGGAGATAATATTTTCGTTAGCAGATTTACAATATTAGGTTAGAAGCAATTTGGTTCTGGTGCCGATGTTCAGTGTTATGTGTTTGATAATATACCCACGTCAATGTATAATCACGTTCTAGGCTCTAGCCATGGCTCTAGCTAAATCTCCCTATTTGTATTGTTATTATTTTTACTTTGTACGTCAGTAGGGCTCTCTGATAAATACTGTACTACATAAATATTTAAAATTAATTCAGGGGGACTTTGTGTACAAGGAAAATAAGGTTCATACTTCATATTATTTTTGTTATCGCAAATCGATTTACGAACACTCCTTATTACATGAATAAAAATTGAGATGCAATTTTTATACAGTAGGTACACGGAAAAACCGCATTCACATTATACATAATATAATATACATGGAATGCTTATCAGTGTCATTCTTCTTTCTGGATAAATTTTATTAAACCTGCCGCAAGTTATCATATTTAAAAAAAAATGTAAAGCATACATTACAATTAAAATACTGGGTAGTACAATCCAAATAATTAAATTAATCCACTGTCTTCATAAAAAAAAATTGTAAATAACTAAATAATTATGATCTTGTCGTGAACGTGACATTATAATTTCATTTAATGTTGTGTACGTATTACTTGTTGCATTACTTGTTGTATTACTACGGCAACATCTGATTTAACATACAAACATTAATAGAATACATTGACATCAGCAATATGACAGTTAATATGAATTTATGACTCATTGAAATAAATTAATATTAATTATTTTCTTGAAATTTACGAAATCCTAAACGTTTTGCATGAAAAAACTATAATTTAAACCTTCAATAAAAGGAAATAGAAGCACGTGCTAAGCGGAGCCGAGCAGCAATACAGTGATAATACGTTTTCTTATTCGCTTCGCGCGCGGAGGTCAGCAACTATTTTCCATGCATAATTTATGAATATTTTAATCATGAAATAATCATTATTAATAAATATAAGAAGGATATATCTTACCTTATTCAAATAACGTGTTATAATCTTTGTTGAAAAGTCATAGAACATTTGCTGTCAATTTTCAGTTGTTGCAATCAAATGTCATATTCATTCATTCATTGCGCGGTGCGTGAAGAATTGTCAAAAGTTCGTATCGTTTCGTTGCAAGGGCGACACAGGTATCACTTTCTTAGGGAGCAAAATCGCACCTAATTCATGTACTGTGGGTACCAGGAGGCTAATGCTAATTGCTCCTGACAGGATGGACCTTAGCAAGTAAAGGCCACCTTGCTTGCTTTGTAGCGCTCAGCCTGCACTGAGGCTTGCGACCCACAGACCGAGCGAGAGCCAGGCCGTCGTGGGGGTTTGCCGCCTGCTATACCTCCTCTTAGCCTCGCGCCTCGCTGTGCTCTCCTCGCCTTCTTCTGCGTGGCTCTCTCCTCTACTCTCTGACTTTACTACTTTGAAAAGTTTTCACGTTGTTGCTCCCGCCTTGCAGCCCGCGTGCTGAGCCGACTGAAAGTCTGCCGCCAACGCCAGCCAACCAGACCAGGCAAACTACCGGATACTATCTTCCTGACATCTATGAAATTATTTTATAACTTACTGAAATAAAACAAAATAATATATATGTAATAAATAATAATATTACATATTTTATGTAATATTATAATAGTAAGTCATTTTGTATGATTTGAATGTAATTCAATTTAAATATATACTCATAAATCTCATAATGTAATCTTATTAGTTATTAGCGAAAGCTATCAATAAATTTTCATTTCTTTTGTTCGCTATTAATTAATAATTATCTTTTGTTCATATATATAATATATTATAATATATATTATGTATGATATAAAAAATATATCATGCATATTATAATTATATTATGCCTAAAACAGTTAATTTCACGTGCTCGACCGTCGATTCTAAAAAAAAGGGCTATTTTTTTTCTTTTTCGTCTCAAAACAAGACAAGTCCCCACATGTAATTTGTGATATGTGAATTTTGAAAATTTAAAAATGAAATAAGCTTTATTTATTTTATTTATTTTATACGTATAACACATCTATATTACCTTATTACCACCGAATTTTTCACTTCTTTATTTTCGTTTAAAATCATTTAAATTAATGCAGTGAAAAACCCTGTACCAACTATATAATACCTCCACATTCACACTGTTATAAAAAAGGGGGCATACGACATGACCAAAATGTGTCAATTGCCTCAAAATACCAATCAATCAATCACTGTCATAATATTTTTTTCATATTATTTTGACCAGGATACATTATATTTTTTTATTGGTCATTTTCCTTATATATCAATCAAGATTACATTTCGTAATCTTGTCGATTGAAAAGTTACATATAATAATAGAGGTCTGTTCGTAAAATACACAATCAGAAAGAATCGATTATTTGTGATGAACCTTTTATGTTACATGCACAGAAGGTTCATCACAAATAATCGATTCTTTCTGATTGTGTATTTACGAACAGACCTAATATATTATATTTTTCAAGAACAAACTTTAAAAACTTTATACTTTTCAAAACATTTTCTATTATTTATTATAATATATTTCTATACCAAATATTAATATTTTTGATTTCAATTTTTCTTCAGAAACAAAATTATTTAATATATTTATAATCAAACAATATTTATTTATCGTATTATAATTAAAGAAAGAAAAACAAACAAACAAAAAACAAAAAAAAAATATATATATATTTTTTTTTACATTTCCAATATCCCTAAGGCTCTAGAACAATATATCACCTCCTATCTTATTCATTATAAACTTTCCCTACTAAAACACAAAACAATTACCTATCTTCAATGATGTCCATAACCTGAAACAAAGTGACTTTAGTGTGATTGAAAACAAACAAACAAACAATTACATACACTAGTTATAAAATGAGTCTTTAATAATGTTTACTTAATAAACAGCTCTTTAGCTACAAAAAATTAAAAATAACTTAAATTTCTATATTGTAAATAATGATAAGATTTTAGTATCATTATTATTGCTAACTATTTTTTTTATAGCTATAATTATGAAACTTATTTAATATTTTGAAAACTTTAACTCAAATCAATGCAATATATTAAAATGATTATTGGTCATTAGTCATATAGTCTTAGGAGATGGTTAATCACTCTGAATCTGAATATTATAGTACACCCCTTACATTATAACATAATAAATATTCACTAAAAAGATGAAGCAAAAGTCTGTCTAGTTTTTGAAAACAGGATACAAATAGTGAGAATATTTTATTTATATTTTATATTTTTTATACCATGCATAAAAAAATAATTACACTATATAGTGACAGTAATCCTTAGTGAAATTTATTATTGATCAAAAGTTTAGTATTAAAAATTTTTAAATAATAATAATAATAATAATAATAATAATAAAATATGATACTTTTACCATTACCCTTTACAAACAAAACTAAAGTTTTTGAATATCATGCATGATTTTTACTATACATATTCATGCACCCAGGCTAAAAAATTAAGTAGGTTAGTATAGTTATTATTTATTTATTTGTTTGCCGTCATTTGCAGATTATCTGTTCTGAAACATAAGAAACCAACAAGACAAAGAATTATATGCTTTCATCCTTTCATTATTCATAATATATAATTATATATTTTTTTACTATATAATTTTTTAAATTTTTATTTTATATAGTGTTGACAGTAACCATTTCTTTATATTAAATTTTACTTTAGTTTTTTTATCTAACGATTTCAGATTCCTTGGTAAAATATTCCATAACCTTGGTAAAATGAACTCAAGTGTTCTCTCAAAAAATCTATTTACACACGTGTCTGGGAGCAAACAACAGTGCTAACAATTAAGTTTAATGGTATGAAAGTTTAATATTATTATATTATTAGTTTCTTTTAGTTATTATTTTACTATAAAAATATAGGTATTAATTTATAGCTACATATTATATAATTTTACAATTTATTGTCACTTTATTGTACCACCAGTGGTAAAATAAAATTAAAATATATTTAAACATTTTATATTGTATACAATTTCTGTCTGTCTTATTGATTTGCGCTAGGACACATTTATAAATGTAATTATATTTAATTGATTGCATGATTGCAAATATATATTATTCTTTTACATTGATTGCAACGTTAAGATTTCATGTTTCCATGCGGTTACCATGGAGATACACTTTGTTGACATCGAGTGACTTTCATACAGTAGATCGATTGTGCTGCTCTTCAAACATATCTAAATTACAGGTGAGCGTAATATTTTATTTAGCTACTTTCTGAGTTTAGGGAGAGACATGATCGATGTTTGTTTCGAGGCTGTAATTAATGAGAGGTAGAATTGAATTTTTCATGAAAATTTTTATTTTGTGCAAGATGTACAATTTTTAGCATCAAGTTAAATTGCAAATAATTAATATGTTATAAGTTCGGTATTACAATTTTATGTATATAATGAAATTAATATATTGAATATTGTTTCAAAAATAGAAAGTGTATATAATATTGCATTGCTAACTCAAATTATTTATACAAATTACAAGTTTATATCAAAAGTTTGTATATAGCTGCTAGCTTTCGTCCATCTCAGTAAAAACGAATCAACATTCAATTCGAATAAGAAACAAAGGTCTACTCCAGGAACTCAAAATGAAACTTTTAAAGAACAAAGGATTTTATTATCCCAAAGATCACACACGTTTGTTCATTCAAAAGTTGAAACGTGAAATCATGCACCTCCAGCAAATAATATTTTATTAGTCAAATTTATGATTGAAAAAAAAAAAAAAAAAGTGCGAGTCAAATAAATTTACAATGCAACGAAATTATTCAAACGTCTGACGATGAATATTAATTACATAATATAATGAGATTACTAAAAAATATAATATAATATGCTGAATATAATACAGTAGACGCTATAATTAACAGTATATTATATAGTGCGTATAAGAGCTGACATCTTAATAATATTCCAGAAGACCGTGGATAAGGAAGGGAACGGATAAATTTCTATATTAGTTGAAATTTGGACTGTACAAGAATAAAAGTTGTAATTAAAAACTATTAAGTATATAGCAAAAATTTAATTTTTACCATCCAATTTTTAATAGTGAAGGAGGAAGTCAGTATAGATCTATAGATGGGCTTTCAATTTTAATATTGAATCTGTACTAAAAAATGTACTGTAATAATAAAATTAATAATAATTTTCAATAATTTCTTGCTAAATTATTCTACTTAAAATAAATAAAATCTCTATATTTTATGAATTTTCATGACAATATTATTTTTATATTATGTAATTGTATCAACCAATAAGGTTATATTGTTATAACCTTGGTTGATCTGTATAATATATAAATGACCAAAAAATATAATTATATTTTTATTTTTGTTATAATACTTATAATAATATATAAAATATTATCATTATTATATAGGTCAATATTATATTATAGGTTTAAAATAGGTTTTGGTATCTGTTAATTCATTTTGTAAAAAGCAAATGACAAATTGTTTACTTTTCATACTCGTTAACTTTTTTAATAGTAATATGTGATAACATCGATCTTGATATGTAAAATAATAAATAAATAGAGAAAAAACGAGCAGGCGAGGAAGAAAAAAAAAGTGGGAGTGACTATATAGCTGCTATACGAACGAGGCGTAACACTGAAGACCGATAACACACGTTATGACAGATAACCACATTTATTGGGTTTACTGTCTTTTGCTCCACCCTTCTGTCCCTTCTACTCTCAATATGTGTGAGCTTACGAAGACACGCGAAGGTGCAAGATATGTCATCGAAGAAAACTCTTCGAAGCCTCTCTGCAGTGGCTATCGTTGAGCCAGCGTTACTTGAACAGTGGTCAGCAGTGGCAACAATTGTCAACAAACAAGCCACAAAGGTAAGGGGAAAGCATGCAAAACAATTTCCTTCCAATGTTGTATATTGTCTAGTACTGTATATATCACTACTATACCATGTGTGATAATAGATCATATTAAATACTTTTTGATCAGAAATAAACCCTAATAAAAAAATTCAACAGCTTAACTTAACTTGAAACTCTTGAAAGAAATAAAAAAATATTTAAATATTGACATAATGTACTTGATTACTATTATATTTTAATAAATTGCGTTGAGACGTAACATAATTTAATTGTTTAAATGTTGATGTATTTTTTTGTAGTTGTTAATCATTTCCCACAATATTTATACAATATTTATTTAATTCAGATTCAGAAATTTTATTGTCATTAAAGTAAACTATTTGTAAGTAGAAATTTCAAAATAAGAACATTTATGTAATCTATCCATCCTAAAATCGTTTATGTTAACTTTATAGCTTTATACCTCCATGTCCATAGACAGCCTGAAAACTCCTATTACTCCTATTACTGTATGTATAATATAATATATATGGATATTTCGTAAATATTATAAATCTGTGTGGTATACAAGGTGGGTAAAGTCTACCTTTACCCACCTTGGTGGTATAAAGCTATAAAGTAGTTATATAAAAAAAAAATGCCCTTTTTATTTTCGATAATGTTTATACACATTATAGGCATAACATATTACGCCGCAAGCCTCAATAGTATAATTAATATGTATTATACGTTGTACTTTTTATCTGCCCTGTACTGCATGTCACCTGCATGTGTATATTATTAATAACGATAATTGATAATTATATTTGTGATTTCAATTTCATATCAATAAGAAATCGTAATATCATACAATAACACATTGTCGGAAGGACTCGTATATTACAATTGTGTGTGATTTTGCAGGGTGACGTTAGCAGCTAGCAATGGGCACGTTTGCGGGCCATGTTGTACCTGGCTCATTTTTCCTCTTGTTTTCATCGTGGTGGGCCTACTCCATATTTAAAAGGTAAATTACTCATATTTTCTGCTCATTAATTTTTAATGGAAGAAATTAATTAAAAGAGTTGCAAATACATGTGTCATGGATAATAACAAATTTCTTTCTACAATTACAATTAGTTATACGTTACAATTATTATATACGAGTAACATATATTATGTCCCCTTAATTTATTTTTAACAGTTTGCAGTGAGTTTGCACAGACGTTATAATATAATGAAACAAAATACATTAATCATAATTACATGAACATCTCAGACAGTATAATTATGTAACAAATTTAAATTAAAAAAGAAAAAGGTTGCGATTTTGTTGCTGAATTTGTATTTTGAATTTGGTATTTTATTTAATATTTTTCTAAGGTGTACGGTGTACCCCATTGCAGGGGGCACACAGATTTTCTAACTTCAACTGCACGCTAGCAACTACAACTGAAATATGAGAATTTCGATGTTATGTTATTCTCTATCTTGCATTTAATTATATGGCCAAAAAGTATATAGGATATAGGTGCATTTCCATGGAGCGATGTCGAGCGAGGCTTGAAGGAGTGAGAAAGGCACACTAGCTTTAATATCATATTAATCACGTCGAGATTTAATCCCTGCAGGAAAGCGATTTTTCCACGCCAACATGGCTGCCATATGACATTGAAGCAAATGCGCCTTTCTCTCCCCGCTCAACATCGCTCCATGAAAAGCATCTAGTAGCAGGGTTTAATTATTTAGCAATTGCCGATATCATCCATATATACAGCCTGTGTTATGAATTTTTATGTCGCTGAATACAGCAAACATATGTATCTCCGAAAGAATCACAATTTACTACCTTCGTTGTGTATAAGCAGAGATTTTCTATTGTAAGCTCTTTCATGGTGTAAGGTACTTTGGGGCTCGGAGGATTCGTCCAGACGGACAGCAGCTCTCGTTTTACCATAATAGCGTGACGTTCCGCTGCTGGTGCTGGCCCGAACTGCCCCTCGAGGGAATGTGTGCCTTGGCGGCAGTCACCATCGGCATAGCAGGTTAGTCAAGTCCTTTAACGAGAAAGAGAAATTTTTCACAATATTTATGATTACATGAAATACGGGAGATACAGCAATACTTCTTTTTTGCCATACATCATACATCTTACAATTAGTGAAAAAAAAAATATTAAAAAGAAAAAAGAATTCAAACGGATTTTTTTTAATATAAGTTTTAATCCTTTCATAATATAAAAAAAAATATATATTTTTAACAATTGAACTTATCATCATCATATGTCCTCAGTGTAATTGTATACGTTGCATTAATTTTGTTGGGACTGTTGGGAGATCAATTGAAAGCATTCAATAGTTTAACTATCGTACGAGTTTCAACTAAAGGATAACCTTCCGTCCTTCTCTCACGAAGTATCAAAATCTAAAATAAAGATAATATAGATTTTGATAATTATGGTTTAAAGAGAAGGAAGGAAGGTTATCCTCTGAAAGGTATGTTCACTGAAATTAAAAATATGAGTTTTTCTGAATTACTTGATTAGTGCACCATCAGTCCCAAAAGATTCAGTCTATTCTACAGCTGGCATTGATACTGGGTATTTACTGTATTATAGATATTTTCGACTGGCTACTGATAGAGAAAGCATATTATAGCATTTCATATACATACATTTCGAATATATTATATAATATAAATATACAATTAAATAAATCAATTAAATATTTAATAAATAAATTAAATATTCACATGATGACTTTGTGCTGATAAAAAATGTAACATTCACTATAACTATTGCAGTCTTTATTTTTAGTAAAAATTCAGTGCCAGATGAGAAGAAAAATCCCGAGCGTAATGCAGAACCAAAATTAAATATACATTTTAAACCAAAATGAGACATCTTTTACAAAATTTAGACTATGAGGCGTTCGACAAGCTTATAATTGCCTATTTTAGAAGATGGTGATATTAGCATCTCATTTTAGCTTTGTGCAAATATTATTTTAGGTTGTAGTATATACACACTATGAACAGTTCCAGATTTGGGTCTAAATTCATAGAACTAATAAAATATTCCCAAGTTTGATGCAGAACATAAAATAGACACAAATTTGACGCCAAAATAGAACAAACTGGGAAAATGAGGCGTTTGATTTATCATATCACAGAGAAAAATTGGGGAGGAGGGGGGGAACACGCCTCTATTAGAGGTCCTCTATTCAGCTTTGCAGGCTGTTGTTGTATGTAGTTACGTACTATGCGTTTTTAACTACGTTTTATCGTTTCTGAGGGTGTCCATAATAATTATTTCTCTCAAAATAAAAGTGAATTATGACGAATAGTGAAGATAAAAAATTCAAGTTTCTTTGTTTAAAATTTAGGCTCCCAGGGGGAAAAAAGCACTGCCCACCCTACTACTTTAATTCTGCATTGTTCGTTGAGGACGTCGTGTGCCGTGAATCTACATTTGCTGCTATCAATAATTTTCTTTTTAAATTAGTCACATATATTCCTCATAATTGAGTTAAGTTTTATTTACATATTTTTTTATTGCTTGCTTGCTCTTTACTTAAGGTAGAGATAACGCTGAACAGCTGTTCGACGTACTCCCATTTGATTAACATGTAAAACTTAGCAAATTCACAAAAATTCTGAAATTGTTTTTAGAGGCAGATATTAGTGCCTAAAATCCATAGAAAAAGTTTCAAAACAATTAAACGAGCTGATTTTTTTTTAATAAAGTTATTAGTTTGTCTCTCCATGCATGGGAAAGCCATATGCTGAAAATTAAAAAAAATATATTAAAAAAAATCGGCTCGTTAAATTGTTTTAAAAAAATTTCTATTGCTTTTAGGCATCAATATCTGTTTCTCAAATTTTTTTTTAGAATTTTTGTGAATTTGCTAAGGTTTACATGTTAATCAAAAGAGAGTACGTCGAACAGCTGTTCGGCGTTATCTCTACCTTAATTAATTGCTATGAACAGTATAAGCAAGCAGTGGAGATAACACAGATGTATAATTTCACTCCTATGTTTGCATTTCATAACTGTCACGCTATTTCAAGCTTTATTTTCATTTCAAAAGAGATAGAATTTACGTTTAATGGTTTAATACACATTATACTAATTGTATGCACTTTTTTTTAATTATATATGTGTTGGCGTACAGTATAATGAAGATATATCTATTATAGAATGACAGTACTTGACCAAAGTTGAGAACGTGACAAATAATCTCCAATGCAATTTTTAATTATTTAAACAATTCCATTCATTTAAGTATATAATACATTAATATTATATCATTATTCTCGTGCATTGTAAGCATATATTTATGGAACTGTGAGCGGTCCATGAGGTACTGCGGGACAGACCCAAAACGCGAGTGCTGGATTTCACTACTTATAATTTTTATACAAATGATAAAATTTTGTAAGTAAGGAAAATTCCTTTATTTGCTAAACCTTTTTGTGTGTTCGCAGGTGAGACGTATACTGCGATCCAAGACGGCCACTGGGTTCATCTGGGTAATGCTCAGCACGTTACCATGTTCGCGTTCTTTGGTCTGTGCGGTGTGCTAGACGTGGCATACACGCGTGGACCACTCGCAGGCCTGCTGCCTCCAGACCTCGACTATGTGGCAGCGGTCCTCGCGTTTGGGGTCGAGGCCTTCCTGTTCCGTCAGCATCTCATGGGCCGTTCGCCACTTGATATGCAGGTATATCCTCATTCAAATGGGAACTAAATTGAATAAGATGGGCTATATGAAAATATTTAATATAACTGAATTTTTACTCTTCTTTAAATACCATTTACAGTTCAAGTTTTTTTTTGGTAATGATAAATAAACAAGTTTTTAATATATATTCTGTTAATTATATTTAATTATATCAGTGATTATATTGTGGAAAGTTTCTTCGGCTAATTATTAGCATCTATGACACTACCTGCAGCTGAGACTGTCTCAGTTCATGAGGACGTTGCAGGTGCACTCGCTGCTGTACATGACGGCAGTGGCGTGCTCCTGCTGTACTGCTCTCGAGCTCTTCTACCGTCGCAGCCTGTTGCCCGCTCTAGGACGCGCCTTTTTTACCATGCTGCAGGGCTCCTGGTTCATCCAGGTAAGTTTGCATGTTGCCTCGCCAGCTGAAGTAACTTTTCCTAAACTGTAACACAAATTTTAATAGTTGACCCTCGACTTGAAGCAAGTGTATAAAGCTCGAAGAGAGTAAAGAAATTTAAAATTGTTTTCCTTGAAATGTAGACAATTTTTGGGAAATCAGGGGTGTACCACAATTTAGGAATTTGCAAAAAATTGCTCATGAGCTACTCAAGGGAATGCTTGATAATTAATTCAGTGCGTCACTTTAGTGTAAATTACGGAGAGAGATTTTTTTTCTAATAAAGAATTATATCATATATAATATGTATTGTATCGATCGAATGCAATTTATAATTTGTGATATATTATTTTGAAAAAATACTTTTAGAAGCAATTCAACACACTAATTTTACTTTACAAAAAAATAAAAAATATTGTTTTATTTAAGAGAGCATACTGCAGAAACACATTATAATTTTACTATTTATTATTGCAGCGCAAGGCTTGTAACTTGGAAATTAATTATCATTATGATACTTCTTCAAACAAGTTTATATCTATTGAAAGATATACACGTAATTCACCGTGAATTAGCTTATCCAGTGATAACAATGTTTACATATAATATATACATATGATGTTATTTATTTATTTATGGTATTTGACTTTGAACTTTTGATAATCGCAATTTGGTCCAAAACTTATTGAGCTCATGAATGAAATTATTAAGATCTGGTTTAATTTTATCTGAATTTTATATTTGCTTCGACTTGAAGAAACTTATAATCCTGCAAGATATTATTATTATGACGTTGAGATAAACACGAATAAAAACTGTTTTTATTGTTGTCTTTTATAGATCGCCATTGTATTATACGGACCTCACGCTTTAAGCTGGAACCACAAGTCTATGGAAGATTTGATGATGATTTCTCTGCTCTTTGCTTGGCACGTAGGCGTTCTATGTGTCATTTTCTTAGTTTTGGCAGCTACGATGGCCACAAGTCGTACATCAGTGCAGAATGTTTACTTATCTGCAAATAATATTGGGTGTAAAACATTACACACAGAATATGAAAACATGATCTCAGAAAGTGAGGCAGATTTGTGAGAAGGATCATGAAGGAGTGCTGCGTGCGTTAGTTAGTTATAGACGATTTTAGCTCCTGCTTTCTTATGTTTGCATATACGTAAGTATACATGTACTAATTAACAGATTGCACTTATTGCAGTGTTCCTATAAATACGAAAGGCGTTGTTCATTGTATTATTAAAAATATATATTTTGGTTGTATTATATCATAATAAAATTCATTACAAATTTAAAGTACTTCGAGTAGTTAATTTTATGTTTACAATTTTGCGTTCCTATCATTTACTTTTAACTCAAAGGTGTATTTGTTTCGGAAGAAAATATTGGATATCAATTATATACTTTTACAATACAAATATTCATAGCTGCCAAGCAAATCGAACGCTGGAAACTGGAAACTGAATAATTAATGGAAACTGAATAATCGTTGATATAAATAGACTGAAACTGTTGTTAATTATACTTGTAATGCTACCAAAAATTGCAAATCTGCACCTCTTTATCTTCAGAGGCTCAAGAGCTGCAGCAAATTAGACGAGTCTCGCTTAAGATATCCCGAAATATGCAAAATAAATAATTACTATGTATAGATAAGTGAAAATTATTAGCATGTTGTTACAAACTTAAATAACTTGCTTTTAAAGTAGCAATTAATTGATTTTTTTAGGAATAGTATGTATGAAATAAAATACCCATATAATATGCAAAAATGTATCGAGCCATAACAATGTAAGTATTAAGCAGTACATTATGCAGCATTATATATATTTATGTTACCTCTGTGGTTATATATATGATTTATATCAAATAATCACTGCTGTACTTCTTCAGTGCATCACTGCATACCCTTCTCGCGTACAAAAAAAGAGAGGAAACCATGGATATGGAGTATCGACCTAAAAAATGTGTATTGCAGAAATGGATTGAGGGTGTAAAGTTATGCTACCCTGATTTTTTTCCGGATTTTTTAGAGCCTTGGAACTATTTTTAAAAAACTATTGAAAGTACTGAGAGAGGCGTTACGTGTCACTTCTTTAATAAAAGAATAAAACCTAAAAGGGGCGTGAATTCGAACCTGACCTCGGCAAAACTTTTTAGTAACACTTCCTGGCCTCTAAAATATCTGAAAAAAATAAAAGTAATATAACTTTGCACTCTCTATCCATTTCTGTAATATATATATATATATATATATATATATATATATATATATATATATATATTAGGTCAATACTCTATTGGAAGGTGGGAAGGTTATTTCAATAAATTTATCAGATCTTATAGTCTTATAATAATATTTGAAAAGGAAGTCATAGTCATGGAACTGTTCTATGCTACAATATGTGTGTTGTTTCTATTTTTAAGTATAATTTTGTTTTTTGAATAATCTCAATGTGAACATGCATGGTATGCATATAAAGTCATCAATTAGTTCTAAATATGTTAATTTCACCTGTACTTGTTATTAAAATATCTTGTATAAATTATGCTAAATTGAACAAAATAAATGAAACAAAAATAAATAATAGTTTTTGAATTTACATTCACCACAGAACTTCACTAACCAGAACTTAAGTATTTGTACATAATTTTAAATTTGTCATTATAACATTAATAACATAATATCTTTATTGAAATGGCGAGAACCATTCAATACATTAGTACAGTAAAATTGTTAATATATTTATTTTATTTAGTAAAATTAGTGATACTGAATTGTATCGATATTATAGCTGCTGATTTTATATTATGTTTTCCATCTCTTACTTGATGAGTTACTTTCAATATATTTATTATAATTATACAATTTTTAATAGGAAAAAATACATTTAAAAAAATTGAAAATTTGAATGTCTATTATTTTGTCCAATTTTCTTTCGCAGTCGGCTGAATTTAAATAAATTTTAAAGGGTTTAATAAAATATTATTGTTAATAGTTGCTGTAAAATCATTACTCCGATGACCTAATTAAAGTAATATTGGTTGAAATAAAGAATATTGCACACAATTTGAGCAGAAGTTGAACAGAAAATAATTTACAGATGTTTCTATTAAAATTTATTTTATAAATATTTTTAATTGTTAGTATAGTATCAATTGTTCGTTTGTCTGAGTTAATAATGTATTATAATTATTATTTACTGCCTTAAACACAACAAAGCTGCTTAAAACTTTTTATAACAAAAACACGAGTTATATCGTAATAATATTTTATTGTATTCGTGATAAATTTTATTCGTGATAAATTTTAAAATATTTTTGAATTTTTACAATTTATTTTAACTTCAGACGATTTATAAATTTATACACTAATATTTTAAATACATTTGCAGTGAGTGATTATATCACTAAAATTATCCAACATTAATTTTTGTTGCAGGAGCAGACCATATACAAAAAGTAACAATGGTAAGTAGTTTTTAAATCGATGGCTTCTTGGAACGAAGACTTAATTCTCATCTACATTATTTTATTTTATAATTTTTTTATTTATAACTACAAATATTGGTTTTATGTGTTAATATATTATAATATGAGGGGTAACTATATTATATAGTTTATGCTATTTGTGCTCACCATATTAAAATACAATCATATTATACATGACATATACCAGACTGGGCCAGGAATGGTGTTCCGATCGTACTCTAAAATTTCGGCGAGAGGACTTTTAGCTAGAAAGTTGAAATTTGGCATACATAAAGCCAAGGGTTGCAAGTTTTTTTGAAATGTGTTAGATTTTTTTTTTTTAAATCACTCTTTCATGCCTTTTTAGGGGTGGATTCACGAGTTGCATTACTTTTCCTTATGGGATTTCCATGTTAAATTAAGTTGGTAGAGAAATGTTGTCCGATCAGCACCAAATTTTATTTCTATAAGAGGGTTCAAAACACGCTGAATCTAATGGTGTGATTTAAAATGTGATAAAAACAACCCCTAATGAGATATTGACCCTTACTACGTTAAAAAATAATTGTATACTAATTTTGGCATTACCATTGAAACGAACTCATTTTTTATTTTTTTACCCTAGAAAACACCTTTGAATTTTTTTAATCGGAGTTAGTTAAGGATTTAATTTTTAGGGATTGGAATTTTTACCCCTAATGTATAAGTATGACAAATGTGTCGTTGTTTTGTAGTTGCTGCAAAGGAGCACTGACAATCTAGTGCTTACAAAATTGTTGTATATGAATCCCACTTGGTTTAAGGACTACGTGCTCCTTTTTGCAACAATTATTATCGGTTGTTAAAGTTATATAAATCAGCAGCCGCCATTAAGATTTCTTACCCTGAGTATTAGGCTACACACTTTACTTTAATTCCCTGAGGCAGTGGCTGCATGGCTGAACAGTGAGGCATTGTTATCAAGCAAAAAGAAAATAATGCATGCAGACAAAGGCTTGCGGAGAGTTTAGCCTACATTTGAATCAGCAGGCACAAAGCAGCCGATTCAACGTAAAAAATATAATTATTAATTTATATATAATATATGATTAAAGACGATAATTAAGAAACTATATAAAGGTGGATTCACATGGCGATTTTTACCATGCGACGCGACGCGAATAATGCGCACTTGCTGTAACATCCATTGGCGGCCATATTGGGCGATTAAAAGAAAAAGAGCATCGTAATTAACGCTATTACCTGCGAATTCGCCGCCGCATAGGATTTCACAGCTTTTAAGTTAAAATCGCGCCGCGTCGCCGTTGCCGCCCATGAAAATCCACCTTAACGAACTAATTTTAGTACTGACGTGAATGCATTGCACACGCAGTAATAGTATTATATTTTTATTCAGTCCTGAGGATTATTTAAATAAATTACACCTATTTGTGATACAGTCTTTTGAGTCTTTAGACAAATTTAGTTATCTGATTTATTAACAAATATTAAAAGCTGACCATTATTTTCTATTTAACTTTATATTTAAAATTATGAAAATTTTATGCAAGGCGTGTCAAACAATATAAACATTCATATTTAAATGTAAAAATAAAGTCTGGTCGCGATAGTCTCTCAAAGACACGGTAATAATCTTTCAGGGTCCCAAAAAGAAGAAAAAGCTGACCAAGGAAGAACGAGCTCGCATGAGGGCAGAGGAGATAGAGAGAATCCGCAAAGAGGAGGAACTGGAACGGTAACAATAATCTACTTTATAATAATTATGTGGTAGCATATTAATCTAATCTTCGATCTTCGATAGAATTTATTTTACTAGCTGGTATTGACTATATTATAATATATAGCAGTATTGTTCGCACGCTCAGATTAGAACAAAAAAGTGTGCTTGTACACACCATAAACCTCAAAAGCCGGGATAGAATGAACTTTAACTTTACCCCATATGCCTGACTTGCATATTAAGCTGTTAGCTCAAATAGATACAGGTTTGCAATTTTTTGGGGATGCAAGATGAAGTACTCGGTTAGCTCAGTATCCCATAAAAGTTTCAGTACGTACAAAAAAGTTGTTGAGTGAATATGTTCTTTAAGTTAATCTATTAGCCAGTGACTTCGTGATAACTGATAATGCTCCACAATCAAAGCAGGGGGAAGGGGGTAAATATCGTGCTGTTTCGAGGTGCAATCAAATAAATAACTTAGGTCAATTTAAATTTAATCATTCTTCAGCATCACATTATTCACAGTACAATTACAGCCAAAAGAGAAAACAAAGTATTGGAACAAAAGTAAAACAACACTTTTTGGATTTCCAAAAGACTATTCTATGCTTCTATCAAGACCATAAGACCATTGATGTACCAATAATGTCATACATTGTAACTAGAGCAAATAGTCATACTGATAAAACATGAAGATCTGAGAAGATGGATTCTCAGTTGTCACCGATATTCGCAGGCAGCGCGTGGCTCGCGAAGCCGAGGAGCGTCTAGTGGCGGAGCGGGTGCAGGCGGAAGAACGTGCTCGCCAGGAGGTCCGGGAGCAAGGGTTGCGTGAACTGCACTTGGCGCACACGGCCGAGGTGGTGCGTCGCTGCGAACTCGCTGTTCAGGATGCAGATGCTGAACGGAAGCAGCAACACCAGGTGCGTATCCCTATTGTAATTTTAATATCAGATTTTTGGTTAACATAACATACCATAACAGCATAACAATAAGTAACAAGTATACTAATCTGGTGATTTTTGCTACAAAATTCAAACCTGTACAGTTTCAAAAACACATTTATTAACATTATTATTCGCATAAAATCAATCCGGTAGTTCTTTATATATGACGTTGCGTTAACGTTGCATGCAGTGGGAGCAGTACATGCGTTGCGATGGTCTGCCCGAGCCAGCCTCACCGCCCGCAATGCACACTTATCTGCACGTTTGGCGAGCTGAGCTGGGGGGACGTGAGGTTGAACAGGCCATTATTAAAACAGCTGAGGTACTTGAGGTAGGTGATATGCAAAACGAGGGTGAAAAAATATTCAAAGATTATTATTAATTATTATTTTTTTTTTTACAGCTTTTATCTCAAATGGATGAAATATTAGAAACTCCTGGAGATGCCTCTACCTCTCTCCAACTTTTATGGCACGAGGTAATAAAATTTTCTTTTTTTAAATAAAATTTTACACATAAAGCATTATTGATATACAGTATATATTATACACTAAACTATAAGATGCAAAATGGGTTTTCAGTTCAATTATTTTCTCCTTACGGTAATCACTTTTTAGGTTTCAGTACATTAAATGGGCTCATTAAACCTTATTTTCAGTTTTCTCACTGAACGCTGATTTGTAGTTAATTGTGATGTGTGGAAGTGCATGGAGGAGGTTTTGGTTGACAGTCCGTTCCATATTTCCCTTTGATGCTGTAGGTGCGACAGGAAGTTCGCGAAGAACAGCAGAATCGTCTTGATGAGGCTACGTACGGGCTACTACGCCGCGCCTCGCGCCTTATACCAAGCGACACGGAGCCCGGCGTAGTGCGTTACCACCACAGCACGTCGCCGCACCTCACGCTCTCGCTTTGGGCCAGCCTAGTGCCACCTGCATCCAACCATGCACCAGGCTGTGACTTCCCTGAGCTCGGAGTGTCGGTGCAGCTGCCGTCTCAGCTGAGCGGTGTGCATGCGGCCGTACGTGCGCTCTGGCTACGCTATGACCATTTCTCAGACCTCTGTCCCTCCAGAGAAGCTCCACCTGCGCCAGAGCACCATAAGCAAGGTGATACATAATTATACAAACCTTTCTATGATAATAATTTGAATATTATTTTTATACAAAATGTATGTGATTTGAAAGAATTATAAATTTTTGCGAAAAAACTAGTCCTTCCATAGATAGTTAATATATCATGTGTATATACAGTATATTACAAAATATATATTATACTATATATTATTATGTGTTGTATATATATATTACATGGGATAATTCTCAGTAAATAGTAAATACTTTAAAAAAGTTATGAATTAGTGAACTTAATTGTGAATTCGCAGATGATAATAAAAGTTGAAACGACGGTATTATGCAATCGTTACAAAGTGGAAAAAATTGTAATATTATATGTAATCATGCACGATATGACTCACTTACGAATTTAAATACACGGTATCATAACATTCATTATCAAATATTATATGCCCACTGGACAGCATATACTCTATTAGTATGTTCACAGTTACAACAGAAATATTTAAGCAAATTCGTGAGTGTAATGATATTCATGTGTAATACCAATTGTGCGTATGCTCTCGATTTCATGTATAATTGCATCTCTCGTTTACTACATGCTGCACAAGTTATGTGGTGATGCTGGTGTGCAGATCTGCAAGGGCTGACGCTGGCGCAGTGGCAAGAGAAGCTGAGGCGCGCAGCTGAGCAACAGCAAAAGCAGCTGGAGGACGAGGCACGGGCCACTGCCGAGGAGGAGGAGAAGGCTGCGGAGGCGGCGCGGGCCGATGGCAATGGGGCCCTTGCCCCCACGACGCCGCCCCCAGACCCTGCACAGCAACAGGGGGAGAACGACGAGGATGATGAGGATCAACTGCCTCTTGAACCACTCAAAGATGAGCAAGGTCAGTGACCTTTAACAAGTTATATATATATATATACAATGATTTTTTATACAACAAATAATTAATAATACACCAAGTTATAAAAGTGTTCCATCGGCTCCTCTCCTCGAATTGACTTATTTAATAAGAATTTAAAATGTATGGATCGAGTGATTTCTATATGATAAGCATTCATATATATGCTATACAATTATTGCTCTTGGCGTAATGTGTACTATAATTTAATAATTTAATTATATTTATAATAATCATAATAATGAAGTATAAGTGGAGTATTATTTATTCCGTACGGTTCTTGTAGTTTTTTGTAGCATATTTTACCATAAACTTTTTTGCTTTATTTTTTATTATACCTCGACTATATACTTGAGTAATGTATATTTTACTACAAAATTTCCAGGAAATAAAGAGATACTTAGTTTACCAAGAACAAAAGCGTGGGTGCATTGTAATGATTATGACATCATCTATAGCTGATAAATATCGTATTACAATGTCCAGCCATTTACCTAATATATATAATATATTATATATATATATATAAAGAAGGAAGAAATGAAAAATTAATAGTTTCTCTTCTTCTTTGTACCAGTCGTCGCCTTGAAAAATTTCCTACTTGCAGCCTTCTTAATCATTATGCCCCGTAAGAATAGCACACGGCATGGTGATTAACAAGGCTGCAAGTGGGAAATTTTCCAAGGCGACGAGTATATATACTTAAACATTCAATGCGGTATATTTTTCACTGTTTTATCCCACATGGTAAGGGATAATTCCTATATTATAGCATTATCATTATATATTTGATTGAGTACACCAAAACAGCGGAGCGTGAGAGGACGGAACGTGAGGCGATGACGCGAGTCACGCAGCCAGCTGAGCTGAACCTGCGCAAGTTCGCCGTACTGGGTGGTGTGCTGCACCTTGACCTGTTGGAGCAGCCACCGCAGCCACGTGAACTCAGCAGGCACCTTTCACTCACCGTCTGTGAGTACCTCAACACAGCATGCAGTCTAATTAATTCAATTAACATTTCTACCATGCAGTTAGCACCAGGCCTGTTATAGTAAACCGCTAAACCATGTCCAAAATACACTTTCTGAACTCAATTGAACTTATGTCCAAGTGTGTAAGGTCGTTTGGGTGCAGAAAGTATACCCTGTGCAGGGTTTACGAACATATTTACCCACTAAAAGTATAAGATAAAAGTGCATTTGACTTTAATCAATTTATACTCGCGTTAAAGAAATATTTAAAACCTTAAAAAACGACAACGTAAAACTGCAATTTTGTAACGATATAAATTTAAATGTCAAATTAATATGTGTTTGCAATTTCTTTTTTTCTTTTCTTGCTTTTCATTATTGACTTGAAGTTAAAATTTTGCTATTGACTGCATTAATTTGTAGTTTTGAAATAAATTTAATCTTTATATGCATATTTAATTAACATATATACAGTATAATAACAATAGCATAATTTAATTTTTCCTTAATTAACCTTTATGCTATTTTCATTAAAACTGATATTAACTGATGATCCATCAGTGTACTTTGATAAAAAGAAATTGTATTGATCTAATTTTGTAATAGTTCATTAAACTTTTGCTTTAAAAAGAGAGAGAGAGAGAGAGAGAGAGAGAGAGAGAGAGAGAGAGAGAGAGAGAGAGAGAGAGAGAGAGAGAGAAGAAAAAGAGAATAGGAGAGAATGAATTTGATTATCTTCCTGTAGTCCAAACTTCTTTAATAGTGTGGCGTACTCAACAAAGATGGACTGATAAAATATAAAATGTTATGGCAACAGATAAGCTGGGTCCGGACTACATGATTGGCTCAACTAAAAATCTGTTATCGTTATCATATGAAATATATACTTTAATCGACTCTAAAGATAATACACTTGTTAGTTTTTTTCTCGCCTGCTTTATAAAATTATTGTTATTTTGTGAATAGGTTAGTAGATTTCAGATATTGCATGTATTTGATTCATAAAATCAATGCTGTAAAATTTTTGCTTTCTATAAAACATAGCCAATGAACTTATCTTCAGTTGATACTACGGAGCTGAGAAGAAAAGAGTGTTTTCATATTTTTTTTACCAGTGAGTTAATGTGAACTACATGTACAGTGACTTTGGACACGCAGTTCAACTGAAAAGAAACAGTTTTCAAATATTCATTTTAAGTACTTTTTAAAAATGTATGCTTATTTCTTCTTATTGGTTCTCCAAATACATGTAATTGGCGCAAATTCGCCAATTTTTAAATGTCGCTCTATTGAGACTCAAGAAAAGTGGCTAACACAGGAAGGCATAATATTTGCAAGTCATGATACAACTGTAGCAGTGCAACCATGTCCGGAAAATGTGACAATAGCTATGGAACTTGCAGGAATGTGTTTATTTTGTAGCATAAGTCGCATTGTGGCTTGCTATGGCTCTCAAGTTACTCGTTTACCTTTACCTTCAGAATTACCTCCAACACTTGATAGATTTCAAGTTAGCAACTCTGATGTACGATATATACCAAGTGAAGCATTTTTTAATCGAACAATAAGAGAAATTTATATAGAAAACAATGTATTAAGTTTGATGAATCAACGTGCTTTCCAAGGATCAAATGGTGTTAAAATTTTATCATTGGCAAACAATAATCTACCGTATGTTCTCGTCAACACGTTTAATGAACTGCCTGATTTAAAAACATTAATATTAGATGATAATAGTTTAGAATTCACATATTCTGGTGATTACATTCATTCTAATGCTAGAGACTATTCAGTTTCGCTTCACCGGTTGATTCCTACTGCTCAACGTCAACTCTCCCTCGAAACCTTCAGTCTGCGTAATAATCCCTTACGCATTTTGCCCAAAGCCGCATTCACTTGGTTGTCGCACAGTCGGCTACAATATTTATCCATGCGAAGCTGCTCCATAGAAAATTCGCATCCAGGTGAGATTTTTTATTTCCTCGCAAGTTAGAATGTAACAACTCACATCTCACTTTCATTGATAATGCAGAGATGATCCCAATTTATTTAAGGAGAACTTTTTTTTTATACAACAACGTGAGTTATGTATTGATGAATCTTCGTGATATAAATTTATACTTATATTATACGTTCAAGGAAATTTGAAGAATTACCTTTGTTACAGGAGGTGGAACTGAAATTTGAAATCAACATAAGAAAACTCATGTTAAAAATCAAATTGGAAAATTTGTTTAAAAGTGTTACATATTTTCTTTAACTACTAATTAGAATTAAATTAATTTAAAATCATTAATTTTTATACCCTCTTGTTAGGGAATTAAGAAAAAATTAAAGCTTTTATAATTATTTATTTTTTTAAGTGATTACATTTCTACTACTTTCAAGATTTTTATTTATTTTTTTTTATTTTTACAATATATAACATTTTAACATGGGGTGTTCTATGCAGATTTTAAGTTCTGGTTCCACCTGTAACAAGGGTAGTTTTTACAATATCCTTTATAAGCACCCTTCAAGTTGGTTCTGCAGCTACCTCGTACAGTACCTCATGCTAAATGGACAACCTAAATCTATTTCCACATTTGCCGCGTTAATATTATTATTACTATATTACATGGTATTTTTTATTTCTACATGCATCAACTATGTTCCAGCAGAAGAACATAAAGGACAACTCAAAAGAATGACATTATTTGGTGCCCTCTATTCATTTCTGCAATAAAAAAATACATGTAGGTTGTTCATTGTGAGGTTGATTGGGTTTGATACCTCCAATATTATCCTAAGACAATTCAAACACGTAGTCATTGAAACTGGGTACTATGTAATCTGACTGTCTTTGTCGTTCGAAAGGTACGCGTGTATTTTTGCCTTGAGGCGAGAGTGGACTTTAGACACTATGCTGATAACGTTTCTATTCGTGAGCTACTTACTGGATTCTGCATGTACCGTACCTTTCGTGTGACAGCGATCCATAATTACGTTGTACAATATTGTATTATATATAAAGTAAGCCTTTATTCCATGAATCTCACATTAAGTTCATTTTATCAAGTATCAGTTTCACACTATACGAGTATAATAAATATTCCATGCAATTTTTGTATTCAAATACAATTAATACTTCAAAGCAAAATATTAAAAAAAAAAAACGTCCTTTGTGACTTTGATTTATGTAAATGCAGAGCCGTAACATTCGTTCAATTTTTTATTAAATTTTTTATTCTTACTTTTTTTTTTTTTTTTTAAATACTTAATTTTAATTTTTAGTATTTGGAAGCAAATTATTTGCCATGAAATAAATCCTTTGTTTAAGAAATCACAATACTATTAAAGTATCCCGTGAAAAAATTTGTCAAATCATTGATTTCAAAGTTCATTGCATAAAAATGTAATTTCAACGCAATTAAATAATTTTCTGCCTGATGGGTGTAATGAAAGTAGTAAAACATCTAACCAAACTTTGCTTAATTACATTTTGTTTTCAATATAATTTCAATTTTAATTTCAGTGTATTTTAAGATATTTATTGCCTCTGGTCTCTAAAGTGTGATGTTACTGATATTTGATGCAGATACCAGTTTCTCAGTATTTGAGCATACATATATGATGATGAGTGATAAGATATTTTGTTTTTCTGTTATATGTTAATTGTGGTGCAATACACTCAGGTTCAAATGGTATAAAACGTTCTATAGAACATGTCGGTCAGTGCATGGATGTACTCATCTACTTCTTAATAATTTACCATAAATATACTCTGAAATTGACTCAAGAATGGAGGGGGTAGGGGGGTAACCCACCAATGCACTTTCACTTTTATCTGGTCACTGATCTCACACGTCAGTGAATAAATTTAATTTAGTCTTTTAACCAGTGTAATTTACATATTATATAAAATAGAAAATAATGTCAAACGAATGATCTACATGCCTCACAACTGCCCTAATTTTTTCCTACGAAAATCCATGAGTAGTATAATTAAGAGATCGCGCACTAATGGCGTTGGCTATTCTACCTTGCAGAAGCGCTGCTGCCGTTACAACCGACGCTGCTGGAACTCGAACTAGGCGACGTAAGCAATATCGGGCCATCACTCGCCAACGTTACGGCGGGGTTGCGTGACGGTCGACTGCAACGGCTCGGCCTCAGCTCGTGCGGCCTCGTGCAGATTCCGAATACCGCGCTGCTGAACGTGGCCTCTAGTCTGGCCGGTCTTTCGCTACAGGGCAACACGTTTCACCACGTGGGTATGAGCGCATTTCCTGACATGCCAATGTTGAAGACACTTGACATGCGCCGATGCTCCATCGTGGTACTTGGAGATGGTGCATTCAACGGCCTAACATCATTGAACTCACTGCTACTGTCTGGAAATAGATTCAAAACTTTAAACAAACCATTTTATGAACTTTCAAATTTAATGTACTTAGATTTAAGTGGTAATCCTGACTTGGAACTATCAGAAACTGATGATGCATATGTAGTTCATGAAAATACATTTACAGGTTTGGACAACTTATTTTCTTTAAATTTAGGTAATTCAAGAATTTTGAAGCTTCATTTTTATTCATTTTCCAAAGTCAAAAATTTAACTCATTTGTCTCTATGCAACACTGTAATCAAGAATATTCCACCAAAAAAGCTGTTCCACCCTTTAACTGCCTTAAAAACACTTGATTTAAGCGGAAGCATTAAATTAGCAGCACGATTACATCCGGAATGGTTTGATGGTCTAAATGCATTAATTGAACTTTATTTATCAAATTGTGAAATTGAAACATTAAAAGAAAATTTAGATTTATTTCAACATCTTGAAAATCTGCAAATTCTGGATTTATCAAATAATATGATACGGCACATTATTTCACAAACATTTTCTTCGTTATTATCGTTGACAGCGTTGTATCTGAATGGAAATCGGCTAGGATCATGGAATGAGCCGATATTTTCAAATAATCAGAATTTGTCACAAATATCTCTGAGTAATAACCAAATTGGCTACTTGACAAATATTATGATTGAGGAAATGCTCAAATTAAGACTTATTGCAATGCAAGACAACCCTCTTTATTGCGATTGCATACTAGAAAGATTTGTGACAGAGATTGCCAATTCATCAGAAATATCAGTTGAACAATGGAGTGATGAATCCGAGGCATACACTTGCTATGAACCCAAGTCAATGACAACTTTAAAATTATCATCACTACCAGAATACAAGCTATGTGAAAACAGTGCTGCTGTACCGGAAAAACCAGATGGCGACTCTACAAATTTTCCAATTGCAATTGTTATTTGCAGTCTTTCTTTAATCGTGTCTTTAGTATTTGCTGTAGCATATCGTAAACGAAATAATTTACGTTATTTTGCGCTCATGGTTAAAAATGCCATGAATGTAGCTTTAATGGATGACACAGATACCAACGAGGAAGAAACCATATACAACTATGATGTTTTTGTATCATACTGTGAGGCAGACAGGGATTGGGTGGTGGAACAATTGCTACCCTCATTAGAAAGAGACGCCCAGCTTAGAGTGTGTTTGCATGAGCGTGACTTCCAGCCCGGTTACGGTATATTAGATAATATTATTCACTGCATTGATAAAAGTAGATCATTGCTTATAATTGTGTCAAAACGTTCACTAAAAAGTCAGTGGTGTCAGTTTGAAATGCACTTGGCACAACATAGACTTATAGAAACTAAAAGAGAACAATTAATTTTAGTCTTAATGTCAAATATACCAAAATCTCAAAGACCAAGAACTTTACATTATTTAATGGCTACAAGGACGTATTTGATTTGGAACGCGGAACAATCTGCAGTGTTTTGGAAAAGATTGAAACGTGCTTTATTACTAGATCCAGCGGTACATGGTTCTTCGTTTGCTTAATAAATTATTTGTTTATTTGTTGTTCTTTAATCTCGCGTGACATTTTATTTGTTAAGGAAAGTTATATTCAAAAGTGTATGTGTGGTAAAGAATACTTTTGATTATAGAACTATAAAAATATAATAATTATAGTGTAGTACTGAATTCTACTAATTTTATGTGCCACTTAATTTTACAATCAGATTGTAGAGTCAAAAAATGTTAGAAGAGTAAGAATTGCATTCACCAAGAAAAGTATGATAGCCTTGGGACATGCTTATGTTATATTATAATTTCAGTTTTTTATTGACTTTTATTAACAATAAAATTTTATTGGAATTATTGTACTTGCAATTTTTTTGTCAGACAAATTATTTGTTTAAATGCTATAGAGGCTTCAAGTGATGCGCTCTCGCTGCGCAACTGTTTGTCGCTAAGGTCCATCTTGCACTTGAAAATGAAGCAAAGTGTTTTTTTAACTTTTCTCGGTTATAAATCAAGTAAAAAATCCAAATATTGAATTACCTACACTATTTTTCAGTTTGGACCAAAGTTCCGTAAAGGAGTTTTCCCTGAAAAATCTTATTCTTAGTGAAAAAACGAATTCACGTTTTATTTTTTACATAGTTTTGGATAGGACGGTGGGAACACCGAAAAATCAGCTGACTTGAAGCCTCTATTCAACTTGGGATGATGGCATAAGTTGACACATGTTATAAATAATATGCATGTGTACTTGGTCGGCATAATTGATATTGAAACAATAATTGTACTAAAATTATTTTAATATAATAATATACCTCTAGTAATAATGGGCGCGATTCACGAAGAGAGTTATCCAAGTTTCTCACTAACCACGTTTAGCATCATTGAATTAAGCTGGCGCTAACCGCGGTTAGGGAAAAAGCTGGATAACTTTTTGGATAACTCTTTCGTGAATCACACCCATTTATAATATAAAATTATATCTCAGGTTGTTCTAACCAATTTATTCTAGTGGGATTATTTGTTTATGGCCATGTACTTGTTTACTTTAAAAACTTGATTGGGTATATATAGTTATAGTTGTGTAAGCTATATAATGTATGATATGTTGGGTTTCATTAATTAATAATTATAGGCTTGCAAAATAAATAAATAAATAAATAAATAAATAAATAAATAAATAAATAAATAAATAAATAAATAAATAAATAAATAAAAAAGTGACTTTCCTGTATGAATACTGTGTAATTTTGACTTAAGAAGTAACTTTTTTGATTCAAGAGAGGGCGATGAAAGAAAATATTGTAGAGCCAAGAATGCTGAAAATGCAAATTTCAATGCATTTTTGCATTTTCATATGCAATTATTTTTCACAAATCTGTCAGTTTCAAGTTTTATATATTAATAGTTAAATATAGTTATTTAGTTATGTTCAACTCTCTGAATAGTCTTGGATCTGTGACGAATTAATGTATGAGCTGAAAGCTTCAATATTTTAACTTTAACGTTTAAGGCCTTTCGAGTCAAATTAGTTGGTTACGTTTTATGTATGTTTACAATCAAAGTTTAAATGCTTGCTGAGGAAATTCAAAAGATCTAGTCATATATATATTATGTAAAATTTGTATTGTCATTTGGAATAATGCAATTGTTAGAAGTTGTGATCTTTTTAACCTGTACTGCATGTGTGATTCAATGTTATGTAAGCGCAATAAATTTTTGAATTTTATGACACTTTTTCTTTATTAATGACTCACGTTATCACGTAATTTTCATATTTAGTGGAAAACTTCAATAAAAGGAAGTGATTTAATTTCACATTACTTTCAGTTGAAACTGTGTTTCATTGAAAACAACAACAAAATGAATGATGAGTATAGTTAATTATAGTTTAGAGTGTTTAATATAATTATGATTTAATTGAAAAATGATAATAGCTTAGATTTCTAAATGTAAAGTTAAATTTAAAAACAAAAAGGCTCTAATCTGAAACAGTTAACATAATAGTTAAATGTAAATATGCGTATCACATTATCATCAATATTATAAATAAAAACAAAATAATTATCAATATACCTGTTGTTTATTACAAGTTTTATTCAGTAACACAAAAGTTTAGTATAAGTTTGAGCTCTTATCAGCTCTAACAACTCAAAAAACTCCCTTCATGTATTTACTTTTTCATGAAATAATACGTAGTCTCCATGCAGTACTATAATATAATATAGTACAATAAATGCTAAAAATTGAAATAATATATTAAATTGTATACTTTATTGTATGATAATAATAATTAAGTGACTACCTATCGGTTCAATAATGCATTTAATTAGGCTGTTACGAATTGTTCTAAAGTCCTTCCAAACAAAAGAAAATTTAAAGAAATTTTAACTACTGAAAAACAATAGTTTTTTATCTAATTTTGTAGCTATTGTTTTCTTATGATCTTACATTTTAATTTAATTTGTTTAAATTCATAGGTCTGTTCGTAAACCCTGCTCGGTGTGCACCTTGCCCTCACTTTCTTACACCAGCTCAGAGGGTGGGGTAGAGAGTGCAGTGTAAATAACGTCCCAATTTTTGTTCGTAAACTTGCTCAGAGTACACCGAGCAGGGAACCTCATGTCTATCAAGCACGTATAGTATATGTATACATGTATTAAATATGAAGTTATTAATTAGTATCTTTCTTTCGAGTCTTTCTTCAAATATCTTTCAATGCTTAAATGTTGTCTGAAATATTGTTTCAGATTATTCTGATATAATTTCAACACAATTAAACTTGCTGATTTAATTTAAATCTCTGACGTATGCGGTGGTTGCTCTAGTGACGGAGCCCCTGGCACTGCGTCGCGTGCCCTTTTACTCGCGGTACTCGCCACCTCCTCCCCCAGAACCCGGCAAGCGGCGTCTGCCTGAGGAAATCGAAGCTGAGCTCAAGCTTCAGGAGCAGGAGCTTGAGAAACTGGCCCTCGTCAACATTACGTAGGTCACACAGAAAGTAACACCTTCTGCTTTGATTTGGTGTATAACTTCCGGAAAGCAATATTCCTCGATCTTCATAAGGCTTGCACTGTTATATTGTATAAATATATTTTGCAAAATAACATCTGTGAGGAATATTTCATGTTTTTCTTCGAGATAATTTTATTGAGTTACTATGCAAAAGTTTAAATACAGCATTTTGAGTAAATACAATCGAACTATTACACTACGTAAAAAAAAAGTTAAAAATTGCAATATTTAATTTATTTATATGTGGTACAAAATATATACAAACCCTTAAAAAGTGAATAGTTAGTTATAAATTGATCTTATTTGAAATTCGTACAAATTATTGTGTATGAATTTTGGAACAGGACTTATAGTATATTATAGCTTATATAGATATCATATACAGGCGCGGATCCAGGAGGGGGTAGGGGTGAGCTCCCCCCCCCCCCCGAAATTTTGGATTTAACATGGGGCAATATAGGCATTTCCACCACTCCAAATTATTTTTTTAACATTGGCCTTATGGACGCAGCCCATTCCGAATTTTTTTTCTGGATCCGCGCCTGATCATATATATACTGTATATTATTTATACATAGTAAATAGAATATTCCATTGATTCTAGTTTGCCAGAGAGCGTTTTATGGTTCGAACCACCAATTGTAGTTGGTTGGGACTCTGAGAACAAGTTTTGGAGCTCTGAAGACTTACATGATCTGAAATTTAATGAAGAAAAACAGATTCTGACTTTCCGTGCCGGACGCTTGGGTCCTCTAGCGCTAGCTGCATTCCGCTACTCTAACTTGCCATACCAAACGTGGGAGCTACGACCAACCCCAACCACTCCCGGGGCCATCACCCTCAGCATCACCGCCGCAGTGGTGCTCGTCGAGTTCACCTTCAAGGTAAAATTGACTTGACACGCACAGTACTTTTAATTTATTATTGGAACGAAATCACCGAAATCAAATATCATAATCTATACGGTACTGTCTTTATATTATGGTGTAATGAGGTATTTTTTGTTTTTTAATTTGAAATATTTTCGGATAAAGAAGTTCAAAAAAGTTATGAGATTTTTTTTTTACCCCATGTTTTATCTCTTAATTTTAGAGAAAAAGTGTGAGACAAGAGAAAATGAAGTCTAGTTTGTTCTCTTAAAAAATAGAAATTATACCAATTACATAATTGTGTAACTTAATATTTTATATAAGTTTAGAATAATTTTTTTTCATTTCTGATAACGATTATATTTACTGGTTTTGGGAATACTTTCTTTAGCATGTATTTCTTATTTTCTTAAATTTATTTAAATTTTTTATATGTTGGATGTTATAATAATTATATAATAATGTGGATTTAAAAAAAGGTACAATTTTCCTCCAGTTCCTTACAGATAGTTTTCATTAATTATCAAATTATATTTTGAGGACATTGACTGTTCGGACCACAACAGATTTCAAGTCAATACATCAATAAATTCATTTAAATTATTAATTATGATTATTGATAATTTACCATGTAGCATTGAAAATCTCGGGCTGTGTTAAAATAAAAACAAACATGTTGAATAATCTTTTATACACGGTGCTGAATATAAAATATATAGCATATTATATAATATTTTATTATTGGTACATCTCTTGTGTTTTCTTTTGTTTGATCATTTTGCCATTATAAAAGAGTATAATAAAATGCATATGAAATTATGAATTATTTATCCCTTTTGTGATCTCATTTAATATAATTATACTATATTCTTTATCATGTACAATACGTTTTAATTTAATATCTATGCTGATTGTATTAAGTTGAGTGTGTTGCTGATTTGTGTAACCTTCTCTTCGAAAGGGTCAGTCCATGAATATAAGGTCAAGGGGAACAAAGTGACAAGAGAAGCACCACACACAAGTAAAACAGATAAGACCATTTAAGTGTGGGCGGTTATCATGCATACAGATTTTTCGATAGCAAGCAATGCAGACTTCGCGATAGCATATCGACAGTTAAATTCTGCTTTTGTGTTTCAGGATGGTCTGGTTTGCCTTAGCCAACTCCAGAATGGAGCTACATCGGCACTGCAAGATATAATAGGACAATATCAAAAGCCCGCTATGCTTATCAAGGTATACATTAAATAGAATAACAAAATAATATCGATCAATATATAAACTGGTTGTTATGCTCAATTTTTATAAACATCATTATAAAGGAGATAACCAAAACAAATATACGTGAATAATACATCACAAATTTAATATACTTAATACCTACACGTTATACATGACACACACACGACACACACACACACACACACATATATATATATATATATATATATATATATATACCATATAATAATATATAATATAATGATAATACTTCTTGCAATTGTTAGTGTACTCTATTAAAATAAATGAAAAATTGAAACGTCTGATCGGAATTTAATTAAGCCTGTTTTATATATGTTGGCACCCAAAGCCGAATTTGGCCCATCAAGGCCGAAGAAAATACGCAGAACTAGATTGGCGCATCGGGGAATTCTCCGAACCCGAAATTAATTCAAATTTAGGCTTTGGGTCAAACTACGATGCTACAAGCTAGTTCTGGTCAAATCGAAATGTTCCAAAGCCGATGGAGAGTAAATTGAATATAATAATTAAAGGAAGGCAGGGAAAATTTCAGGAGCGGCACAGGAAAAAGAAAAATGATGTAACAGGTGTTCCAGCATGCCTAGAGGAATCCTTGCAGATCGGATGTTCTCTATGCCTGCAGCTGATGCGGCGCGGTGGTGTGGACATATTTCCCCCTCACGATGCGTTCTGCTATATGTCTGCCGTATCACCCAAGCAGCGCCCGCCGGAGCGCCATCTGTACAAGTGCATGGCGCTAGCCGCGGGTACCCACTGCTTTGCTTGGAGCCGCTGGAACCTACTGGCTGGGCGCAGCAATATGGTGTTGCAGATGAGGGAGTGCCTCGAGGACGAGGCTGGAAAATTGGTGAGCACTGAAATGACATTACGAAGTTCCAGGTTTAAATTTTAGCCTCCCCCCGTCCCCTCCTTTTTATATGATGTATTGACGTTGCAGCCAATCACATACTGAAGTCGCACACCTAATTATAGTTATATTTAGAGTGAATATCATAAATGCCATGGTTGATTGTGTGAGGACTGAAACACATCATTCACGCTTTTGGATTCGAGCCTCCAAGGGAGTGAATTGATCTTGGAGAAATATATCTAGTATATACATTTAATTTCACATGCATATAGAAACATCCCCTTTCCTGTGCCATTAAATTAGTATAGTATTATACACATCGCAGGCTTAATTAATATTTTTAATTAAATAATATCAGAGATCGTATATTTGTATTAAGATCTCTGATAATGTATTAAAGTAAATAAAATAATGTAACCTACAGCCTGAAACTATAAAAATTAAAACTCCTTAAATGCATGCGATATTCCTAGTTTAATAGTTGATGCAGTTCTATATATTGCATTAACTAACTGTGATGCATCATATATATTTATATTTATGAAAATTTTAAATTAGTATCAAGTCCTGTATTTTTCATGTTGATTTTTTTCTTTTGTTTTGATTTGGAAACTAGCTATAAAAATAACATTGTTCTAACTCTGGCAGCCGAGCTACGCGATGCTGCTTGTAACGAGCCAACGTGCGTGCGTAGTGCAGTGCACCGAGGTCAGTCAGAGTTTCAGCGAGGAGCCCGCTGCCGGCATGGAGGTGCGTACTCAAGCATTCCTGTGAACCTTTTCATTTCTTCATGAAAAATGCAAAGTTATTACCAAGCATATAAATTTCAGTTGTAAGTATTGCAAATGTCAAGTGCTATTTTATATAATAATTAATATGCATAATATATATATATAATATATATATATATATATATATATATATATATATATATATATATATATATATATATATATATATATATATATATATATATATATATATATAATATGAATAATTTGAGACCACCATGCGCAGTTGCAAGACAATTCAAATTTGTGATAAGACCTTTCCATCCCTTCTATTTACTGTAGGTGTGTATATACAGTATATCAATGCCAAAAAAAAAAAAAAAAAAAAAAAAAAAAATCAATTTTGAATATATCAACACGATTTTTTGCACATTTATGAACAAAGGTTCGGATGGATAATTGAATGATAAAGGTTTTAATTAGCAAATTAAATTATTTCACCCAAAAATGGGGGAAAATTAAAAAAAATATTTTTTTATGGAAAATCAATGTTAAATGATATTTTGAAAAAAGTTTTGATTTCATCTTGAAAATTTCAGATTCTTGGTAATCAATCCCGCAAATATCAAACATTATACAATTTCTTGTCCCTGACCCAACCTTAATGAAAATAGACTCCTAACATCAACATTTGTTAAAAAATAAAGATAAATAAATGCTGATAGTGCCATTGTGATGCATGTAAATTTTTACCCCAGAAAAACTTTTTGAATTTTTTCAATCATAAAGTTAATTTTTTTTTTGCATTTAGGAGTGCGTTTTTCGATTTTGGTTTAAAAAATATTTACATCTTACTTTGATTATTGGCATCCAGAAGCGAATTCACTTCGGAGACGATTTTTTTTTTTATTCTCCAAGAAGCGAAATTCACGTTCGGAGCATCGCAATTTTGATCCAACTCCTTGGGCACCTCATCAGCGAAATTCAGTTCACAACAATTTAAAAATTATTGTCAATTCAAGGTTTCTTTATACAGGTTAAGACACGCACGCATTTCGTGCGTCAATTTCGTTAAATTTTCAGGCCACATTGTACCGCGAAATTTCAAAAATAGCATTGCATGATGGACGCATTCAAATTTTCGCGGCACGATGTGGCCAAAAATACTTTAACGTGATTGGCTTAGCCCTTTAACATTGGTCCAATTGGTGGCTTAACCTGTATAAAGGAACGTTGTGTCAATTAAAAAAAAAAAAATCATTCATGAAAATTACGAAAAAAAAATAAAATGTTCTCCTCTACATCCCCTATTATATCAGTAGCTAAAGCATCAGGTGTACAAATTCAAGATAGTTTTTGAGTTATGATTTTTTATAGAGTTGACTACTTTAACATGGAGAAAGGGAACTCCTATGTTAAATTAGTCAACTTTAAAAATTCATAACTTAAAAATAGCTTGAATTTGTATGCCTGATTTTTTAGCTACTGATAGGGGATGTAGAGGAGAACATTTTAATTTTTTTTTCATAATTTTCATGTGTGAGATTTTTTTTTTTTGTGTGTAAACATTGGGCGTGTTACCTTACCCTTAACATAAATTAAAGAAAAAGCACACAATTATGAAATTAAAATTGATGATTTTACGTCATTATGTCATTATTACCTCTAATTTATTTATTCCCTACCTGATTTATGTTTATATATATATATATATATCAGGGCTCGGTTCCGAGAACGTTCACGGATCCAGATCCGCGAAAGATCCGCAGAAAACAATCGAGGATCTGGATCCGGGATCCAGGTTCCGCGAAAAACGTTCAAATATCTGGATCCCAGATCCAGGTTCCGAGAAAAACGTTCGAGGATCTGGATCCCGGATCCTTGTTCCGCGATAAACTTCCCGCTCCATGGATCGCGGATCCAGGTTCCGCGAAAAACGTACGAGGATCTGGATCCCGGATCCTGGTTCCGCGATAAACTTCCCGCTCCATGGATCGCGGATTCACAGGTTCCGCGAAAAGCGTTCGAGGATCTGGATCCCGGATCCCGGATCCGCGAAAAACGTTCGCGGAACCGAGCCCAGCTATATATATACCATCTTTGTAACATGTTAATGTGCCAGAGTAAAATATTATCCTTATTCATGCAATGACAACCTTTAACAGTGACATCATAAAATTGCTTTGCGCCATGTTCTATCAAGAAATCAGCTGTTCTCCATAAGGTTCTGCTGGGGCACACAATTGTCGTCCTTTTTTTTATCACTATTAAATCCACACTGAATGAGCCACGATAGCATAATCAATAGAGAATTTTGGCATTATTCTAACTAAAACTACCAAAATATACGGTATAATTGTCTTTAGCAGTACGCAACGCTAGAAAACGAACAGCAGAATTTGAACTGCCATTACTTTTGGAGCTTTCAGCTGCCAGCAGATGCTTTTAGGTCCGCAAATTTATAGAGCAAAAATTACAGGGAAACCTGCGCACAACTTTAATATCCATGATAGCGCGCACGCTCTGCGCATCCTACTCTCTTTCGTATTTCTTGTTTTTTTTAAACTCGCGGAAACTCGCCTCCGAGATCGCCGACGCTTTTAAAAAGTAGGCTCGCAGACTGGGCTGGCGCCGTAAGTAATTTCGTTTGCATACAGTCTCGAGAATTCATGCGCAAATGCATGGTGTTTCCGGTGTTATGTTACGCATGTCTTAGTTTCCAACAAACCGCGATTTACTTTACGATAAAACTGTAAAATACCTTTCACAATACTGCAGAGACGAATATTGCAACCAACAGCAATAAAACCAGTGGATTACTGCTTTTAAATGTAAGTCTGAATGACAACAGTAGAAGCTGCAAAGTGAACGTGAAATTCTGCTCTCTGGGTTATTCTTATCTGCGCCCATTTTAGTTATGTCAGAACAGGAAGGACAAAGGTTTTTAATTGTTTTGTTGAAGGTTGTCATTGCCATCTTTTCCCTTCTTTACCTTTACCCTTTTCCTAATATATATATATATATATATATATATATAGTCAAGACTTACTAGCTGTGTTGAATTTGTATGCATCATGTGTTCCAGTTCTACGCAGACTTGCTACACCTACTGATGGCACACGGCTCGGCGAGCACCCAGAAGAGTCTTGACGCACCCAATGTACCACTGGTGCACAGTTTGGCGTATATTCTCGACGCCACGCGCGTTCTCAGCTTCTCTTAACCAAATTAATGAGGCTAAAGCTTTATGTATATACGTCCCTACTACACCTCTAGTATATTATATTAAATTCTAATATCAATTTCCGTTTTTTTTTTGTTTTTTTTTAATTTCTTAATTTAATTATGTTGTCTCAATATTAATGTACTAACATACGATCCCACCTATTGCCAACTGATTTTTAATGTGGATTAAAAAAAAAAAAAAAAAAACACGGCAGTAATATCATAACATGATAATAAAATACACATATTAATTATATTGCATAATAATTAATATATATATTTATAACATACGCTTATTATAATTAACAATATATATATTATATACATACATATAATATACTATAACATAAAATATGTAATAAAGCTTTAAAACTAATAAATACGCTGCTGTAAATCACTTAATTTAAGAAATGTATTCAGTATAGCGAGAAATATATTTATTAAAAAAACCTTGATTTTTTTAAAGTTATTATATGGACTTAATTAAATTATAGTGAATATTAAATTAACATAAGTACAGCCAACGAAAAAAGTGAATCAGAATTACAATATATATCATGTCAAGTGAATAAAAACTATTCACGCGCCGCTGCATCGATCGTTTAATATTTTAATTTATAATTTTTACATGATATTGATAACTGCGCTTTATATACAAAAGATTTGAATTTAGAGAAATATATAAATACGACCTATTGAACTGTTTTGACCTTTGCAGCTTTGTAACGAATATATATATTTATGCTTGTTGAGTGAGACTGATATAAAAATGCGCATATGTCTTCATTCTTCCTACATGCCTGCATGATGTCTGCAAGTGATTGAGCTAATCGAGAAACAATAATATATACAATTTAATGATCTTTATTCGTTTTTTATATAGTGCTGTGTGCCTTAATTAATTTATACGTGTTTATTATTAATCAATTTTGTTTAAATCTTCGATCACTTCGATCAACATGATAATAATGATAGGTAAGTGAATTTCTGCATTTATATGAAGTTGGAAATAATGAAAGTAAATAAGACAGAAGAGCTATATGTACCATCTAATCGTTCAATTTAAGTTGTTTGTATGATAATAATTTATATTATTTTATATATCATAATATGCATGCATTTTTCAGGGGACAGTTTGGCTCAGGCTCGACTTGATTCACTTTCGCCTGCTCATCCACAGTCGACTCGCCAATCATTATTGTCCCCTGGAGCCGCGGTGCTATTGATGCCAGCCCTAGCAACTCTTCTTCTCGCGGTCCTTGCTTTGCTGTTGGGTCTCTTACGAATGTGGCCCCGCACAGTCTGCTTGGTTCTTCTCGGGGCTTTTTTGTGCTGTGCTGCACTGCTCGTCCTGATCATGTTTAAAGCGAGGGAAGAACCACCTCCAAAATATGAATGATAATTACACCAGTTATCACTATATTTTAAGATGTTTTAAATGTTTTATAATTATTTATAATATTAATAGTATTATCGTGCCTTATTTGATCAGAAAGAAACATTTACAATTTTTCCTTCTTTTTTAAAAATTTTACATGTTTGAGTTGGGTGTAAACCAAGGATCTTCTCGATCTTGTAAAAGGATCTTGGATAGGCTAGGCCACAATAGCATTATAGCTGCTGGGGCAAAAGGCCATGGTATATGGTATCATGGCAGCCGAGCGCAACATTTTGTATTGTTTTGGCTTCACAGGTTTTTAATAAGCAAAACAAAATAAATAAAAATTGATATAAATAAATATTGTGAATTTTAACTTTATAGTGTTTACGTTTTTGGGTCTCTGACATCACCCTATCACGTGACCTCAACATTAAAGGGACAGGAGACATTAAAAATAAGTATTTTTTTTTATTTAAAAGTTACCCACTAACTGATTATGAATACATGCAACACGGTGGCGGGAGTGCCTCAGGGTTTAACGCCCGGTCAGCGAGTAGCCAAAGTGTGGATTGCTGACGTCAGCAATCACGAAAGGCAACATAGCTGCCTCTTTTCCATGGAACTCACTCCCGCCTCCTCCCGCCCAGCCTTGCTCAGTGCGATGTTGCCTATGCAATTGCCCTGCGGCTGTCTATAATATTTATTTAATTTTTATAAATTCGGGGCATGCATTGGTTCGAGAAAGGAAATTTACTCATTTCTCGCATTAACATGTCTTACATAAACTTTTTATGCATTCATGATTTTATTGTCCCATGTCCCTTTAAAGGTATACAGGCCTCAAATTACAAATTAGACAGACATTAAGTGTTGCTCAAGTTTATAATCAACATTCGTTTTATTTTTACCTGCGCGCGGTGCGTCTGTGCGAAGTCGCGCTGTTAAGAAAGTCCTTGCTGACGTCACAATTCACAGCTAGCACTGATTAGCATTGAGTTGTGACGTCATCAAGGACTTCGTGACGTCATCAAGGACTAAATTTCTTACTTTGAACTGCGACTTCGCACGGATGCATTACGCGTGGAAAAAAAATGATGCGAATGTTGATTATACACTCTAAACCCACTTGGTGACTGTCTAATTTGTAATTTGAGGCCTGTATGCCTTTAAGGCACGTGAAATCCGTGAGTCTGGGAGTCTGCGCCTGGACTTCCGGTAATGGACGCGCTCAGGAAGCAACGTTCGAGATCGATCGTCATGAAGCTCCCCAAATTGTCTGTCCTATACGTCCTGGTAACCATCCTTATCCTAACTATTTATTAATCCACTTGATTCCTTTAACCTTTCCCCAATTTGATTAATAAAATATCATTTCGCCTCACCGCATCTCCACAATCACAACTTTGATCCTGATCACGGTCGGCTATATAAAAATAATAATAAAATAATAATATTTGTTTATTGGGTTAAGTAATACAAAAGAATGGGGGGAAAGACATGAAAAAAAAAAAACAAAAACAAAAAACAAACAACAACAAAACAAGAGATGACTTAAGAGCAAAAATAAATAAATACATAATAAAAAAAAAATATGCATACATAACCCAAACGGTGGTATGAAAAAGGTATAAAACCCATGCATAATTAATATATGATCAACCACCAATAATTATCAGATAATAAACTACATCGTCAACATAAACCAAGACTGTCACGTGATGCTTCATATGTTGATAATATAATTATATTAGCACATGCAATAATTTTTATAATTAATAATTTTTATACTGTATTGTACACTGGATCGCTGGTCATATACTCTGCACGCACGGCGTATAACATTGCACTACAATCCAGTGGCGTAGCCAGGATTTGTCCAAGGATGGTGGGTTCCGTGGGTTCCTCAAGATAAAGATTGAGAATAGCCCACTGGGAGTTTGGGGTCCCAATAGCCCGCCGCAGGTGTGATTTTTTTAAGGACATGCCCCTTTTTTTAGGGTAAATTTATGAAAAAATACTATTATAGAGAATGTATGGTCTGATTCAATTTTTTTTTAAATTTTATATTTTTTGCACCCCATTTTTTAATTTCTTTTCGTGCACTAACGCAATAAATAAAGCTTTGAGTATAAAAATAATTTTAGTTAAATCAAAAGTAATTAATCTAATAACCACTTTTATTTTATTTTTATTAGTTTCATGATGCACGTTTTTTTTTTTTTTTAAAAAGGGACGTGGACTAAATTTTTTTTCGATGAAAAGTTGCAGCAAATTTCTAATATTTGTAAATCGTAAATTATGTAGTTACAATATTTTTGACACTATATACCTTTTCGTATAAATAAAAATAGACCACATTTTAAGACAATGTACTGATGTACGAGCAAGAAAAAATATTTATATTTAAATTTTCAGGAAAATCAATTTATTATAACATTAAGTAGTATACTGTAAGATTAATACATTTAAAAAATAGGATTTTCGTAACTTCAATAATAAATTTAAAGATATGTACAGTATATTATACATTAGACAGTAAAACTAGCAATTGTAAGATGTTATAATATACCTATATAATTGATTAAAAATAATAAAATAATATATAATATTTAATTTTTATGCTGAACATAATGCGGGGAACGTTTACAATATTTTTCTTATATTTTAAATTGTTGTCTTCTCATATACAAAAACTTAAATAAACTTAATAATGAATATATACTATAATATATAATATAATTATAATAATAGAATTATAGCATACTTAAATAATCATGATACTGTGTAGACGGATTTTAAATAAATTAAAGATGTATAAATATAAAATATATAAAATTTTATCTAAATCGTATCCGTCGAGTACCATTTTTTGTTATTTTTCCCTTAAAATTTACAGAGGTTCAGCTCTCAAGGGAGGGGGGGGGTATAACACTTCGTCGCCCCCCCCCCCCCTTTTCTACGCCCCTGCTACCAGGGTCGGTCTGGCCATATAGTTGACGCCGCAAATGCGGAGCGGGCCCCGCGGCCTGCGCGGGCCCCCTCCGGGCCTCAAAGAAAATTTGAAATTTTACTGAGGGTTAAATCACGGGTAAATTATAAAATATTCACCGTGCTCTAAAAAAGTAAAAATTCAAAAATTTATCACGTACGTGTATCAATTAAGGATTATTTTATGTATGATAAAAAAACACGCGTGACTTTGTGCATTAACTTACAATTCATTATACATATTTGTGAGGACTTAAGAAATTAAATTAAGCACTGTAGAAAAATAGACGTATTTGAATATCTACTGAGTTCAAATTTTCATTATTTTCAAAACAAAACAAAACAAAAAAAGTTTGTATCGAATTTTAGGACGACAAAAATTCTATCTAGCTCACATAGGTATGTCCAGAAAGAAATTCTCAATATTATTAAAAACGCGTAGGGTCTACCTGACAAACACTCTTGACTCGAGCTGTAACCAAAAAATATTTAAAAAATATAGTTATGTTCTCGATTTTTTTACATGCATAAAAACTGCTCCGAGCAAAAATATTTTTTATAAGTTTTTGATTAAAGCTCGAGCCATATGGAACACCACCAATGGCTATAAACAGTGTACTTTTTCGAGTGAATACATAAATAAATAAATGGAAGGTTTTTGTCAAGTAACACCTTATTATGCGTTAAACGACGTTTTCTCCCTGAATTTTGATTTTTTTTTTTTTTACAGAACCCATATGTAAGATATTTGAATTTTTTGGATTTCGGTTGCATTATGGAGGAGCACTAGAACTATTTTTAGAAAATAATAATATAATAACTTACCTTTTTTTTTTTTGGTTGTAGAGCATCATCTACTTTAACTTAAAAAAAAATGATTTAAACTGCATCCAAATTTTTTTTATTTTTTCCTCAAATTTATTTCCCAATAAATGAAACCTTGCAATATTTTGCCATTTTAAAATTAAAAAACAAAAAGAAAGCCACGCCCCTTTTCCTAAAATTTTCGCGCCTGCGGCGGGCTATCCCCCCACCCCCCGACGCTTGCGGGCCCTTCGGGCCCTCCCGCGGAGCGGGCCTTCAACCCCAAGACCGACCCTGCCTACTACAATCTTATAGACAAAAAGTTTCGTTGCACTCAATTGCGCAATTTCTAAACGCGGTTATCTCGCTCACTGTATAATGGAAGTGTGTTGAACTTTATTTTTGCGCTATTACATTAAGCAATTATTGCTTCTCTCACCTGCTCTGAAATTTCAAATCAATAGCCCCTCTGTATATTATACCGTACTGGCGAGTTAAGTGCAGCGTCCTCTATATTCTATGTATAAAATGAAGTTGAGCGTGGCCTATTCTCGAACGAAATGACCGATGGCGGCGCTGTCTGCAGAGTGATGACGTCACAAAATGGTGGACGTAATGCGGTTCGAAAGAAATATGGAGTATGAAAAGCAGGATAATAATTTGATAATGTGCGATAAGAAGCTTACTTACAAACGTAAAATTTGACGCGCCTGCTGTACCTTAGGGTTGTCAAATTAAATTCAGGGGCTTTACAATATTATTGGAAACCAATCGCACCCCTTTCAGCCTTTTTAGGGGTGTTTTTTCTTTTGTTTTTTCCTCCATAGGAAATACGAAACGTTTTTTCAATGAATATGACCGAGATGTAACAATTTGAAAACTTATAAGAATTTTATGTTGAAAATTTCATACAATAGGTAATTATAATATAATTGACACCTCTGAAATAATTAATTAATACAGATTCGTTACCACACCCCCGTGGGCCCCGTGGCACCACCTCTACTACCCCGTTATTCGGACCTAGTATTTTCCACTTTTTTTAATAAACGAGCTAAAATTATAAAACTGAATTTTCAAGGGGTACCCTCTTGAACTAGGAAATAATTTTATATTTTCTCCCCGACGCACCCTTGAGGGTTGGATAACTACCCCTAAAACCCATTTTCCTTAAAATTTGTGCTAAAATTATGAAATTAATTTTCAAGGGGTAATCAACCCTCCTGAACTAGGAAATAATTTTAGATTTTCTCCCCGACGCACCCTTGAGGGTTGGATAACTACCCCTAAAACCCATTTTCCTTAAAATTTGTACTAAAATTATGAAATTAATTTTCAAGGGGTAATCGACCCTCCTAAACTAGGAAATAATTTTAGATTTTCTCCCCGATGCACCCTTGAGGGTGGAGACCTACCCCTAAAATCCATTTTCCTTAAAAATTATGCTAAAATTATGACATTAATTTTCAAGAGGTAATCGACCCTCCTGAACTAGAAAATAATATTATATTTTCTCCCCGACGCACCCCTGAGGGTGGAGAACTACCCCTAAAATCCATTTTCCTTAAAAATTATGCTAAAATTATGAAATTAATTTTCAAGAGGTAATCGACCCTCCTGAACTAGAAAATAATATTATATTTTCTCCATGACGCACCCCTGTGGGTGGAGAACTACCCTTAAAATCAATTTTCCTTAAAAATTGTGCTAAAATTATGAAATTAATTATCAAGGGGCAATTGACCCTCCCGGACTCGGAAATAATTTTAGATTTTCTCCCTGACGCAACCCTGAGGGTAAACGGCTACCCACCATATTCTTCTTTCTTAATAATCGAGTTGAAATTGCAACTTAAATTTTTTTCGGGATTTATCGTAATTTTTCATAGAAAAAAAAATATCCCAGCCTCACCCATTTACTTGCAGTATGATGATGGATATCCACCGTTATAATAATTACATGACGTGAAGGCTCATGTTGGGGCCTGCACAATGAGGCTATGTGTGACTTTAATTAACAACTGAGGTGTGACTATCAATTCCACATAACGTCTATCACTTTCAGCTCGTCAATGGTCTCAAATCTCTCTCTGAAGCAAAAGGTTTACAAGAAGAGATTTGAGACCATTGACGAACTGAAAGATGAGATCAGAGATCAGACGTTGCATGGAATTGGTCACACCTCAGATGTTAGAGGTCATATATGCACCTACACACATATAGCCTCGTTGAGTGGACCAACATGTGCCATCACGCCAATTAATGGTGCTGGATACATAGAGTGAAACCATCGTCATGCTGCAAGTAAAGGGGTGAGTCTGTGATATTTTTTCTCTGAAAATTTTCGATAAATCCGAAAAAAAATTTAATTCACAATTTCAACTCGATTATTAAGAAAGAAGGATATGGTGGGTATTATAGCCGTTGACCCTCAGGGTTGCGTCGGGGAAAAAAACTAAAATTATTTCTGAGATTCGGAGGGTTTTAATAACCCCTTGAAAATTTATTTCAAAATTTTATCACAATTTTTAAGAAAAACGGATTTTAGGGGTAGTTTTCCACCCTCAGGGTTGCGTCAGGGAGAAAATCTAAAATTATTTCCGAGTTCGGGAGGGTCAATTGCCCCTTGAAAATTAATTTCATAATTTTAGCACAATTTTTAAGGAAAATGGATTTTTGGGGTAGGTCTCCATCCTCAGGGGTGCGTCGAGGAGAAAATATAAAATTATTTCCGAGATCAAGAGGGTAGATTACCCCTTGAAAATTAATTTCATAATTTTAGCACAATTTTTAAGGAAAAATGATTTTAGGGGTAGTTCTTCACCCTCAGGGGTACGTCGGGGAGAAAATCTAAAATTATTTCCGAGTCTAGGAGGGTCGAGTACCCCTTGAAAATTATTTTCATAATTTTAGCACCATTTTTAAGGAAAATTGATTTTAGGGGTAGTTTTCCACCCTCAGGGGTACGTCAGGGAGAAAATATAAAATTATTTCCGAGTCTAGGAGGGTCGATTACCCCTTGAAAATTAATTTCATAATTTTAGCACCATTTTTAAGGAAAATTGATTTTAAGGGTAGTTCTCCACCCTCAGGGGTGCGTCAAGGAGAAAATATAAAATTATTTCCTAGTTCAGGAGGGTGGATTATCCCTTGAAAATTAATTTCATAATTTTAGCATAATTTTTAAGGAAAATGAATTTTCGGGGTAGTTCTCCACCCTCAGGGGTGCGGCAGGGAGAAAATATAACATTATTTTCTAGTTCAGGAGGGTTGATTACCCCTTGAAAATGAATTTCATAATTTTATCCCAATCAGTGAGAAAAATTATCAATAATTATCATATGGACATATTATGCATATCATAATACCATTGCACGCGCCGCGCGCAATATAATTAAGAGACTTTATTTAAAGCAAATGACACGGTGTATGGTCACATTTATCTGTTATTTTATTTATTAAGACTAATATTTAACTTTATAATGATAATTAAAAATTTGCAAGTGGATAATATTATGTAATCACGATTCACGAAACGTAAATTATCTCAGGCATGGTATGTTGTTCCTATACTGTTTTGAACAGCTAGCCGCATTCTAGTAGTTCACACTTTTGGCCGCTAGAGGGCTAAATTTGGTTGCGTTCGCGTGCATTGACCAAGAAGGCTACAGTTAGGAGGTGCCACGCTCCGTGCTGCCCCCAAGCGGATAACGCAGAACTAGCAAATGCAGATGACAGTCTGATATCTGAAACAGATTTTGTCCGCGAAAAATTCAAACGATGGAACTATAAAAGCCAGCAAAAGTCTTATTTACAGTACAAATGTGGGTAAAATTGTGATAGAAATAAACTCTACGTTAAATTCTGAAGAAAATAGACTTAATTTAAAAGAATTTTAATGGATCATCGGCCCGATGTTGACGGATTTAATTTACACCATTTGAATTTTTCGCGGACAAAATCTGTTTCAGATATCAGACTGTCATCTGCATTTGCTAGTTCTGCGTTATCCGCTTGGGGGCAGCACGGAGCGTGGCACCTCCTAACTGTAGCCTTCTTGGCATTGACCAGGCACGTAGCAGTGGATAGGGAGGAGTCGTTCTTACCCTTCCGAAGTTCCTATTGGTTCCCACGCGATTCACTTTACTTGGTAGTTAGAGTCAGGACAGAACAATAGCCAAACCACCGCTCCACCGCGACAGAAGCTTCTGCGCATGCGCGATTTTCTTTCCCACATGAACCGCGCGTGAGTTTTAAACATATTTTTGATAAATCGCGTTTCTTCGTTTCTTCCAGAGACAGCAGCGAGTGTATATGCAATCATGCAATGTCTAGACTGTAGAGAATTAATTTTTGAAAGTTAATTAATAATACAAAACTTACGATAATGATTAAAAGTATGCCATCATTAACAAAAATAATAAGAACTAAGGTGATGAAAAAATGTCTGAAATTGATTATATAACAATCAAAACAAAGTCGATATAATAATATATAATGAAGTACGTATATAATCCTTTTTTTTTTTTACAAAAGGATACACCCTTAAAAGCTTATAGCTCGCGGCGGGGTAATGGGTAGGGAACGGATGGTGCCATGGCCACGGCCTGTTCCGCGTCCCATGCAGCTAGCATTCGCTGAGGTGACACTGAGGTATATAGATCGAGGGTGACCACCAGATATCTCGATGTCCAAAACGGTACATGCCCCCAAAATAGAGGCCTGAAGGGCCAAAACCCCCACCGGAGGTGCGATTTTTTTGGGTGTCACGCCCCCTTTTTTACTTTTTTTCTTTCTTACTATAGATTTTCATATAATATGAATTGTTTTTTTTTATGAAGCCGTTTTTTCCGAAAATATTTATTTTAGTTGAAATAAATAAATATATATATATATATAATTCATCATAATACTATAATAAAATTTTAGATAGTTACAATTGTTGTCGTTTTGTCCTCTATGAGCTTTAGGCTCGAGCAGAGGGAAAAAAAGAATGATGGCGGAAATACAGGAAACAATAAAATAGATATATTTATATTATATGCAATTATGGAATTATGCAATAAAAAATAATAATATTAAGGATATAATATATTAGATAAGCATTACATTACATATATATTACATAATTAACTGATCGACCGAGTATAAAATTTAATGCACGAATTCTATTATACAAAATATGTATAAGTGAGTGGCCGGTCCCAAGAGACGAAATATGAAGTTTGAGCTCACCCTACGATAAAAAAGCATCAGGCTGATTCCAGATCAGCCTGAAATCAACCCTGAATCAGGGAATGAACAGACAAATTAAATATATTCAAATATTATTGTTTCGACTCAGCTAGGCCCAGGCGCAGTAATTATAATATACATGTATCGTGCTCTGATTGGCCATGCATGCAGCATGTAGTTTAACCGATTCAACCTCCACTTACTATATATATATATATATATACATCAAGTATATACCCTAACAGAGGGTTAAAAAAATTGGTCCAGTAAATGGGCATATGGAAACTGTACAGAATTTAGTCGAACTTATATATATGTATAAAGAGGGGCCTAATAAAGATGTATAATACGGTGTCATTTTTATTTTTAATAAAAAAAATAAAATTCCTTGTAGAAACTAGAAATTTTGGATTCTGACTAAAAACAAAAAAAGAATTAAATGGAAATAGGGTCGGTTAAATTTCGAACCAATAATTTTTTCAACCCTTAAAGGGTGTGCAAAGTGAAGGCTTAATTTTTCTTACGGGGTTTTAATGTTCAGGCGCGGATCCAGGGGGGTAGCTGGGAGGGCTGCAGCCCCCCTCCCCTCCCCGATATTTTGGATTTAACATGGACAATAAAGGCATTTCCCCCACTCTAATTTTTTTTTAACTTTGGCCTTATGGAGGCAGCCCCCTCCGAAATTTTTTTCTGGATTCGCGCCTGTCAATATATATGTTAAAAAAAAAGCTATATTCTAATTAAGAAATAAATTAAATAATTTATTGAAGTGTTGGAGATGAAAATGGAAAAAATGTGTACAATTAATTAAGGCGTGCTGTAAAAAGATCGTGATTTACGAGAGATCGCGTATTCTATATTATGATCGATTTTTTTTAATTCTTTTTTTTTTTTTTTTTTTTTGCAATATATTATAGCAGGGATTTTATAGTGTATAGATATAGAACGCTTATGGCCAAAATTCTGAAGTTAGAAGCATTTGGGGGTGTGCCGGTCGCCATCTGGACGCACAAATAATAAGTTCTCATTTTCACTTCATCTAGACTTTTTCTTTTTGGTTTATACGTTAAATCATAGGAAAAATATTTAACATGGGCGTTCGATCTCTTAACAATGTAATCTCTTTGATTATATTATAGCTAAAAATATTAATGCATTTTTATTTTTATAATTTAATTGTTTGATAATTAAGTTGTTCTAACAAATTGATCATTTATTCAAGTTTTAGAAACGGAAATGAAAAGAAAAAGAAAGGCAATTAAGGATGAATCTCAATATATTGATATCTCGTAATCGTACCGCCTGAATGCAACAAGACTTGCAGGGGACTTAGAACTCACCATCAATAGGTGGCATACAAATTTTGAAGCGAATCTGTCTTATCAGTTTTGTGAAAACTGAGGTAGAAGTTTAACATTGGCCTTATGGACGCAAACCGAAAATGGAGCTGTTTAAGTCTTTGGAGCTCTTGTAAGAAAACTGCAAGACTGAATTTGTTCAAACCATAAGGGATTAGGTTTTAGAACGTTATCTATTGTATTAAGATTATATATATGATGTTCAGTGATCACATATTGATCACTGAGACTTTTCTTTTAATGTGCATGAGCCAATTTTAATTTAGTAATTCTTACAGATCATAATAAATTTTTGTGTACTTAAAAATTATTGAATTTTATGACAAAAATTAGTAAAATTTATTTTTAATAAATGCATGCAATGTAAGTTAATGCGGTAATGCGGACCTCATTAAAAACTTGCAATATTATAATTTTACAATTAATTAAGTGCATGCATGCATGATGAAATTGGTTCAGTGAAAACAATTGGTGCCATGTAAACGAAAGGAAAATTTTATAAATTACGTTCTGTGTGTCACATCACATGTGCTCAATCCATAATTTTTCCTGTCCTACTATATTTAGATGAATTATATATAGATCGAGGTCCTGTTGAAACTATAGCTTATATATATATATATATATATATATATATATATATATATATATATATATATATATATTACGATGTTTATACCTGCTCCTTTAATTCTGCATTTTATCCCTTATAATTTATAATTAATTTCTCGACGGTCGGGCTGATTTGCTATTATACTTGATTTCTAATATATATTAAAATACTCGAATTTCGAAACGCATGATTAGTATTCGTGTAATTAATGAACATCAATAAAAATTAAAGCGAACTCTATGAAATTATATTTTATATATAAATAGTAATTAAGCGATATTTATGGTACTTTTTTTAATTTCATTGAAAAAAACTCCTGTCAGTGATGTCAGTCCTGTCTCTATAATTTAATAAGTTCAAAATCAACATTTATTTGTACAATATAAATTTTACTCGGTCAATTATCATGCAGAGCGAGTATAAATTTAAAGTATTTGTATAATAATTATTATATTAGAGAACCTTAGAGCCCTTCGTGTCTTATGGCTAGAAATTTTGATGGCCTGAACGTGGTCCAAGTGTGGCGGCGCTGCTGCATTGCATGGGCGCGGTTCGGCATGGCCCGGCTCTCGCTGCATATATGGCTATACCAGCTGCGCGTGCAGCTGAAAGCCAGGCCGTACGTGACCTAACCGTGTATCGCATGGGCGATACAGCAGCGCCGCCACACTTAGACCACGGGCCCACGCTCAGGCCATCAAAATTTCTAGCCATAAGACATGGAGGTCTCTTATAAAAGTAGCCGAGTCTTTTGTTATATATATGAAATAACTTATCGACTTAATTAATTTTGAGTATTCATGTATTTAATTATCATCTTATTATTATTTTTTTTATTAATGGCATCCTTTTTATCATTATCGTACATCAAAAATGCATGCACTCGATCTGCTATCTCTGGAAGATACGCAAAAAAAGTAAAGGAATTAATTAACGTTGGAAGTAACGCGAGTTACCCAAAAAATGTTTGAATTTCACGCGGGTGGCTGGTGTTACGAAAAGAATCGAATTGCGCATGGCTGCGGTGGAATACGTCTTCTGTTCTGACCTGCTCGTCTTGACGTCTTCCCAACGCACTAAGAGATGGCGTTAGCGTTTTCGTCACAAGTCGTTAACATGGGAGAGTTCTATCTCTGTATTATCTCTGGGCATTGACCAAGGTTGGCTTTATACAGGTTAAGGTAGAGATAATACAGATCAGCTGGCCCAATGCTAAAAAAATCCCATTCATAAAAATTATGAAAAAAATTTAAAGTGTTCTCCTCTACATCCCCTATCAGTAGGTAAAATATCAGGTATACAAAAACGAGCTAGTTTTCGAGTTATTAAATTTTAAAGTTGACGACCAATTTAACATGGAAGTTCCATTTCTCCATGTTAAATTAATAACTCGAAAACTAGCTCGTTTTTGTATACCTGATATTTTAGCTACTGATAGGGGATGTAGAGGAGAACATTTTAAATTTTTTTCATAATTTTTATGAATGGGATTTTTTTAGCATTGCATGGGCCAGCTGATCCGTATTATCTCTACCTTAAGGTAGAGATAACTCCGAACAGCTGATCGACGTAATGCCCTTTGATTAACATGTAAACCTTAGCAAATTGACAAAAATTCTGAATTTTGAGAGGCAGATATTAGTGCCTAAAAGTCATAGAAAAAATTTCAAAACGATTTAACGAGCCGATTTTTTTTAATTAATTTTTTTAATTTTCAGCATAGGGCTTTCCCATGGAGAGCCAAACTAAAAAATTAATTTAAAAAAATCGGCTCGTTAAATGTTTTTGAAACTTTTTCTATGGCTTTTAGGCACTGATATCTGCCTCTCAAAAAATTTTCAGAATTTTTGTCAATTTGCTAAGGTTTACATGTTAATCAAAGGGGATTATGTCGAACAGCTGTTCGACGTTATCTCTACCTTAAGCCTCCGATTTGACCAATGTTAACGGGCTTAGCCAATCAGATTCAAGTATTCCACGACCCATCGTGCCGCGAAACTTTGAATGCGCCCATGATGCAATGCTATTTTTGAATTTTCGCGGTGCAATGGGTCCTGAAAATAGTGGAAAAATAACGCACGAAATACGCACGTGGCCTAACCTGTATTATAAAGCCAACCTTGGCATTGACCGGCGGTTCTCGTTAGATCACCGAAGTCAAGCAACGTTGAGCGCAATCATTGAGCTCAATGGTTGAGCGTTGTTAGTACTTGGATGGGTGCATGACCATTTTAAATAAAAATCACGTTGCTCCCTCCCTGAGGTAAATTCGTCTCGCTTTACACACTGTGCAGTGATGCGCACTTGTGTATGCGGTTCCCCATGCAGCTTTGAACGTCACTTTGGTCCCTTGAAAAAAAGTAGAAGTGTTGGCCCTGACTAAACTACATATTAATTAAAACATTAAATTTTAATTTTCGTACGCACGGTACGCATACTAACCGTACATATATAATTATGGGAATTCGAAAACATCCTTGGATCAGATCAAAAAGAAGCGAGTCTGGAGTCTGCGCCTCTTTTATTTTTTTATTATTTTTTTCAATTTTCCCTTATTGTATTTTTAAATAACCATATTAATTATTAACCATCAAATTTTAGGTATGTTACAATCTATATTTTCAGAGCTGATTCTGGGCTCGTGCGAACAGCCGAGGAGAGCTTTAAATTTACGATTTCCGCATGGCGATGCGACTTCCCGAGCGGCCCAAATATTTGTATTTTCTTGGCCCTCAAGCGGTTGTTTCAGGAAGTTTCAATTTTTTTCTCAGTTTTTTTATAATATCAGCTTCTTAGGAAAAACATGGCGACTTCAATACGGCAGCGGAATGGCGCTTATCGTCGTCTCGATTATTATCTCTTATATTTTATTTATTGAAGAGTTATAAATGTGTGTGTAACTTTTGTAAGCCTTTATTGTGACTGCAAGAACTGTATCTCCACTATATAATGAAGACAAGAGATGGATTCATCCTGATATGAACGAACGAAGTAAAGGTTAGTACATGACCAAAAGATCGGGACATTAGGCGTTGTTTATGTCCCGTTTTCATCAGTTTTGTTGCAGGATGTAATTTTTCGTTCTCTTGTGGCTATTCTGTGTAACCTATAAATATAGTAATTACCGATATATGCATGTTTATAGCTATTTTGTTTTGTGTTACAGCAGAAACAAGCCTGCAGCTGGCCAGGCCTGGACCCACCCATTGGATTTGCATGCCAAGGAGGAGGAAAATCTCGCCCGCGGAGTGGAAAACTCGAGCCTGGGACCATTTTGTGACAACTGTCAAATCTATTATGATGTACAATTTCTTAAATACAAGTTATAAAACCCATTTTCTCTGTGTTCTTTTGTATATAATCATAAAATAGTAAGCAAATTAATTAAAAAATAAACCGGAAGTGGAAGCCATTTTTATTTAGTGTAAGAAAATGAATGACGCAAAGCGCAACTTGACAAAGCTTGACCGACGTGCCACCTGGTGGTTGTTTCCGATAACATTTTCATGCGAGTTGTACATATTTCGTTACATACAGAAGATGATCGGCCGTGATTTCCGCTCATTGCACTGTCTTCTCAGTCAAAGTATTTAAAGATTTGAAATATTTCTCTTATAGGAGTTTCGCAACTTGACATTAAATTTTCAGCGTAAGTATTATTACTATAAACATTAATTTATTAAAATAAATTGCATGCTAAATAAATACATATAACTCACACACTTTTTTTATTTATTTGATGTAATAATTATTTTTATAAATCATTTTTCTAAAAATTTTGGATCGTTCTGTTTCGAACGCCATCTACTCTTTGACAAAATACATGAACTACATATTTATATATTACCGTTTGAATATTTGCGGTAAAATGTGCTACTGAAAAATACATAGATGGCAGCACAGTATCAGACAGTATGTTATGATTTTTAAACAGCTGAAAACAAGGAGTTCTTTATATTTGATGCTATGGACATTTTCTAGTACTTTAACTTTAAAACAATATTTTGGCTGTCCACCACTGATTCTTTATTAAAAACAAATAGTGGAAAATGTGTTAAAGATTTTCAACAGTAATTGTTTGATCAATGTTCTCTCTGTGTCATAAACTCATTGAAATAAGGACGCTACTCAAGATCATTTTTGACAGTAACTCAGGGTTCTAGGAAAGATTATATATGTCTTCATTACAGAAATCGATTTTAAAGTCAAGATTGCCACCTATGGCTCCAGCAAATTCGAGGTAAGATAAAACATAAAAGAAATTTCAACTCGTACTAGTTAAAGAAAAATGGTCCAGTGTGCTGTATGCATACATTTTATGCGTTTTTGACATGCATACAGTATATATACTGTAATGCATACATACAGTGTTTTGACACAGTAGTCACAGAATGCATATATACACTATAACTATTGGCTTTGTGATTACAGAGCTGCTGCTCGCAGAACAAAGGACTATACTCCAACAGCATGGAATCAATATTTTCAGGAGAAGAAGGATGTTAGACTCTCCGATACTGATGTCTTCAGAGTGTATAGTTCTGGAAAGGCTGCTGAAGGAAGCCCAGTAATTTGTCTTCTGCATGGTGGTGGCTTCTCTGCATTGACTTGGGCCCTCCTGACGGTAAATTGATTGCCATGAAGGGTTATACAGTATGCATACATACATATTATCTACACATGTTAACTAAATTTGTGATTCAGGGTTGACAAATTTATGCTGGTGTGACTGTTGCCGATCGTCTTGACAAAAAGTTAAAAATTCCTTGAAGGTAGGTGGTGTAATTATATAGCGTGAAATCAAGATGAAATGCAACCAGCTGACAGTTAAAAGCTGAAGACTCAATTTCTAATAGAACTATTGATTCAATAACGTTTAACTTCATTTTATTCGCTTTCCAACATTAAAATATGTATTGTGCAGTTTACTCTACATTTTTAATGAAGTTTCCACGTCAATCTTATATGTGAAAAGCAATAATAAGCTTCGATTTAGTCACAATGTTGTAACTCAAGGATGTTCCAATTTTGACTTCCGTACTTCCACCCTGTAACGTTTCTGCACAGGTTTTCTTGCTCTTAAGTCAAAACCCTGATACTTCAAAATTGTTTAGATTGTCTTCAAATAAACTGTATAGTTTAAAGCTGCTAACAAAATGTTAATATTAGCAAATGTAGAAGGCACTCGAAGTAATTTTTTAACTTTCCAACGGGATTTATTTAGAAAGCTGACAAAGTGTGATCGAAAAATTGCTCTGTATAGGATCTTACGTGCGCTTAATCTTTTCTTGGTAGTCTGAAGTCAAGGTAGATGCTCACCTTTGATAAAAATCACTAAAAAAACTCTTGCTATACTGATAGAGATCAAACAACATTTTTTAAATTTGCAGTGTAAATAAAATACATTTAAAGTGATTGAATTAAAGTAGAGTGAGCGAGTTCATTTTTTTTAATATTTTATTTTTTAAAAATAGTTTAAGCTGCACTCTATTGAGAAATGAAAACCAAAAATTCCATCTCAAATAGTTTCACCACAAAAAAGTCCCAAAGTTGGTGTTTCGGAGGCCTTTAACGTGCAGCCTTATGGAACATAAAACCGCGTTTTACTCCAACTTTTTCTGAACTATGGTACCATTTAAAAAATACTTACGTAATCTATGATGAATTCTTTAATGAATTTTCAAATAAAAATTTTTTTTACGGGGTCGTTTTCTTGGAAAAAAAAATCATGAAAATCCTTATGGGAATTAACCTGCAAAAACTTAAAGATTTTTTCCCGAAAAAACGGCTTCGTAAAAATTTTTTTTTATAAATCCATTAAAGAATTCATCATAGATTACGAAGGTATTTTTTAAATGGTAGCATAGTTCAGAAAATGTTGGAGTAAAACGCGGTTTTATGTCCCATAAGGCTGCAAGTCAAAGGCCTTCGAAACACCAACTTTGGGAATTTTTTTTGGTGAAACTATTTGAGATGGAATTTTTTGGTTTTCGTTTCTCAATAGAGGGCAGCTTAAACTATTTTTAGAAAATAAAATATTAAAAAAAATGCAATCGCTCACTCTACTTTAACAGTTCTAACTAAAATAAATTAGCCTGTGATGAAATGATGAAAAGCTGAGCTACAGGTCATCTTGTTTGCATGCTCATGATGCCTACCTGCAAGGTTTTCCTCAACCCACGTCAGAATTGTGGCAACAGTCGTATCAGCATCACTAAGTCGACCAAGACTCACAACTTAAGTGAACATGCTTTTTACAACGTAATATTTATTTATTTTTTTTTTATTTTCTTTATTCGAACTTTTTCGATTGTACAAGACAACATATGTTCATGTCAAAAAAACTTAATATTAACAAACATACATAACATCAAAACGCAACACTTTATAAATATAACAAAGGAAAAAAATAAGTATAAAAAAATTAACCACAATATTAACAAAAAATATGAACCAGGTTTTAAATCATAAGGATACAATACTCTCAGGCAATTTATTGCTCTCAAAAGCTTTAACTGAATAGAACTCTTTACTTATAAGGACATTTTTTAGCTTCTTTCGGAACAATTTACAATCATTTATATCTTTTAGGCATTTTGGCAGAAATTCATATATTTTGGCCGTTTGATACATTGCACAAGATTTGTATAAATTAGAGTTCAATTTGTCTGTAACAACATTGGATTTATTCCTGGTATTGTAATTATGAACATTATCATTCTGCAAATAAAGGTTAGGGTGGGATTTTTTAAATGAAGCACAGTTTAAGATGTAAATAGACGGAACAGTGAGCATATTTAGATTTCTAAAATGAGATACACAGGACTGTCCCTTAGGCAGCTTTAATATAGTACGGAGAGCTCGTTTCTGCAAAACAAAGCATCTATTTAGTAGGGCTGCCTTACTTCCCCAGTGAATAATACCATAAGCCAAATGGGAGTAAATATATGCATAATAAATAGTTAAAAGAGTTTCCACTGAAACATGGTTTCTGATAGTATATAACATAAAATTTGCTGAATTGATCTTTTTGCATACTGAGTTTACGTGCACACTCCAATCTAAACACTCGTTAACATGCAGACCAAGAAATTTAACAGACTCAGCTCTCTTAATGGTTTCATTACAAATTTGCAATAAGTAACTATGACTTGGAATTTGACGAGATGAGTGAAACTGTATAAACTCCGTCTTAGATATGTTAAGGATGAGTCTATTATCATTACACCATGATAGTATCTCGTTTATAGTTAATCTAGCTTTACGTACAAGTTCGTCTTCAGAATCAGCCGTAACTATAGCTGTGACGTCATCTGCATATTTAACCAAGACAGCACTAGTTACATGTTCAGGTAAATCATTTGTGCCAGTGTTAAAAAGGGTCGTAGAAACCTTCCCTCCTTGTGGCACCCCTAAATTAACTGGCAATTTATTAGAGATAAAAGAAGAACAGTGTTCATCTAATATAGCATTAACCTCGACATATTGTTGCCGATCTGTCAAATATGATATTGATATGACTGTATCGTAACATACACTAGCCATCACATTTAACTTGGTTATGTTCGTGTTTGTAACGCTCTCAGTCATTGGTAGCCGGTTTGTAACGAAGGACATCACTGGCCGAGCCGAGCGGAATGACTCCTGAGCGGTTCAGACCATAACCAAGTTAAATTTGATGGTTAGTGTACATATTTAAAGAAAGAACTATTACGGATTGGACGTTAAAGGCATACAGGCCTCAAAATACAAATTAGACAGGCACCAAGTGGGTTTAGAGTATATAATCAACATTCGCATAATTTTTTTCCACGCGTGATGCATCCGTGCGAAGTCGCAGTTCAAAGTAAGAAATTTAGTCCTTGATGACGTCACGAAGTCCTTGATGACGTCACAACTCAATGCTAATCGGTGCTAGCTGTGAGTTGTGACGTCAGCAAGGACTTTCTTTACAGCGCGACTTCGCACAGACGCACCGCGCGCAGGTAAAAATAATACGAATGTTGATTATAAACTTGAGCAACACTAAATGTCTGTCTAATTTGTAATTTGAGGCCTGTATACCTTTAAGGTAAAGAAAACTATAGGTACACGTACAGTATAGGGAGAAGAACTACACAATGTTTAAAGCCAAAACATAACAAATAATGAGTTTTTTACAATGTTTAGTGACATAAAAAAGGTGGGATTTTTTTGTCTCTTTTACGAGTGAAATTAACACACCCATTATTTCAGCTCTGATCACATAAAGAAGGAAAAGTAAGGGAATATGAATATGATATTATAAATAACAGGCAATGTTCTCTAACCCTGGACAGCTGTTTCGATCTTACTGGGTCTCATCAGAGGGGTGTGGAAAGAGAGGCCAGTCTGTCTAGTGACCCGAAGGCCAGTATCTAATAGCAGGCTGACTGAGTGTTCTGTCAGCTCCTGCTTTTTCACAGCAGGGGCTCCCGCCATATGCGCCGATTGGCCGGATCCAACCAATCACATATTCGCACATTCACATTGTCGCTAAATATAAAATCGTACTAGGATATTAAACAATTATATATTTAATAGGAATACAAGGATTTTTTTGTGCTCCCAGAAAAACCAGATTATTTTGTAGTTAAGCTATTTCACTCATAAAAATCCCACCTGTTTTATTTTGCTATACATTGTGAGAAACTCATTGTACGGATGCTATGTTTTGGCTTTAAACATGGTGCAGTCTTTCCCTAAAACTGTCCTTTTCTTTACCTTAACATCCAAACCGTAATAGTTCTTTCCTTTAAAGTAGAGTGAGCGATTGCATTTTTTTTAATATTTTATTTTTTAAAAATAGTTTAAGCTGCCCTCTATTGAGAAATGAAAACCAAAAAATTCCATCTCAAATAGTTTCACCACAAAAAATTCCCAAAGTTGGTGTTTCGGAGGCCTTTAACGTGCAGCCTTATGGAACATAAAACCAACATTTTCTGAACTATGCTACCATTTAAAAAATACCTACGTAATCTATGATGAATTCTTTAATGGATTTATAAAAAAAAATTTTTACGAAGCCGTTTTTTCGGGAAAAAATCTTTAAGTTTTTGCAGGTTAATTCCCATAAGGATTTTCATTATTTTTTTTTCAAGAAAACGACCCCGTAAAAAAATTTTTTTATTTGAAAATTCATTAAAGAATTCATCATAGATTTCGTAAGTATTTTTTAAATGGTACCATAGTTCAGAAAAAGTTGGAGTAAAACGCGGTTTTATGTTCCATAAGGCTGCACGTTAAAGGCCTCCGAAACACCAACTTTGGGACTTTTTTGTGGTAAAACTGTTTGAGATGGAATTTTTTGGTTTTCATTTCTCAATAGAGGGCAGCTTAAACTATTTTTAAAAAATAAAATATTAAAAAAAATGAACTCGCTCACTCTACTTTAAATATATAAATATTATATCCATCGCTAAATTATGTTTTCCCCACCTTGTGCCCTCATGTAATTCCTTGCAAGTGTCATAAATAACCCTAGAAAAATAGCTTGACTACCTACAAAAAATTCCTTTTTCTCTGGGAGCACAAAAAATCATTTTATTCTTATAAAATAACTTATCATCTTTTTCTTTATTTCCTCTGTGATTGTTCTAACATACATTATTTTAATGTCAGATTCAGTCACAAAGGAAGCCAATTTAAGGAAGTAGCCAAAATATCATGATTTCTAGCCTCATCATCACTCTTAACAATGATCAATTTTTGAATTTATTGTTTTTATTGCAAAAAGAAAAGAAAACTGAAATGAAGATTAATAGTTTCTCTTTTACTACTTTACAATATTGTGCATTTATGAGGTCTGTTTGCAAATGAATAATTGATTCCTGAATCAAGAATCAGACGAACATTTTGTGCAGGGAACATAGTTATTATTGATTTCATTTGATTGTGTATTTATGAACAGAGCTATTGTAATATATGGTGAGGCAATACATTCTTTTCTTTGCGTGCTAGTACTGCACATATATCACTGAATTCTCATAATAGAAATGAAGAAATATTGTGTTGGCAAGTTGAACAAAGCTCTAATGACTTGTTGGCTTGCAGACTAGTGTGGTGGGCATGGTACACTGTGAGGTGCTGGCAATGGACCTTCGGGGCCATGGAGGAACCAAAACTGCTGATGACACAGACTTGTCTGCAGAGACTCTGGCTCATGATGTGGGTCATGTTCTGGCAACCTTGTACCCAAATCACGATGTTCCTGTGCTTCTGATTGGTCACTCTATGGGTGGAGCCATTGCTGTGCATGTGGCGCACTTGGGTCTAGTACCCAGCCTGGCTGGTGTGGCTGTGATTGACGTTGTCGAGGGCACAGCCATGGACGCACTCGCATCCATGCAAAGCTTCTTGAGAGGAAGACCGACACATTTCAAATCTTTGGAGCATGCAATTGAATGGTGGTAAGCATCAGATACTAGTTATATGTAGGACCCAGATTTCCAGTTTTTCAAAGTGTGAATTCCAGCACTGGATCTAGTTCAATTTTTTCCCCAATAGTTCCCGAATTTCTCAAAAAAAGTGAAAAACAGTCCACTTCCAGTTTCCAGTAAAATCCAGTTTACTTAATATTTTACCTCTACTGGTCTCATAACCGTTAAGACCAAAATTTAATGGAGTATTGACCTCATTTTTTTTTTTTTATTGCAGAAATGGATAGAGGGTAAAAAGTTATGCTACCCAGATTTTTTCCAGATTTTTTAGAGCCCGGGAAGTATTTTTAAAAAATTATTGAAAGTCCTTTTTGTGACGTCACGCGGCGTTAAGTCCTATCTTTTTCTTAAGGAGTGGCGTCTCGTGAGTCGTGACGTCACAAAAAGAACCTTCAATGATTTTTTAAAAATACTTCCCAGGCTCTAAAAAATCTGAAAAAAATCAGGGTAGCATAACTTTGCACCCTCTATCCATTTCTGCAATAAAAAAAATTGAGGTCGATACTCTATTGCTAAATAAATGCTTCTTTGATAAAATTGGCAAGATATTTCAATTAAGTCCATTGTTATTGCAATGAAAAAATGTTGCTTGAAACACATTAATGTTGTGTCGTGATGGAGGAGGGAAAAATAATTATGCAAAATATTTAATTTAATTTTAGTCACAAAAAAATGTGTTTTGATTAGATAAAACTGTGTTACCTGTTTTATAAAACTGTAAAATGTTTAAAAAAATTTGAAAAACTAAAACAATTCTTGTTGTTTTTTTAAAATCAGTTTTTCCAGTCCAAACTTTGTTGCAATTTTGTCAAAGAAATTTCATGATTCGTAAACATTTGAAGTCGGATTCAAAGTAGCATAGGTTACATATTTGCAAAACTTGTAAAACTGGACATGCGGGCCTTAGTTATATGAAATGCTTGGTGTATGTTGCAGTTCTGGCACTGTACCCCATTTTCTATAGTGCAGTTATTGCAGTTAATAATAAAACCTCATCAATCTAATAGAAGCCTGTTTAGTGTTTAAAAGTTGCATGATTTTGTATTAATTAGTGTTGATATCAATGTATCATTATACTTTAGCCCCAGCATTACCAAGGAATTTTTTGTCCCATGCTATACCAAGGGAGAAGGGAAGGAGGGGGATAAGTTCTGATATCTTGGACTGGCCCTCTTGATTTTAATGAGACTTGCAGGTGATCTTAAGCTAGTCATATTTTATTATTAATTTTAATAAAGAAAGATAGCAACATACATGATAGGAAAAGATTCGTTGGGAAGGGAGATAGTTCAAGCTTTTAGCAGTCATTGACCCAGCAATACAGTGCAGGAACAGTTAAAAGTATCCAGTTCTTTTTATATTTGTTTACAGCTCGTTTCCTCAGGGACACCAGCTAATATTCTGATTGCACTTTTTTGTATTTTAAATACATGTGACATGAGACATTGATTGGTATGACCCCATATTTCAATTCCATAAGACAATATTTAATGGAAATACGCAAATTATACATTTTTTAGCACTGTTATATCAATAACATCTTTGAAGCGTCTTATATAAATTATAACAATTTCTCTATGTTAATGCAGTGTGAGAAGTGGACAGATTCGAAACATTGAGTCAGCAAAAGTATCCATGCCTGGGCAGCTTAAGAAGTAAGTAAATCCGTTTTAGCAGTGTTAAGAAGTGGAAAAGCATTTTTACAAAACATTCATTTGTGTACTATCTTATCTGCAGTTATATCTGTAGTCTGTACAGAACCCACCTTTTCTGGAAAAAGTTTCCAAATCAATTCTGTACATGAAGTAGTATAAATTAATGACAAGTTATACTTAATGAAAACAATTGAAAGAATTCTGGTCAAAATAACCAGTTTATGTTTTATTTGTTTTATCCCAATTCAAAACTTGAGATGATTTTTTTTTTTTTTATTTATTTATTATTATTATTTCCAGCAACTGGTTCTAAGTCCTATTCAAGATATGGCATAGTAAATTACTGGTCACATGGTATTATGCCATATTTATATATTGCAATTTTCAAACAATTGTAAAGAATAAAGTACAATTCAGCGATATTTCATTTAACCAGCATTAAGATAATGTATGACGACCACCTACCTATTGTTTTTTATTTCAAATTCAAAAATTTATTCATCTTCCAAAGACATGTCAACAATGTACCATCATTCAATTTTCAAATTTATGTAATAACATCACAAATTATACTGCATAAATACTGTATATATATATTCATGGATGAAAAAAAAAAAGTAATAAAAGTTATCTTAAAAATCTGGGCTGTCACCCTCGCTGATAGTTTACACTTCACACAATGCACTTAAAATCACACACACAGTTGAAACACATAGTCGAGGAGGTTGCAAGCAGCTCATGTGAGGTTTTGAGTTCAGTGTCAAAGTAACATCTAAAGAGGACAATGAAAGTCGAAAGTTCTTATGTGTTTTCTATATCTTAACTGAGCGCGTTTCAACTGTGTGTGTAATTTTAAGTGCATGATGTGAAGTGTAAACTATCAGCAAGGGTGACAGCCCAGATTTTTAAGGTATTTTTTTGTCTTGTTTTTTTACTTTTTTATTCATCCATATGATACCTCGCTTGAAAATATGTTTTTCTAAAACAAATATTTATACATATATAAAATTTAATTTAATTTAAAATTAAATTTTAAGAATGCATGTTATAAAGATGGTGTAAGCCAGAGTAAAATATAGGCTGCGTATAAGTTCATGTGTTGTTTAAAATTACGTTTCTTACACTGAATTGAGGTAGTTGCACTGTGGCGTATATACACAGCATAAATTCACCATGGTGGAAAATTTGGTGTTAAGTTTATGGCAATTGTAAATTTAGTGCAAGTGGTGACTTGACACACCTTTTGACAGATGATAATGATTGAAATATTAGCCCTTGTTCATCCTAAATCCACAACTTGTACATTTAAATTGATAATTAATTAAATTAATTTAGATTAAACCCATAGTCGAATTTTTGCTTTTCATGCATTAAGAGCTAAAATATACGCTCTGCATGCAAACCAGATTGTTGTACCTCAGTTCAAATTTGAAGCAAATTTTCAATTTCAAATGTAATTTCTTATGCAAATTTAATGCAAGTGTAGATGTCAAAATTTACTACTTGTAAACACACTCAAATTATCCCCCACTTATTATCTTCCCTGTGATCTTTATAAAAATATTTAGTATATTTACAGTAAAAATATTAAAGGTAATTAATGTATGAAGAAAATAACTTCATTTAATGTTTTTTAATTTTTCCACGGCTGTGGCTATGGAACTCCTAACTTTTTATCATTCTTGTTTTAATTTGCTAACTTTCCCAATTGACTTTCAGTGCTGAGACTGGAGAGGAGGCAGTTGATGGCATTGGCCAAGTTGAGGCGGTGGAAGTGGCTCCCAGTTTGGTCATCCAACCCGAAAATTCTATCCAAGAAGAAGATGAAAACGGATCCAGTGACAAAGGAGACAATCCCGTTTTTAAAGTACCTGCCTCATTAAACAGGGTTGGTAGAATATGTTCTAACATTTAAGTGAAACCATCTTTGCTACTATATATATATTTTTTAAATTTTTTATTGGGTTAAAAGTACAATACATAGTTTGCAGGGAGAAAAGTAATAAAAATAATTAATTTTGATACTATAAATTACTGCCTTATGCAAGGTTGATTGAGTTTAATTGAAACTCATGACTTCAGACGGTTGCTAAAAATCTTCTTCTTTCCTACTCATTATGGGATTTGAATTATTTTACTTTTCAGTAACAGAAAATTAATCTTTGGAGCTTTAAAATTGAAATTTTTAGAGAATTTTCCTTTATATAATAAATTTATCACTTTGATTAAATTACCTTTTAGATTTCTCTAATCAGTAATAATATTTTGTTTTCAATATAATTTTTAGAATTTTTATATAAAATAAATAAATAATAACAGAGGAAATTTTCTTTGATTTTTTAAACCCTCGAATCTGATGTCAGCAAAAATGAGAGACAAAGGTTAATGACTTGTTGCAGGTGGTACCTTCAGCTGGCAAGTACATGTGGCGCATTGACCTAGGACAAACTGAGAACTTCTGGCCTGGCTGGTTCTCAGGCCTGTCATCCAAGTTCCTGAATCTGACGGTGCCTCGCATGTTACTGCTTGCTGGCATTGACAGACTGGACAGGGAGCTCACAGTCGGACAGATGCAAGGCAAGCTTTTTTTTATTATTTTCTAACTGAATTTGTTTCAAAACTAGATTTTTTCAACTTCATGCAATAATGCATGTTTCTAAGTCTAATCTAAAATATATAAGACTAATTCATTCTATGTCTATGTACTAATTAATTTTATATGTGGTTAATTCTATAAATGATCAACCATCATAGTTGCACCAATGTCGTCGGATGTCTATGATTTTTTTTTTTTGAGGAATAGCTTTTTTTAGTACAAGCTACAACTAAAAAAAAATTAAGTTCTGATGAATACTCTGGGCTGCAGCAGCAGCGTGTGAAGTTTTATGGACATTTAACATAGGAAAATGATATTCACTATAACTTCTATTAAAAAAAAAATCATGGAGTTTCAAATTTGGCACGATGATGGTAATTCATTAAATAATTTTAGATATCGATTTATTAACCACGGACCTCTGTATTTCAACATTTCACTCGTCACACCACCCACTCCTGCAGATTTTCCATTATTCAACTTTTTAATAAGTCCTTTTAATTCTTTCATACTCACAACTTCCTCGACTTCATTCTCCTCTGGTGCACCCACCTAATTCGAATTCTCCAGATATAATACTGTAAATATATATGTATGCATATTCAGTGCATTGCAGCTTATTTGATCTAAAATGTCTTGAATAATTGAATTATCTGATTTTATCACCGTTCAGTAGTCGGGTTCACCATGATCTCTTACTAATGTTAGGCTCTACTGTACAGGCAAGTTCCAGATGCAGGTGTTGCCACAGTGTGGCCACACAGTGCATGAAGACTTACCTGACAAGGTGGCAGAGATCATCGCCACATTCCTCGTCAGGCACAAGCTGGCAGAGCCTGCGGGCAACTTTGAGAGGTGAGTTTCTATGTTTCTTGCCCTTAAAGACAACCTCTAGACATTTTATGCCATTTTTTAATTGAATACCACACCTTCCCGTACTTCATAATGATGAAGCCATGCATATATATCTGAATCTGAAATATCTGAAAATTCTTATTTGACAACTTTGTACACTGACTGTAGTTTGTTGTTGGTATTGTTATGAAAGAAGGGGCGAGGAAGGTTCAATGGATAACATAATTTGTATATAAAAAAAATATTTCAGAAATGAAGAGAAGGTACCAAATTATGCTAAACTACTGGTGTTTTTGAAAAAAATATTGAAAGTGCGGTCACACCCCCTGAAGGTACTTGTTCCTTAATAAAACGACATGCCTCCAGGGGCATGGCTGCACTCTCAATGAGTACGTTCGAGGTGACTGTCCAACTCTGTCCGGACTGGTCTGTGAAAATGGCGGCATATCTTGGTCACGTGGTCTGAAACGTCATATTTACGTCACTGTCTGGTTTTGAAGAAAAAACACGCAGTCCGACGGATCGACTGCTATCAGCTGTCGGGCGCGTGAAAGGGGGCGTACAATACTTTTTGGTATAGTAAAAATGGAGCCTGCTGCTGTAGATCGCTGCAATTAATAGAGAAAAGGTGCATGTATCGAATGTATCCCGTCCCGCCCAAGGATTGCGCCAAAATTACCAAAACATTGCACATTTCGAGTATTGTGACGCATTTCGATGTTCAGTTTAGTTCTACAGTCCGACTATAGGGGGACTCGTCCGACTTTTTAGCCGGACCGCTCAACACCGGCCGGACTGCGGAAGTGACGTCATGAGAGGGGAGGTAAGGAGGGGAAATGGACGGCAGTCCGACTGTAAAAAAAAACGATTTTAGACGGTCCGGACCGGTCCGGACTGGGTTGGACAGTCACCTCGAACGCACTCAATAATTCCTTAAAAATAATTCCCGTGCTCAGAAAAATCTGAAAGAAAACAAAACAAAACAAAACAAAAAGGCAGAGTAACATAATTTGGTATCCTCTATTCATTTCTGCGATAAAAAAAATGTAATATTGGTTGTCAATTAAAGATTGAAGATAAATTTTTGTTTGATTTTTTAAGTTCAGACAGCAATTCGTCGCCTCAGAATGCAAGTCGCGTAAGTACAAAAAAATTTGATGGGACTTTGAGCTTTAAGTTATATTGAAATAAGGTTCAAAGTTGCATCAAATTTTTTTGTACTTACGCGACTTGCATTCTGAGGCGACGAATTAGCTATCCCTATTTTTTTTTTTTTTTTTTTTTTTTTTTTTTTTACAAATTCTTGTAATTTTTGATAAAAATATTCTTAAAATGATAGAACAAAACTTTTTTGGACATTATTCAAATTTGAGCTTGGATGTTTCTGCTATTAAGACCTACAAGTAGTGGTGAAAGTAGTTTAATTTTCTTATCAGGGTTCTTAATAATGTACTGCGAAGTCATTCCAATACCCCCCCCCCCCCCCCCAGGTACCGCTTTGCACAACTGTCTAGAAAATACATATGTAAAATGCAGTTCATCACTATTTAATCACGCAAAACCAGCTGGTTGGTTACCAATGGCGGAACTTGTTTTCAACATTGTTCACAGTGCTCTCTGGGGCTCCTAGTACCCAGTCTGTACACGAGACACTCAAATACAGTTCACAACATTATGCGGTCTTAATCACCCCAGCGGAGTATAGGCAGCGATAAGCTGCCTTCCTCCTACCAACTCCATCATCTAGCAGTCAGTCAATACCCATCCCCAAGTCACAAAAAGTCTGCAGAGTTCGAGATTAAAACCAGGGACCTGTCAGAAAAGAGTCAGGCGCTCTAACCACTATACCACAGAGCTGGTTACCTTTAGACTAAAATGCTCCAAGTTGTATTAAATTTCATTTTCTCACATTTAGTCTTTTAATTTATTGTACACATCATAAATATTATAAATACTTTCGTATGTCGTTATGTATGTCCACTGTCACAACGCTGAAAATTAAATTTCATTTATGTTTTACAGGTCCTTCCCTGCATGCTGAGTCAAGATGAAAAATATCTCAACTAATGTTACATTTTTTACAGTCATTGCTTACTTTTAAAAAAATCTTTTTTTTTGGTAATTAAATTGTATCTAACTAGGATATTTAACTTAAAAGGGTAAAATATGTACTTCAAAGTTTAATTATATCTGAGTTTACTTTAATTTATAAATTATTGCTACAAAGAAAAGTAATTTAAAAAGTCTAGGCTTGTTTATAATGTAAATATTATTTCAGTGAGTTTCTTTAAACAAAAGTTGTGCTCTAAACCTGTTTGATCTACATATAATTATATACTTAAAGTAAGCAAGTGATAAATAAATTTAAAAAAAAAAAAAAAAATGAAGGTTTGAATTGTTATTTTACTAAGTTAGTCATGTTAGTATTTATCAAAGTTAATGAAGTTAATCTAGATTATTTTAATCCCTAATTTTGAGTATAACAGTATAATGAAGGAGAGCTAAAGCTAAAGAGTGATATAGCCTCTAATTCATTTTATTGGACACCTGCACATCTAGTGATTGATTTGATATAATTATATAATTATGTATATATATATATATATATATATATATATATATATATATATATATATATATAAATATATATATATATATATATATATATATATATATATATATATATATATATATATAATTATATATTTGATATAATTATATATCTGTCTATTGTTGGCAATTTATATTATATAATATAATAATATACTGTTGGTAAGCAACAAAGAAAAAAAAATGCACATTTCTGTTAGAGATAAAAACATCAAACATCTGTAGATGTATATAATTATATACTCGTATTTATAGGTCTTAGGAAGCAAAATTTGGATGTACAGTACATACATAATAAGATTCAATTTACACACTGGTCTTTGCTGTGCAAAAAGGTATATTCTTGTTCTACAAAAGGTTATAGCTTCTATCATATCCAAAAAGGTGTGTGCTCCAATTTTCCAGATTCAAAGTGTTTTAGCTTGGAGGAGGTGGGAAGGCAGAACAATTAATTGACAAAGAAAATTTTAAAAAGTACAGAAACCCCCGTGTTTTATTTATTTATTTATTTATTTTTTTACAACATTCTCCACAATTGTACCGTACGGCTCTATTTACCATGGTGCAGTCACGATCGCCTATTGTCAAATTTTGCGTGTTTACTGTTCCACTTTTTATCCAATCACCCGGCGTAATTGATGTCACGTGACAAAAATTACGCACTCTGATTGGCCGAGCCTTATACATGGGTCTTATCCGTGTCACTTCCCCTCCTAGGTCTCTCGCTTTCCTGCCCTGATCGAGCTACAACCATTCAAGATTGAGTGTTAAGTGTGCACCTTTTTAAATATGATGTATAGTAGTTTCTAGCTTAATTATCTTCATTTAACTCAATTTTTCGTGATGAAACGAGTTAGTCATTAAAGACATAACCCCATCAATATACTGTGTGTGTGTATCACTGAACTATATACTATGGAAAGCTAACGCCCGCTCTTCTACACAAATCCAAGCTGAGGCAAAAAGAAGTTTCTCCTCTTACCAGCACAGCTGATCCCTTAACATGAAATAACGTTGAAAAGGTCTGACCTTCCTACCATAGTGGGAAGAAATCAGCTGGCAGGCAGATAGAAGCAATTTTTATTTGCTTCAAACCCTAGTGTGTAGTCGCGCCCCCTTGTGTGTATATATATATATATATATATATATATATATATATATATATATATATATATATATATATATATATATATATATATATATGTATATATATCCATACTAGCTGCTCTGCAGTGTAGTGGTTAGTTCCCCTGGCTCTAGTCCGAGAGGTCCCCGGTTCGATTCCCGAACACGGCAGACTTTTCGTGACTTGGGATGGGTGTGACTGATTATGCTAGGTAATGGAGTTGGGTGGAGGAAGGCAGCTTACGGCTGTCTATACTCCGCTGCCCTGCAGTATTACACTGCCACTGCAGGCTGCACAGATCTGGTAGTAGGAGCTCAGAAGAGTGCAGCAAAGGGTTCTGGGAGCCTGGTAAACCCCAGCATGGCATGGTCGCAAGATAACTCTTACTGACAAGGCTAAATATCAGCCTGCATGCATGCATGGCCACACCTGAAGGGGTAGAATGGTGTCAAGGGTATTAACTTTATTATATATATAATATATATATATATATATATATATATATATATATATATATAAAAGCCAGAAGTTTTATCTATTCAATACTGCTGACTAGATGAATACACTGCTGGAGGGAGATAAGGCCAGGGCATTAAGAAATAATACTATAATGATGGTTAAATGAGTTTTAAACATTGAAACAATTTTTTAAAGCAAAAAGTAAATCATTAGAAACATATGAAATACAGTATTTAAAATGCTTTTATTAATAGTGCATAACATGGTGATAAAAGAAACTTGATGGTATTCCATCAAAACCGACTAACTACTCATTTTTATCGTGTTTCTAAAAGCAGACTAACTCAATTCATCACGAGCCGAGATAGTCAGTTTTCTGCGAATTGCTTGTCCACTTAAACCTCAGTTAACCAGTACTAGAAGAGCCTTTTAGCCTTTTCTTCCCCCAGCAGAGTACTGGCTTTGCAATATTGAAACCAACATTATTAGAGACCTGCCAGCCAAATTTATGGGTCCAACAATATCCTGTTCTGAACAGCTAGTGGGATCAGTAAATTGAGACAAAATTAAAAAGAGTACATGCATGGATATTTATAAATAAATAAACAGCATAAAAGCAGAAAATTTAAATTTGGCAATAATTTAATCTTAAGGGTGTAAGGCCACGGGGTAGACAGCGCCATCTCTTGACAAATTGGTTTTTATTTTCTTACGGGCAGATTTTTTAGAGTATCAACTTGAAACTGAATTAAGGTATGGACATTGACACTTTTGACACGCAGTAAAAATTTCACTGTCGTAGATGAAACCAATTTTTAAATTCAAGCCCAAAACTGGTTTGGTTCCCGCCCGTTCCCGCCCGTCTGAAAATAGCGGGAACCAAACCAGTTTTGGGCTTGAATTTAAAAATTGGTTTCATCTACGACAATGAAATTTTTACTGCGTATCAAAAGTGTCAATGTCCATACCTTAATTCAGTTTCAAGTCGATACTCTAAAAACTCTGCCCGTAAGAAATTAAAAACCAATTTATCAAGAGATGGCGTTGTCTACCCCGTGGCCATAGGTGGCCTTACACCCTTAAACATGTGAAATAATTAACACTGTAGTTAAAGATTCAATCAGTTTAGAACAAATTATAGTCTTCAAAAATTAAAAATTCAACTATTATAATTATATAAATATAATTACAGTTTGAATATAAAAAAAAAACTACTCTAATTCTGAGTTTGTGCATGCATGAATGATATAATTGTATTTTTACTTATAATGTTTACAAATAGTAATAATAATAATAAATAAGATATATAAGACTAGAATATTTTATTATTGGTAGTAATATTTAACATACATAATTATATGGCAAATATGAGAATACAGAGTAATAGTAACAGCCCTTTATTTCAATGCGGAGCATGAAATATAATAATACAGTTAATTATAACATGAACATTATAAATTATATTGATTGGAGTTGCTGGAAAGAAGCACACAGAGTTGGCCTTGTGGCAAGTGAACTTGAATCCATATATACATGATATGCTAATTAATTATGTTTATACATTTGGGAGCTACTGGATTATTTGTGCTTATTTCCAGGGATCCAGGTCAATATACGAAACATTCAGATGCATACTCTCTGCATCACAATTAGAATAGACCTCCGTCGTGTGTTTTCATAATATATAGCAAATAATTCACCAACTTTCAAAAACTTTTCAAATAAACACGAAAAAGGTGCTAAATACTTAAAAAAAACATCATGTGATACAGCCACAGCTATTAATTATTTTTTTGAGCTTTATATAACAAGACTTTAGGTCTGTTCGTAAATGCACAACCAGAAAGAATAGATTTTTATAGATGAACCTTCTGTACATATTACATAAGATTCATCAATAAAAATTGATTCTTTCTGATTGTGTATATACGAACAGACCTCTTCTTACATCTCAAAAAAATCAAATTACTATTGAGGGATCTTTCATTAATAATGAGCAAATTTTAAGTACGAACGAACATTCCAAAAAAAATTGACTAGCTTGTCAATGGTCAAATTATTCCACTGTCCACTGTTCACATTGTGCTCGGGTTCTGCCTTTTTTACATGTCACCCATTGAGCAACACCTATTATTATTATTTTATTTACTTTCATTATACAATTGTATTATTATTATCAAATAATTATTTTTTTGTGTGTGTTATATGTAAAATTATAGGTATGTCTGAAAGGTCACCGGATTAATTCCCGAACACGGCAGACATTTCGTGACTTGGGATGGGTGTGATTGATTACTAAATGATGGAGTTGGTAGGAGGAAGGCAGCTTACGGCTGGCTATACTCCGCTGCCCTGCAGTCTTGCACTGGCACTGCAGGCTGCACAGATCTGGTAGGAGCCCAGAAGAGTGACGGAGTGTGTGTGTGTGTGTGTGCTTGGTTTTGAAAAATCTGACAAAGTTAAAGGGACATAATTTTATGCTTCTTTAGTTTTTTAACTTATATTTAACTTATTAAATTATAATTTCAAATATTTTGTGTTAAAATTAAATGGTGTTAAATGAATCATATAATCAGGTACAAAAATCGCCAAGTACAAAATGCATTGAAGTAAATTATCTAAAGTACAGATAACTTACATTTTCTTATTCATTAATTAATACTGTATCCAATAATAATAAATACATTTTACGTCTTTCCAGAAAATTGTTGAAAATGCTCTCAAGGATCTCAGAACTAATTATATATATGTACCTCCATAGCAAGTAAATGATGAAGATGCATTATTTGCAATTTATTTTAATGTTGAAATTCTAAAATATTCCGTTGAGTTTTGTATTGCGGAGACTCATGGATTTTATTAACTTTGTTGCTAATCTGTTATCCCGCTTTAGCTAAAGCTGTAAAAGCAGGTTTTCAAACTTTACCAAGGATTTAAGTTCTATTATATCAATATTAATAAGAAATAATAAGTGTTATAATATTGCTTAGTCAGCAATATAACTTGAATGGAAATTCATGTTTTTGTATTGGCATTGAATATTACATATTCCACATAATTTGAACCAAGAGATGTTAATTAATAAAAACTCCAATGTTTCTTGTTCATGCATAAAGTCACTTGATGCCCACGAAGTATTTAACTTATTTTATTAGTATTTGAGCATCTGAAACATTAAGCAAAATAATCATGTTTGTAATATAACAGATTCACCGATATACAACATAGCTAACATAATTAATAATACAACATAATTAATGTGATGAAATATGATGAATATAAACCATAGCTGAAAAATAATTTGTTAAAAACAGTTATTGGTGGCTTATAAACTAAACATAATTTTCTGCTAAATTCAATTTAAAATAAAAATAAAATTTACCTCCCTTCTTAGTTTAATTCACAGTTTCCAGGTTTCCATTTATGCAAGGAAAAAAAAAAAAAAAAAAAAATGGTTCTAAATTTTCTTAGAACTAGCTCATATCTTATTAAAATATGACAGCTAGTGCACTGCATTTTAACCGAGATATTGTATAAGTTCTTGTGTCTTTATAATATAGAGTATAAATATGGGGAGTAAAAAAAAAGGCTCACAAAATGACTTATTATTTCCAATTGTAATTTTAAGAACACTGTACTTATCATTACAGTATTATATTGTGACTACATAAGCCATTCATAGATTTTCAAAGGATGGGAGGTTTGGCACTTGACCGGGTCTTGTCAGATCACCAAAGTTCAGCAACGGCAAGCGTGGTTAGTAGTTAAATGACCATTTCAACAAAAATCACGTTTCCCACCTAGGGGTAAATCATTGCCCTTTTCCAACATGTGGTTCGCCTGGCTTTGGACCATCACACTTCCGGTTCATTGACAAAAGCTGTAGGGTACATCCTGGCTGAGATTTCCATGTTTCCCTCAGTCACAAGCAAATGTCGGGATGGATAGCAAAAGGTAGTGATCAAACCCGTTCCTGATGAGCCATCGAAACGCTCAAGTTAGGGTTTCAGAAAGTTCGGGGTTTCAAACTTAGTGAGTAATTAGAAGTACCCTATTATGTTTGATAAAAAAATGGATGTTTCATAATTTTGGTTCCTATAATATAAGCATACAGTAAGTAAGGTAATAGAATCTATGTTGTTCTACCTAGCCCCTCAATTTTGTTAGCATAATATTAATTTCATCTTGACAAAACATATCACTTGAAAGTAGGTATGATAGTAGATTGGTTGATCATAGCACATGCATGTATTGTAAAGAATGTTTGAATAACAGGTGTGTTAGAAGTATTTTGTGCAATAGAGAGTGCACATTAAGGCAAAAGACTATCATCTCAGAAGCAAGTGGAGTATGGAAGAATAAAGTACAGTGGAGGTCCATTTGTGAATGGCCGTGGTAATAATGCTGCTGGCTTACCTCATAAGGGATTTTGCGTCATGTTATGTATGTATGAGTATATATTTAAATATCTTACAGACCATGTACACAAAGTAAATACTGTATTTACATATTTTGAAATGTCATATATATTATAAATATTTAATTTTTATTTTAATAATTTATATCTTAAATTGTATTTAAAAAAAAAAGGATGCTACAAACTTACTTGAATAATAGAGAAGATGAAATTTAAAATAGAAGAGGTTGACAACAAGATTAGCATATATGTTTTTACTTTTAAATTTTCACTGACACAAACACCTGGCTCTATTGAGCCTTGAGTCCTTGTGTCCACATGATCAGAAAAATGACAAGGCTGCAGCACATTGATCATGCAAGCTGACTCTGAAAACTTGTCAGCCTGAGTTTTAACAATAGGTTGGGAATATTGCTCACACAACTGCACTGTAGTGGGGTGTAGCAATGCAACATTATGTGACACAAAGTATTGCCAAAGCTTTAACTCCTGCTGAAGACACAATGCCTCCAGACCTCTTCCACCTATTTGGTGTGAAAGATACATCAGTCTCTTGACTGAGTTTCTCAGATAATTTATTTTGTGTTTCGTGAAGGTGGTTTTCAACATTCTGTCAAATGCTTGCAGTGATGACTCTAACCATTTGACAACACCAAAGGTATGCTGCTACAGGTAGAGTTGACTGCAAAAAATTTGCTTTTTCTTTCTTTTTTTTTTTTTTTTTTTTTTTTTTGCGGTGAAGAAGGACTTGCAAACCTTATTGATTTGTTCTCATCTCAGAAAGATTGAATTACCTGTGGTAAAACTTGTTGTGTTCTGTTTACAATATAGACTTCATTTCTTGTTTGACACATGATTTAAATGCTTCCCAACCTTCATTCTTGGCATAGGACTGTAAAGAAATAATCACATTAATACATAGCATTGTACAATGGCTAACACACAGATATAGAAATACATATATAATATATAATATATATATATATATATATATATATATAGAAATTTGTCTCCATGCAGCAAATCTTTAACTTATTTGACAGTTTTTCTCAGCCTTTCTAGTTGCTAACCAGAGAATATGAATAGAGTTCATTCATTCATAATATGACATCATATCCCTTGCGGGGTAAGCCAGAGCATTATTACCTCGGTCATTGATGTCCAAGGCAATTCTTCTCTGCTTTTTAGTAAAATGTTATTTTAAGTAGTGAGGCTTACTAGACCCCACATACCAAGGACATGTTGCTAACGGCTTGCCTTGCCAACCAGACTTTGTGATTTATTTAGCCGCTGACCCACAGAAACAATGTACTCATTCCCTTGAGCTACGATTCCTGCTGCAGGAACTGCCTCAAGGGCTGGGTCAGAGTTGCCAGTGCTCAAACACAAAGAGGCAATAATGCTCTGATCTGACTATAACACTTTTGAATAAAGTGAACAAAATATATTGATATTAAACTAATGAAAAATCAAATTTTCATTTTACACTTTTTAACTATTTTTATGGTTAATATATTATATTATTACCTAATGAAAAAAGTTATTTGAAAAAACAAAAGTCTAAAATAAAATATTGTATGGTAGAGATTAAGCGAAATACCTTGAAACCTCGATGCAGCCTGTCTTTCATTATTGCAATAAATTCTCGGTAGCTGAGTTGGCCATCACCATCTTCATCAAATATCTGGAAGACTGTATGAACAAGGTGGCGGCTGAGACTGGTGCCGGTGCAGATCTTCACTGCACGATGAAACTCCTCTGAAAAAAGAGCAATCTGATCACATCCACGTCATTGCTACCACACAGTTACATCTATATGTTGTTGTCAATAAATTATAATAAACTATTCAATTAATTTAATTTTATAGAACAATCAAACTTTTAATGAAATTGTGATAATAATGAAATAATTCACATTCTTTTATACATAAAATATAAAAGGGATATCTCCACATTGTATCATCCCTATGTAATTAACATATCCAACTTTGGATATCAAGTCTAGTATATAAAACTTATTCAGTCTAAAATAAGTGCTCTGAAACCACTCCAAACTTCCATGGTATGATTTACGTGGACAATATTTTAACTTTGACCAAACCATGGTACAGAAATGGGGGCAGAACACACCGTGGGGCTAAGACAGTCAAATCGCAGTATTACTTACTGTTGTGAGTAGTGCACTTCAAACAAAAAAACTTATATTTACCTCTTTAAATTTTAAAAGCCTATGTGGTGTTTACATGATGTGTGCTTTTTTTTATATAATTAAAAAGGTAAAAAAAAAACAAAAAAAATCACATAATTCTATTGATTTAATTGATGATGGACAAATAATTATGTACAATTTTTATTAAAAACACACTTTTTGCAACTCAAAACAAACACAAACCATACATTATAGATTTATATTTACCTTGAGAAATAGGGTGATCTGCTAGAGTGTACATCCGCATGGCAATGGTGAAGTCCTCCAAGTTGTTCAGAAACTGACAGAATACACGGAATTCATTAAAAGATATTCCCTGTTCTTGCTTTATACGGTCTAGTAAGCGGTCCAGATACATGTCATACCTGTTAAAAAAAACAAAGATAAATCAATGTACAATAAATAATAAATGAAGAGTAAACAAAATATTTGGTACTTTCGGCTAACATTTAATGTAAAGCTTAGCACATTCTCTATTCTATAAAGTATAAATATGTAATACAATAGTAATAATATTTAATCAATTTTATTACAATATGTTATTTTCCAAATAAAGGGGGAAAAAATGTAAAAAATTCAAAAACGTTCTCTCTACTGTATACTGGATATAAGACGAAAGTTTGTTATACTGTAAGTACACAAGCCAGCTTTTAGGTTATTTTTGACATCTGATTAACATTACTTTATTATAAGTATAGCAGCTGAACAAAGAATAGCCATGTACAGAGACACTTACTGATCTGTGTCCAAGTATGTGTAGCGCAGCAGGATCTTGGCAAAATCCACTTCAGATATGGTGTTAAGTCCCTTGGAAAACTCATGGAACTCTAGCTCCAGAACTTCAGTTTGCAAGTTTTCCATGAACCTGATGCAACATTTAAAAATCACAAATCCACATAGTAACAACAAATTCACAAATCCATGGGGAGGAATGAAGAACCAAAATATATGGCAGTGACCTAGTGACCATTAATTCCCGAAAGTAAACCGAAAGTAAAGATTTCGCAGCATATGATAAAAAAAAGTAAGAATCTGTGCAATCAGGTGTACGTGCACACACAGCTTCGTTTTCGGATCGCATTGCATGCGATCGTACGTTTCTCATTTAGAACCGGTTCATACGAAGTCATACAATGCGATACAAAGGCAGTGTGCGACCCCCTTAAAGTATGATTATGCTGGAGAGCTTTCTTTATTCTTCCCTTAACACATCTTTCATGGTGTAGGGTGTAGGGATACTTTACGATAGTTCCCCAGCAATTCCAATACCACATAATTATGTTAAGCAGTTTCAATACCATCAACTGCTGGTATAAAATTATATAATTTAGGGAGTTTTCATAGAATGCTAGTTTTCTAGCATGCACAAGAAAAATCGGCATTGTTTTGCTATGCACCACATATGCACAAAAAATATCAAGAAACCAGCATTGTTTTACTATATGCACCACATGCTGACTTTGTTGTATAAAAATACCCCCCTCCCTCCTTTCTTTCCCATCAATGCACAGTAACTATTTTTATTATTTTCATCCAAATTGTTATACTCACTGCCTAAAGCCTTCATACTTGAGCTCCTCCTTGCCTTTCTTCCCAAAGAAGTGAAGCAGCAGCGTGGTGTCCACTGTGTGTCTGCGTTGAAGGCCCTGTTCGTCATCCACGAACTGCTCATGTGGTGCGCCCTCTTCCTCACCATCCTTGGCCAGCCCTCTCTTGTCCCGCCATGTGTGGCTAAATATCTTCTCCATCTGCAACACCAGACATAAGAGTAAGCACTGAACACACAAGAATTAAGCCTCAACTTATTCACCTCAAACTCTACAAAGAAGAAAACAATTGCTTTTAGATTAGTAATAAAAAAAAATATTTAGTAGAAGTAATTCAATCCACAAATACACGGTTCAAAACTTATTAGTGCTGTACAAAAATTAGATGCCAATGCAATAAAAAAAGTATTTTTGTTAGTATACTCAAATGTATATATATAGGGTGGTATTCACAAAGAGTTAAGGAGCGTTTTAGGGAGAGATATTTTAAGAAGTGTTTTTCTTACCTGTTACCTGGTATAAAAAACGCTTCTTAAAATATCTCTTCCTAAAACGCTCCTTAACTCTTCGTGAATACCAACCATAGTTTACACTTTTCAAGCAAAAATAAAAATTGATACTAGTTCCTCTATTCTTAATATATATATTTTTTTTAGTTGTCATAAATTGTATCAAACAATTCTTTGTTGGTGGTTTCAGATTCTAACACACTATCTTAATCAACTTCAATTTGATCATTATTCACTATTGCCGTTCAAGTAAGCAAATATGTTAATTACATACAATAATAATTCTTTTGTCATTTTCCTACAGGTGAGAGAGAATATTGCAATTAACACAGCTAACAATACTGCAGACCGATACACAGGTATTGTTGATATAGCGATTTAGAACTTAAAACATGGAGATCTTCAAATTTTTAATTGTTTAACCAATTATATATATATATATATATATCCAAACCATTTTAATTGATTACTTTTCCTATCATTCCCATATGTTATATACTCTACACAGATATATAATTATGTATTATCTATGTCAAGACAAACATAATGCAAACACAAACATCCAACAACACATTAAAATTGCAGCAACATAGTGTAAGACTGGCAGAGACATTATAATTATACATATATGAGACAGAATTATTCAAAACTGGATAAAAGACATATCAATAAGGTCTACCTTTCAAGTGTTGTGATAAGGAATATTAGAATTCAAAGAGCCAGTTTTGATTCTGACGTTCTCAGTTCTCACATAATTATTATCAGTAGTGGATTTGAAACCATGAAACCTGATCATGTAATATTACCTATTGTAACATTTATATGTTACAGTATGTAATGCAACTAGTAAGGTAGAAGATTTAAAGGAGAGTCAATTCACCTTGTAACAAAACAAAAAATGGTTATGGTGTTCAAAATATATAACTGCATTGATAGTAAATTTAACAAGAACTGTAAAATAATACTATTTAAAAATTTAGTCTGATTAATGGGAATCAATTACTCAAATCAGCTGGAGAAAGGGTATACAAAAAATTGATATTAATATAACTACAGTTATTGTAAAACAGTATTTGTTTCAAATGTTCAAGTAAAATATCCAAAGTAAATATATTGAAGAAGAAAAAATATAAAAAACATAACTAAGTAAGATGTCTAGAAACAAAATCTACCATCAAAAATCTTTGCTAAAAGTTGTATTATCTTTGCTGACAACTGCTAATTCATGAGCAGGTGACACAATATCCAGTTACCTGCTAAATCTATATACATATATTACTTGGTAGTTTTTGTTTCTACATGACTAAACTATGTTCCAGCAGGATAATATAATGAACAACCTACATGTAAAATTTTTATTGCAGAAATGAAGGTACCAAATTATACTGCTCTGTTTGTTTTTTTCCCCCATATATTTTAGAACCTGGGAACATTTTTTTTTTTTTTTAAATATTGAAAGTACAGAGAGAGGCATCACTTCTTAATAAAAAGATGGAACTAAAAGAGGCGTTGTGGGTTCAATCCTGCCCGAACCTTGAATAGCTATTTAACAATACTTCCCCCCCCCTTCCTCCTCAAGAACCAGGAGGAAAAAAAAAGAGTAACTCAATTTGGTGCATTCTATTCGTTTCTGCAATACAAAAAAAAAAAAAAAAACATCATGTAGGTTTTCCATTGTAGATGAGACATTATGTTGGGGAAAAGCTAGACTGATTGACAGCAGTTTAAAGAGGAGGAATAGATGATAGGAAAAAAAAGTTAACTGGCAAGTGACGTCCTACAAGCTGCATTTGGTTTTAATCGATCATAAGTGCCATCAGCACCTCCCAAATCAAAATTGCCCGAAATTGCTGCATGGGAACATCCCGCAATTCCGGGTTTTTTGAGTAAATTATGCAATATAAACTTAAAATTACCATGCAGTCCAGTATGAAAATAAAATTACAACAAAAATATTTTTAAAATCGCCATATTACGTACTCTCTGAATATGTGCGACTTTCTTCAATCAATTAAAATTTTGAACCCTAATTAATTAAATTTGTAAAATTATCCACTTTTTGGATGTACTCTTTTTATAATTGCTTGCAAAAAAATTATGTTAGGGAGAAATGTTTCAGACAAAAGTTTTAGGCAATAAAATTATAAATGTATAGGTGTCCAAAATTTTAATTTTCGGTTAATTATTTTTAAATTTAGGGTGTTTTTCACCTTTCCGTGCCCTCTCCAGCCGCTGCATGTACCATTAAATTATATCGTATTAACTAGCATAAATCGGTAGATAGTGAAGATTTTACTGCAATTATTTTTAATTAGGGACCAATATGTAATAAGGTCTATGAAATTTGAAAATTAAAAATCCGGGACACTCAAAAAAAATTTTTTTTATTTATTTTTTATTTTTTATTGAATAATATTACTAATACTAATATACGTATATGTATGAAAATAAATAATATTTTTATGTACTCACAACACGTGTACTGCTATCGACGTCACAATATAATATATAACATTGTATTATATCTTATTAATATTTTGAATATATTATGATGATCGTAGTAAACTGTTGAACCCACGCATATAACTGCAAAGGTTTCCTACTTTTATATTTGAGAATTTTTTAGAGAGACCATCCATTGCAGCATTTTTGCAGACCCTACAAAGAGCCCTTCTACAGGGTATAAAATATATATATAGATAATATGCAAATATATACATAAGACTGAAGATTGATCGACACGTTATATATATATATATATATATATATATATATATATATATATATATATATATATATATATATATATTATATATTTACAAATTTGCAATTAATTGAATTAATGTTTACTGTAGGCTATATTTTATTAGTATAACCACATGAATACATGCAGTTATTCAATCTTCTGCATCATCCTCGTCACTTTGTCACCTTCTGTCACGACGTCAATTTTGCACCTATATATTTTTATATACTTTTGCAACACATGGCATACATATACTTCACAGCATCTGATTCCATTTCTATTGCACTTGTTTGACGATGAGCAATGATTTTTTCCAGCGCAGCTGCAGAAGTATTATTGTAGCAGTTCTATTAAGCTTGTTGGCCCTTCAACCAATACTGCGTTAAATGTATTGCCTGTTATTTCCCATGGCATTCGTAGTTACGAGGATCGAGATATGGTATATTATTTAAGAAGGTTTGCATTTTGCCAAATAAATGCTTGCCATAATTAATATATATAATGCATAGTACGCTTAACATGTTGTAAAAATGCTGGCTCTGATGGAGGTAGTCGCTCAATAGGTTGATTTATCTGTGAAGCAATTTTTGCGCTTAGAACATTGACATTATCCGCGTTGAATTTAAACGATGGGTCATAGAATTTAATAACAAACTTTCTTGCTGCGGACACGTGCATGTCGTTTAATTATTTCTCCAGTTCCTAATTTTGATAGTTGCAGTGTAGCTCTGATGGACTATATTTTAATGCAGCCTATAATGCAGCATCATATATATTATTTTGTCATTGTTATATAAGGACGACATGACATCACATTCTGTGAGTACATGTAATAAAGGAAGTGCATCAACAAACTCAGGTCGCAGTTTTATGTGCAGTAAATGTGTAATTGCTGGTACAAAACGCCTTAAATCAGATTGAGTTGCTCTGGTTTCCAACCAAGACTTCCTACATTTATTTATTTATCTGGGTATGAAGACGTGCTGATCAGTCAGTGCATGGGTGTAGATGACGTGATGACATTTATAAATTTTAAAATATATTTCAAAAATTATTGTTTTCTAGCATTTTAAGTTTCTTTTTATAAGTTTTATGCAACGCTCAATGAAGAAAAAATGCAGTTTTTTCAATTAATAGTAGCAAAATTACAAGAAAAGGAATGATGAAGTAGGTTACTAAACAGTAATTCGAGTTTTAAAACTCCCACTGTTATCTAATTGCGTTAATTACAATATTCACACATGAACAAGGGATGACAAATAAAAATTAGTGTCATATTTTTAGATATTTGAAATATGTAAAGCGTTTTTTGATAGAAATATATAACTATTTTCATTCTATTATTATAACTGCATGAATTATTTCATATTACATATTACGTTGCTGCATGGACTGTAAATTACGCAATCTATAATAAAATCATAAATAATTATTAATTCATTTTGTCAACGATATCACTTAATCACTACGTACATATTTTACTTAAAAAAAAAAAATTAGTGTCCCGGATTTTTAATTTTCAAATTTCGTACACCTTAATACATATTGGTCCCTTATTAAACATAATTGAAGTAAAATCTTCACTATTTACCGATTTTTGCCAGCTAATACATATCATTTCATGGTACATGCAGTGGCTGGAGAGAGCGCGGGAAAAGTGAAAAACACCCCAAATTTAAAAATAATTGCCCGAAAATTAAAAATTTTTGACTCCTATACATTTATAATTCTATTGCCTACAACTTTTATCTGAAACATTTCTTTCTAACATAATTATTTTGCAAGCAATTATAAAAAGAGTACATCCAAAAAGTGGATAATTTTACAAATTTAATTAATTAAGGTTCAAAATTTTAATTGATTGAAGAAAGTCGCACATATTCAGAAAGTACGTAATATGGAGATTCTAAAAATATTTTTGTTGTAATTTTATTTTCATACTGGACTGCATGATAAATTTATGTTTGTACTGCTTATTTTACTCAAAAAACCCGGAATTTCGGGATGTTCCCATGGAGCAATTTCGGGCAATTTTGATTTGGGAGGTCCTGATGATACTTATGATCGATTAAAACCAAATGCAGCTTGTAGGACGTCTCTTGCCAGTTACTCGCTTATTTTAAGAGATAGAGCTTGAATGAAAGCACTTGTAGAAATTAAGCACAATTATTATACATTGATTTATTCCGTTATTAAAAAAAATAATAATAATAATAAATAATAGGAGTCTACAACTTTAATTAATTAATTATAATACTCTCATTTTATTTATTACATCCTTATTTCCAATAAAATTCTTAAGATTCTTGTAGTTAAAAAAAAGTGCTACACATATTGATCCGAAACAACAAAATTTGCAAAACTCACACAAATGCAAAACTACTATATAAACCTGTAGGACACTTTTTTATTAACTACGACAATTTAGAAAACAAAATAGAACAGTATTGATGGTGTTGTATAAAAAAACAATTAATTAACTTGTTTCATCACAAAACCGAGTTAGTCATTTTTGTATAGGATTTTCCACTTGATTAAGCAGAAGTTGTTTTATCTCTGTACATGAACATATAAGTAACATATAAATTACAGCAACACATAAAGAAAGGAGTATTATATATATTATATAAATGGGGATCTATAAAGTAAAAAAACAAAACTTGTAAGTAGCATACTAAAGAATAAGGTGATACATTGTTAGTACATTCATAGCACACAAAATCAGAAGCACCACTACCCCCAACACCATCCAGCATTTACCACACCCCATCAGTAGTAAGGTTATCTTGCATATGAGGCAGGTAGTAGTTGGGTGAACAGTTGGTGAGAGAAGATGCTTGTCCTCGTAAGAGGCTGTACAAAAGCATAAGATCAAACACTTACAACTTCAGTTGGATGCTTCGTTTTGGTGACTCCCTTGAGAGCTGTTTCCGCAATCAGACCCATCAGCTGCAGCAGTGTAACCAAAGAGACACAGTTATTTGGACCAACTCAGTAGCACCAAGTCAGACCCTACATAAACATGCAGAGTAAAAAAAAAAAAAAAAAAAAAAAAAATGGCCACCAATAAAAACCAAACTAGAATACTGTATTTTACTCAAAAACAAATAAACTTCTAAATAAAGATTATAAATTCATGCAAAAAACCCAAACCTTATGCAATTAAAAAAATAGATATTTTATTATACTATGCACAATGTTAAAAAAAGCTTGGATTAATATCTTGTGTAAAATAATTTTATAGAAAAACACAATTGATATATGGTTTTGTTTTCAATTCATACATTTAAATTTTAAATGTAATATAAATTGTGATTGTATGCATGTCCAGAGACCATTATGAGACTTCTGACTCTTATGGCAGTGTCTAATAATAAAGTTATATTTTCCCAAATGAGAGCATATTTGCACACTTGTTACTGAAATGGCCTATGTGAATACGCCCTCAATGCAGGAAGCGGAGATCTCATATGGTCCCTGATATATTATGTTGACAGTACGATTAAAAATTAATATAATTCAAAATACATATACAAATTTAATTTGAGAGGGTGGGGGAGGATGTTTTTCTTCAAGTAATTAATTAATTAATTAAATAATGCATTAATTGAGTAAATAGCAGAATAATGAAATAGGTATATCACACAGTTGCCCCTTCAATTTTTGACAGTCTACTTAACACTTGATATAATATATTCAGATAAGGTAACAAAATAAGTAGCAAAATGTATGCTTTTTATATGAAATTCTGTATCTGCTTTCTAAATTTCAAACAAATTCCTTTGTTATGCATTTGGCAAATTTTTAGATGTAAGGTGTTTACAATGCTTATAGAGCATTAGCTTGACATAGAAAAAAATCTATACCAAAACTGAAGAAAAACAACAACAACATATTGACATGTTTGCAGTGAAATATTCGGTTTGCAAATTCTGGATGGAACAACAGATTTAGTTAAAAAATCAAGATGGATACATAATTTTAGGTTTATTAAATTTGTTTTGCTTTATTATCATAGTTCTGTTAATGATCTTCTAAAAAATGCAAGCTGAACAGCATGTATCAACCCAGATTTAGCAAATTTTGCAGCAAAAACATCAAAATGGTATGTGCATCACCAAGATTTTAAAGTAAAACAAAAATTAAAAAAATATGAAAACATTTACATTACAGCACGAGGTAGGGCAGGTCAAGGGTAGGAAAATTTTCATTATGAAACATTTTTGGCCATTATCAGCACTACATCTGCAACAGGTGTGTAAGACACTAACCATAGCACCAGCTACCCAATACTAGTAAGTTAATGTCTCACACCCTAGTCAACCTGGGTGCATTCAATAAACATATTAGGAGATGCCTTCCTAAATACAGTAATTTATTTTACCAGTATTTATGTTATAAAAACTAAATGCTATTTGGCAAGATAGTGTCATACTTCACATTTTATCTGAGTTGAAAGTAGTGTGCGTTCTCCAATAAAATATTATCAAAATATGTTGTTTATATTAGTTACTCAAACTATCCAAAAACATTGCATTTTTTTTAGTTATAAATGTAAACTGCACAAATTTTCAATATCTGCAAACAACACGAAATTCTAACTACTACATCACATTTGCAATCCTGCAAAATAAAACGGATCTCAATTAGCTTCAAGGAACAAAGTTAGGTATGAAATTAAAAAAAAAAAAAAATAAATAAATAAAGACTTGTACGTTATTGCCATTGAATATATGAAAGTTATTTTATACTGTACCAAATTATTTTAATATATAAAATTTAATTCATCATTTATTTAATTTATGTTTCTCTAATTTCTATTAAAAAAAATGAAGCAAATCATAAAAATAAATTATGGCTCTCCAAAGTACAACTCTCATCAAGCATTAGTTTATCTAGTACTGTATTTGGAGTGAGTTTGTATCTCAAAGGGGGAGGGTCTGCAAGGCTGCGGCAGGGTTTGGGCATTTTTCAGGGTGGGGTGAGGTGTGGGGGTTGCTGCAGCAGCAGCAGCAACAACTCACGGCGTGACGGGTGTCCGAGTCATCACGGTACTCAAGCAGCAGGTCTGCGATGCTGCCAGCCATGAGGCGGCGAATCTAGATGTGCAACATAACCTTTCTCAGTCATGTCTCTACCAATCTCAAGGTTCATTTTTTTTTTTTTTAATAATTAACAACAGTATCAGATTTGTGGGCCTCTTTTTGCAAAGAGAAGAAATAACCTAACAAATTATCAAACAGAAATCAGAAAGAGGCCAAAAAGAGATCAGATATATAGATGAAGATCCTTTAGTGTAACATTAACATTCTGTTAAACTAAAACCATACAGTCGAGTGTGCATAAAGTAACTACAGTATCTTCATAAGAAAAACATTGGAAAGGTTGCATTTTATATGAACTCCAGTTTACATTGTTTTTTAATGAAGTAAGCAAAGAAGCACTTAGGGACTTACCTAACCCTCAAATGAAAGCACAGGAATTTGGTCTTCTGGGATGCAGGGTTAATCTTTGCGTCAGTATGGAATAACATGAGTTGTGTCTAAATAATGTTTACATCCATGTATTTTTTTTATCACAAATTTTAATAGTGAATTTCGTAGAGTGTAAAATCTCATTTAATAAACTAACTATCAATAAACTTTATAAAGTTATTAGAGTATTGATAATTTATAAACAAATTAATTTAATGTTCAAAATTATCCAAATCCAAAATAAAAGTTAAAAGTATGTTGTATTGAAATTTTATGCTTAAAAGCATACTTTACTGTATTTTTTAAAACATTTAAATTACTAATGGCTTACATTTAATTAATGAGCAAGATATTCACTGTGCGTTGTTGTTTTTTAAATTTCTTTCAGTTTGTTTTACATTACTATTATTTTTGGAAAGATTTTTTATTTTTATTTTTGGAAGTTGGAAAATAGCTCAAACCTTTTGGAAAGAGTACATCAAAGCAACAAATTTTGTTTATAATTAATGAAACATTTTATTGTTTATCTGCTATCAAAAAACAACAACAACAACAACAAAAGATTGGATTTCATGAAAATGTAAAGATTTTGATAAGTTAGAAAGTACAATTTATTTGGTTAACTCACCACTAAAAATTCGTTTTTGTCAACCCTTTCATTTCCATCAGTGTCAAACATGTTGAACGCAATCCGAAATCCAGTTTGTGGCTCTGAAAAAGACAATCACAATTTAATATTTCTTTGTCTTTCTATCACACTAGTATTTATAGATTACGAGAACAATTATATTGACTAAAAACAAAATAGAAAAAGAAGAAAAAAAAAAAAAAAAAAGCTAACATAATAGGATATAAAAAAGCAATAAATTAATAATCCAAACACATTAATTTTATAAAAGAACTTGTTTAATTGAACGATAGCTCCAAGTAGTTTTAGTGTCCGGCGAAGTAATAAAAATTCCCCCTCGGCTTGAAAAAGTGTCAAGTAAACAATGCCGCATCTACCTTGGGAGCTTAAAAATAATGTTACTACTTACTGTACTCTGTCTACGTAGCAATAGGGATACGAAGTCGTTAGAAGTAATCCTCCAAACGATCGGATACTTCGATCATGTACACTCCATTTTTATTTGAATAGGGAGTAGAGAGTACGTACAGTATATTATATAACCCGATTTTTTTGCAAGATGGACAACTAAAGCAAGAATTTTATTAAACCATTGACTTAACGACGGTTAAAACCAAAGCAACGAAAAAAAAAAAAAAAAAAAAAAAAAAAAAAAAAAAAACGAATGAACCAACAAACGAACTACGCGCATGCAGTGTTTGGACTTGACTGTGAAAATGGATTTAAATAAATTCATATTATAATGTAATAATATCCACATTTAATTTTTAAAACAATGTCCACGTCTCATTTTATTTTATAATCTCCTTTATGGACAGGAAAATATAACAATATAAAACATTACAAAAAAAAAAAAAAAAAAAGTTATTGTTTACTCGCGACGAAAACAATTAAATCACTGCTAATTGCTATTTGCTGTAATCTCTAATAGATCAAATTATTGAAAAAATGTTACACGAAACGACAAGCAAATTCAAATTACAACAAATTAATAATAATAATAATTAAACGTTAACATTTATTTTGTCTAATTTATAACATTTTGATTATTTCGCAATATATTTATCTAAACGTTATACAAACAACCTATAACTTCAAGTAATAATTTTACAAATTATGATACAACATCATGCCTTTATCATGCTCATATTAAGCTGCGTTATGATAAAATAATGCATTTATACACAAAAATCTGGAATATTTTAAAAATAAAAACAATAAGGCTAGACACGGGGCAAGTATCGAAACTTGTCTCGTTCTTAAAATTACTGCAGTCAGGCATAATGTTCTTATATGTGACGTAAATGTTGAACCTACAGTATTAATTTACTAAAACAATATTATAAAATTTTACGGTAAGCTAGAATTACATTTTCTTTTTCTTATATGGTAGCTGTACATACTTGCAGACAAACTCAACAAACCATATAAACACATTAATTACTGCAATAATACATCCTTTTATAATAATAAAATTAATAAACCAATTACAAAAGTAAGAGAAGCCAGTAGCGTATTGCCCAAGAGGAGGGGGGGTCTTCAAGATAAAGATCAAGAACAGCCCCACTGAGGGGTTTGGGGGGCGTAGCCCCGTATAATAATAGCTCGCCGTAGGCGCGATTTTTTTAAGGACACGCACCTTTTTTAGGGTAAAATTCTGGAAAAATACTATTATAAAGAATGTAAAATGCCTGATGCATTTTTTTTTCTTTTTAAATGTTGTATTTTTTCACCCCATTTTTTTAATCTTTTCAACAAGTGCACTAACGTAATAAATAAAGCTTTGAGTAAATAATTTTAGTTAAATCAAGTAATTCATTTAACCACTTTTATACTATTTTTATTATATAGTTTCATGATTATATTACAGTACTTACAAATTTTTATATTATATAGTACACTGTAATTCGGATATTTTTTCGGAAGAAAATTGAATTCTAAGTGCTTTCTAATCACAGTTCATATTTTGTTCTATGGTTTTTTTAAATTATCGTTATTCTCGACCTATATGATTTGCGCACAATTGAAATAAAAATTTGTACCTACAGTTCATTTCTAATTCAGTTCAATTTTAAATCATTTCTAGAATCAGTGTACGTGTCATTAATAATTGAATTTGATTTTTAAAATTTATATAATAATAATCAAAGTTCACATCATTAAGGTGTTGGCAAAAAAAGTTAATTGTTTTTCTTATTTTTGTTAATTTTTGTATGCACCGCATGGAGCAATCAAGTAAATGAAAGTGCAGCACACGCGAAAGAGATTTAATTACAATATTTAGAAGTTTGCATGCAGTTTGTAAGGAAAATAAAACATTTAAGTCACACTTTCCTGTTAAAATTGAAAACTTACTTATAAGTTGTTGATTTTAAAGAAAAGACAACTTGATATCCCCTAAATTTCATTTTTTTTTTTTTTTTTTAATTTCTATAATTTTTTCTTTTTATATCCAGTCATTACTTGATCCTCAAGGGGGGGGGGGGGAGCTAGGCTACGCCACTGATAGTGAGAGAAGTACGAGTAATTTAATAAATAATAATATATTATGTACGTTCAAAATCCAAACAAATGCTGCTCCCCCACTTTTTTTTTTTTAAAGGCGATTGATGACGAAATGAATTTGTGGAATTATTTCAGTGAATTGTATTACTTTAAGTATCTTTTTCAAAAATTAAAAAATTGAATATATATATATATGTATATATATATATATATATAATATATATATATTCACACTATTATAATATTTCATACCTTAAAGGTATAACAAATTTAATATAACTCGTTTTGAAAGTAAATTGTTTGATTTATAATATGTGCATGATATATGTGTTTCAGTGTGTTAAATGAAGTGATAGTAATTAAAGCTATTAATCGTAAAGCAATCAATTCAGTCTGGGTCACTAGTGCGATGGTGTGAACGTCGGTGACCTCGCAAGGTCTCCACTTCCTCACAGAAAGGTCAAAATAAAATTATCATTACACAGTACTTTGTCATGTTAAGATAAGCACGAGTGCTTCCAGAAAATACAAGAGGGGACAGGTGTCTTGAAATGAAGTAAGTACGCGTAATGAGATCACGAGCGGTGCCTCTCTGTGTTGTCAGACGTCACGTCACGGAGAGTGAAGAGCATGCACGATCAGTGTAATGACGCACTGGCAGCAGCTCCACAAACCAAGCCAAAGACGCACGGTCGCGAGTCGTGAGTAATAGGGCCAGCCTACGTGACTGACGGTGGATATCGAATCATTTGAATGTTGGGGATGTTTGACCGCAAGATTGGGACACTAACGGCCGGGCGATGAACTTTTAATTAAACATTAACAGTTTTCAATAAAACATGACGGTAAAATTATGCTAAAAAACCTGATACATATGAATTCCTCTTTTCTAAATATATATATAAAAAAAGCATTAGAAGTTGTGAAGAAGGTATTATAAATTTACGTCAGGCAACTATTTTTGCCTAATTTTAGAATACAAATTATTTAACAGCTGGTTCTATAGTGGAGGAATATAAAGCAAATAATTTAAAATTTAAAATTAACACTTGATAATTAACAATTAAGTAGTGGAGAATAAATATTAAACACAATATAAGAATTGCATATTAAATTCTATGATATTCAATCGTTCGCCTTTTTTATTGGTTGTGTTATATTGTTGATTTGTCAGTTTTCAGTAAGTTTTTGATTTTACGATTTTACATACAGAAACAAGCATAAAGAGTAGGGCAGATCGAGTTATCAATCCAGGGCGTATATATATATTTATATAGGTTATCCCAATAAATTTGACCCACGACTGCACGGTACTGTAAACGTCGTTTAGGAGTATAGCTTCATTTTATTTACGCATTTCATTCCGTAAATATTTTCTTAAAAATTCTGTCAAAGGTTTAAACACTAACGTATCAACTATAGACGTCTGCAGTTTCTTATGGTATAGAAGTGTCTCGACAAGTAGTTCCTCCATGATAGTGTTTTTATGATGCAATGACCCATGAGCTTAAAATAATGTACACAATGGACAACATACATTGTATGAATTTTTTTATTGCAGAAATGAATAGAGGGTACCAAATTATGCTACTCTGAATTCTTTCAGATTTTTTTGAGATCCAGAACTATTTTTAAATAATTATTGAAAGTGCGGCCACGCCCCCTGGAGGCGTCAATAGGCGTCCAGTCTCTATCCTTTTTATTAAGTCTGCAGGGGTGCCAACTAAAATCACAGGACTTTCAATAATTATTTAAAAATAGTTCCGGGTCTCAAAAAAATCTGAAAAAATTCAGAGTCGCATAATTTGGTACCCTCTATTCATTTCTGCAATAAAATTTTTTCATGTATGTTGTCCATTATCTACTCTCGAGTACAAAATTGATCATAATATGAGCCATTACAAAAATCATTCACTTTTGTCACAACTTTATATTATATTATGTAATACTAATCCGAGCTATATATATATACTGTATATATAAATATATATATATATATTTATATATAAATATATTTATATATATATATATATATATATCCGTGCTTTGGAAAATAATAACTTACAAACAACTTGGAAACTGTAAGTGTAAGTCATAATAATATTATGTCGTAAGTCTGCGTTATTAGAAAAAAGTCCACCAGCTTAATGTATGTTAGCAAAAATTTATGAATTTTTACTAGCATGTAATAGAAATATTGAGGGTGACGCTTTGTTTAAAACAAAACTTAAAAATGAAATAATTAAAACGAAATAAATTCATTCAATAAAAATGTGTTAGAAAATAAACTATCAGAAAATTGTAACCAAGATTATAATATTTTACTGTAAATTCGTAAATTGTGATGAAAATAGCGCATGTATATTTTAAATAATTCTGATGAAATAATTATTATTGTATGTATAGTTGAAAATACTGATTCGTAATGTCGTAATGTGTATTGTGATGTGCTTAATTTTGCAATCAGTTATCATCGATATAAAATTATTATTGATAATGCACGTTGCGATTTGACTTATAATGTTAATTTGTTTATAACAATAATTTCTGACGTACAAAATAATTTTAACGATACTTTTTAGTTATTTTCTTTGCACGAGAAAAATAGTAAGCACATTCGTGTGTGAATTTGTATCGTTTATTGAAAACCTTTGATTCGGGCTACCCCCGCCCCGTGCAGCCTAAAACCAGCTTTATTACTTCAATGATCACCAATATAAAAGTTAAAATGTGCAAAATATTTATACGGGAATACCAGGCATTATAGTTGCCAGCCCTTATTCAACAGCATTAAATATACAAATTAATTATTTTTTTTTCAATGGTGATCATTGATAGAATATTTTTACATAGTATAGATTCATGCCTATTGTTATGATAGTTATGACTCACTTGTTAGGATAGAGAGAAGAAACAGGTACTCCGTGTACGAGACGATTCCTGCATCAAACAATACATGACATCATTAATAATTTGATTTGCAGTTACCTTTGCAGTTTCTTTATTACCAAATATAGAGATGTATTATATTTGTTCATTTCTATTGACAATGGTGCAGAATGACACACGCAAGAACTATTAAGTTAAGATAGCGTTTCAAACATTATTATAATCGTAATTTATTATTCTTTTATTAAGATCACGTATAATATGTTTTAAGGTGACAATAAAATACAATAGAGAGTATTCATATAAAACTGAGATTGTGTGAAGCAAAGTTTCATTTACGTTGCATTAAATTAATTTCGTTTGAAAATCAATTACGGTGAAAACTTTAAAAGAATATTATTAGCCCTAAAGATTTTTTTCTGACGAGGGTTCATTTTAATAATGTAGCCAAAAGATGCTTAAGGGCATTGGGTGTAGCACCGGTAGTTGGCAACACTGACGTATCTTCATGCACCTTGTTAATTTTTTATCCTTGCTCCTCGGAGTAATTTTTATGCTAGAGCTAAGTTGATCGCTGTAGTATCAAGATAATTAGTAGCCCAAGTGCAAAATTTGGCTAAATAAAGCCTGATTTACAGAAAAGTATTTTTTAGTAATTTTTTAAATTTACATGCATTTTTCTAAAATATTAAAAAAAAATACTTTTCTTTAAATCAGGCTTAATTTAGCCAAATTGTGCACTTGGGCTACTAATTATCTTGATACTACAGCAATCAGCTTAGCTTTAGCATAAAAATTACTCCGAGGAGCAAGGATAAAAAATTAACATGGTGAAGATACGTCAGTGTTGCCAACTACCGGTGCTACACCCAATGCCCTTAAGTTTTGAAATAAAAACTCAAACCCCTGACAAAATTAATAATATTAGAATACTAAACCAAAGCAATTTCAACATCATTTTTAATATATTAAGTAAAACATTGGTCTTGTAAATCAGTAATGAGGGTGGGAGGGTTCCTGAAAGTTTATGAAGAAAACAGATGCACCTGCAGTGTAGTGATAACAAGAAAAAAAAATATATATATATGCTGCTAACATTATAGTCTATGCTAAGTTTCTCGCCGTACTACGTACAACAAATCGACTAGTGGAAATGTTCCAACAGTAAGATTAAACTATAATATAATATAATATAATATAATATAATATAATATAATATAATATAATATAATATAATATAATATAATATAATATAATATAATATAATATAATATAATATAATATAATATAATATAATATAATATAATATAATATATAACTCTTATATTAATCTTATCTATAGTAAATTCAACCATCAGGTTATTAGCATCATATTATATGTCCAAAAGTTCAGCACCTCCAATGATCAGAGAACGTGCTGCACTGCACTCTTTCAGAACACGGAACAATTTAATTTTTACTTTTCAAGAACTTTTACATTTTCCTCTAAACGTCATCTAATATATACAAAGGAAGCCATAAATACTGGAAGAGAATGATTGGCGCAACACTGCGTGTTCTTCTATACTCATTTTGACTACGACTATTAATATGTTTATTATTACATGAATATGTTTAAACATTTAGTAATATTATGTAAAAAAAAAACTACTTTTAAAATTAAAAGGTAAAATAATTTGCCTACTTTTTTACATTTTTATTTAAGAGTTGAGTATAGATTTATTATTTATTATACATGATTATAATATCTTATTATTATTATCATTATGCATACTGCAGGTAGAGGCATCTGTTTTCTTCATCATAAGCTTTCAGAAATAAATCTGTATCCATATTATATACATTATCATGAACTGTGTGTGGCAATTAAATGAGGCCAACCGGAGAGGCAGCAGACAGTTGACATTATAAAAGAAATTAAGTCATATTATCATATATATAGTTGCATGTATAGTCTGTAAGGAAAAAGGAGTCGCCTGTAAGTCGGTATGAGTATCAGCCAGCGTCTGAACCCACGACTGCATGCAGGCAGCCACCGTTTTCCAGCTGTGAACCCTGCAGTATAGTACTGTATAATAATATATACCTTTGTCTCGCAGGTTGCGGAACATGTGTGAGGTGCCCTTCTTTAGAGGTGGCGTCGAGTCGCGAATAGAGTCCAGATCTTTCTCGCTTAGTACTCGCCGCTTCAAACGGGCTGCAACAAGACACAATTTACTTTAAAGAGTTGTCAGTAGTATTATCGAAATCAGGAAAAACGAAAATGGGAAGGGATTAATCATTAAATTGTAAATTCATTGAAATATTCTCCTGTAATTATAATTATAGTTACATAAGGGATTTTGCATATACAAAGACAATTTATTTTATATTATAATGACTTGAAGGATTAACAGTACATTTTAAAGGTTGCCACTACCATTCGTATAATACTTTGCACACATACTACTTATCTTCGAAATAAATAAATAATAAAAAAAAAAAAATGAGCATGAGAAAAATAGAGCTCTATATTATTCAGAAAAAAATATACTGCAAAATGCTTGGCATTTGACCTAATACTGTTATATACGCGTATTTATTTAAAGTGATTGCAATCTTAAGATTTAAATATAATTTCAACGTTATAATATATAATTATACAAAATCATGCAATTTACCAACATTAATCTTTGTTTCATCCGTTTTAAAATTTAAGATTATTATTATTTTTTTTTTTTTTTAAAATAATTAATATTCATCATAAAACGATTATGCAGCAAATTTTTATGCGTACATTTGGATGATTGATACGAAAAAGAAAAGAATGATTCATAATAAATTATTTTATTTAATACCCGCGCGATAGCATGTCAAATTAAAGTTCACTATAATACTGATCGATCTTCTCGTCATCAGAACTCATCGATGGTGAGATCCTTGGATGACGCGATGGAGTACGCGTTTAGGATAGCATGTGACGTGATTACTATAGGTAAAAGAAATTAGGGAAGTACTTACGTCGTGGCTCGCACTCCACCACGCTGTCCAGAAAGTCCTGCGGTGTCATGTACAGCTGACTATTATACTCGACCGAGGCAAACTTGATAAAGCGGCGCTCGCGGGACGTCAGTTTGACCGCACGCACTAGCTCCTCGTCCCTCTGAAACATTATGATTATGATGTTACACTGACAACAATAACATGCATGTTAAAACTTATTGGAAAGTGTGTAACAGAAAACAGAAATCCATAAACATATAATAAAAAATTATGCGGGGGCATACATGACCAAAATACTAACCAATCAACCAAAAAATTATGAATATGAAGATCGATGACAACACGCTATACTGTATTCAAGTGTGATAATCCTGTTCATTTTGTTTCCACCACTAGCTGCAAAATCAAATTTCATATAATATATTAAAACAAGTGTATTGGAGGGCAAGATGATGGGAAATTAAAGCAATGATAATGAGATAACGACTGAAAAAAAGTTTTTCCACTTACAGAGAGAAAGAGAAAAATCCCCACTATTACTACAGATTAAACTCAATATAATATTATAAATTTATATATACTGTATAGAGATAACGCTCTTTATTATTAACGCGAGAGTAGTTTATTTCTATCGTTTTTCTTACGAATTAATTTAGAACTTGCTATTTGGTGATTGTGATTTGCATTTAATTAATTATAATTATAATTTTGGAAAATCTATATACATCATCATATAGCATCTTTCTCCAGCAGGTGCAAGAAAAGCAAAGTTTGCATTGAAATTGGAAAAGTTCCCGGACAGTAATGTTGATTTATATTGTTTGAAATTAATTTATAGATAATGCTGCGCTCTTTCATATGCAGAACATTTTTGTAATATTCACTTTGTATTATATAATATTTAACTATGCTCTCTTTGTGAAGTAATATTTTTTCATTTTTTTTTATTTAATTGTAAATAATAATAATAAAAAAAAATCATTTAGTATTTCAAAGTACCAAACTATGCCGATATGATGATAATATCGACATTATGAGCGTTTTTCCTTAAAGTGATATGCTTGAGTGACAGACGATCGTCTGGAGTTATGATATACAATAGTTTGTTCGTGCCATTCAGGGGAAATCGATTGAATTGATATAAATAGCAATGAAATAGCGTTGAGATGAGAGTTCTCTTTAAATTAAAGGTCTTTGACTCATGAGTTCAAATCTCGGTCACGCCACAGTATTATTTTGCCATCATGCTACGCCACGAGCTAGACTGGCCAGGCACTCTTTACACGATCATGTACAGCTAGCGTAGGCGCACTTTGTCCGGTATGAGTATAACTCAGATATAAATTGAGCTACAATTACATGTCGAAGGAATTAAATGTAAAAAAACATTTAGCTATATAATAATTCATTCATAACATTGATTATAAATAGATTTTCCACTGTTCGACAGTCGCAGTTGTATAATAAGTTAAATTATGAGTGATATGACGTATGATTTTGACGAGAACAGTCATCGCTATCGACCAACTTCGCTCTGTGTGTAAGCAGCTAGCTCACTCGGTTGGCCGGTGTGTAGCGAGCAAACAAGCGGCCAACCGGTCTACCTGGCTACTTGCCTCCTACTTTAGGATCCACCAAACTGTATCCTTACTGATGCAGCACATCTTGCATTATAAATTATTTTAATAATAATTATAAGGGTTGCTAGACTATATGGCAGATACCATGCATGGAAAATGGTTTTGTTTCCAAATTTAGTCAATTTACTTCCGTTTATGTTGAGTTCCACAAAGGGTTTGTCCAATGACGTCACTTTTACGATTTGTGGTTGCTACTTTCCAAGTGTGTGGGATCGAGCGAGACCAGGTGAACGTCGTGTATATATATAAATTATATTGCACTACATTTCATGACCAGGTGTCAGGTTGCACTTTTTGTGCCTCGAATAATATACTGTCTGATATGTTTTTCTTTTTCTTTTTTTCTTTTAAAGTTGATAATTTATAGGCACGTTTCCTAAAACAATGCGAAAAAAAAATGAAACAATTCATTAAAATGAAACTAACTATATAATATGTGAATTATTCAAATCCAAATAAGTAGATGTTAAATTTTATAAGATCTATCGAGCTAGTTTTTGTGTAGACATAATAATAAATTATTAGTATATATCATGTCGTCATATGTTTATTCATATAGGTTATATTATATGTCTAACTAATGATGTCTGTGTTAAACTGTTTATTACATTATTACAACAACTTTACTCTCCAATCGAATTGCATGTAGTATATATATATGCACTCCAATTACTCAAAATAATTAATTAAAATTTTAAATTAAAGGAGAAAATAAATTAAAGGCTAGGAGTGTTTTAATTGAGACGAATACATTATTCATGGGGGAACATAATTATATTGAACATATATTTTGAGAACAGCGTGCGGCGTAGCCCACAAAAGATGGAAATCTCGGTAAAGATGAATCGAGGTGAAAATGAAAGTGGGTTCTTGGTCGTTCTGAGAGTGGTGCTATTATAATATAATGGGCTGAAAAGAGATTGCAACCATCGTCTGCATATTTTTTTCCCATACCAGATCATTCGGGTGTTGGGTTGAGGGGGACCGTGTGCATCCTCTCAATTAAAATTATCATCCTTTGCAATACTTTTACAATTATAATCCTTTTTTTTTTACACTAAAAAATAATTAATGCGATAAAATTTATATCTTAACCTAATCAACAATGTACAATCTGCATGAATATTTTTTTATCACAGAAATTATGTTACTCGTAAAAATTGTTGGCGATTTTTAGAGGTCCCCCCGCGAGCGCCGTTCACTGTGGGGTCGGGCATTAGTGCTTTACCCACCCGTTCAGTAAGCTCTCTCGACGGACCGCTGAATCACGGACACCACAGCACCCACGAAACAGCAACCATCTCAAGAGACAGACAGGAGACTGAATAGTTCCCCACCCACAGTGAATACGCCACATAGCGCTCGCGCCTACCCCCCACCAACATTGACCCATTCCCCCGCTGACACGGCCACTGACTTACGTCAAATAAGCCGCCGTTCCGTCGGCCCACCGCCGCCACCCAAGGGGGTTCAGGTGCACCGATGACCATCCCCCCAAAGAGTCATGCAGCCTCCTCCTTCCCTCCAAAACCACCCTGATGGTAAGGTGGCCGATCCCGCGAACATCCCCGCCACTAGGCAAACTGATAACGCCGGCCATCCGGGGACTCCTTCACGCAATCTCCGATAATTACGCTAGGGGACCGTTCCGTTTATCCTCCCGGGATCATGGACTGGGAGCTGTACTAACCCAACTCCCAGGTGGAGCCCCAAGAGCGCGGACTCACGCGACGCGAGCTGTAAAGACAGCCGGGTGCCCTATTATTATAAATATATTAATATATTAAAAGTTCCTGGGCTCTAAAAAATCTGAAAAAATCAGAGTATAGCATAATTTGGTACCCTTTATTCGTTTTTGCAATGAAATTAACATTTTCATGCAAATTTTCCATTGTTAAAAAGTATCCCTAAAATGTATAATACACTCTGAATATAACATAATATAATAAATGTTAATATATTATATTTCTTAATCTAACTAAATTTATCATGTATCAGATAATCGGAAACCACATTGTTTTGAGACAAGACTACAAGAGGTAACCTCAAGTGCAGTAACAGTCGAGGTGTGAGAGGCAAAGGGTAAGGAAGGGGAGAGATAGTTGAGTGGATGAGGGTTCTGTAGAAAAGGGTTGAAGACGTGTAAGATGTATGGGAATGTCCTAACCGTGCCAGAAGTGGCTGCAAAGTGTGATCAGCGATAAGATTAGGGCGTGATTTACTGTACTGTGGCGAACTGCGCCCCAGCCAGCCGGCTGTTGGAGGATTTCCGAGGATAAAGATAGAGTGAATCTGCCTCAAATCGTAACCAATTTACTTTCAGCCTGCAAGACTTGTAATGTTAAAAAAAAAGTTTTAAAAAAATTAAAAAATAAAGAAGAACCAACGGCATGTCCGATTCCTAAAATTGTTTTAGTTAGTATTTTTTAAAATTAGTTCTATAGATATAATAGTGCTTAGTGCTCCTCCATATGGAAGTGAAATTCAAAAACTTCCATGTCTCATGCTTTCTTCAGGAAAAAATTCCAAAATCGGAGTGGACATGTTGTCTAACCTGACAAAAACTCTCGAAAGAAAGTTCGTGGAATGATCATGTAAAAAAAATATAATGATGTTCTATGACCGAGCTTTCACCAAAATACGTTTAAAATAATTTTATTACAAATTTAAATTCCTGTGAGAAAATCAAGAAAATTTCTTATATGGGATTTAACATCGAAAATTCTCTTGATTTTTCCACAGGAATTTGTATTCGCAATATAATTATCTTAAAAGTTTTTTGGTTAAAGCTCAGGTCATAAAATATCACTATATTTTTTTCATTATGTGACCAGTCCACAAAACATTCTTGGAGTAAATTGAGTGGGTTTGTCAGGTATTATAAGGCCCATGATGTTAAACGACACGTTTTCTCTGACTTCGGAATTTTTTTCTAGACATGGAATTTTTTGGAATTCGGTTCAATATGGAGGAGCACTAGAACTATTTTTAGAAAATACTATAACTATTTTGGGGGGGGGGGGGATCGGACATGCCGTTGGTTCTACTTTAATAAATGGACCATCATCGACTGCAACAACAACAAAAGTTGAAAACAGTTGAATAGAGTATTGTTCCTTAAATAATTTTTTTCTTTTTGCTGTAAGTGCGATTTTTTTTTTAAACGAGTAATTCATTAACTGCTTCGATAAAATTTGGTTACTATCTTTGTATACAAGACTGAACTTTCTTCTTAGATTTTGCATGGATTGTTCCTATTAGCATAGATGCATAACCAACATATAGGTATTAAGGTAGAGATAACGCCGAACAGCCGATCGACGTAATCCCCTTTGATTAACATGCAAACCTTAGCAAATTGACAAAAATTCTGAATTTTTTTTAGAGGCAGATATTAGTGCCTAAAAGTCATAGAAAAAATTTCAAAACAATTTAACGAGCCGATTTTTTTTTAATTAATTTTTTTAATTTTCAGCATAGGGCTTTCCCATGGAGAGCCAAACTAAAAAATTAATTTAAAAAAATCGGCTCGTTAAATGTTTTTGAAACTTTTTCTATGGCTTTTAGGCACTAATATCTGCCTCTCAAAAAAATTTCAGAATTTTTGTCAATTTGCTAAGGTTCACATGTTAATCAAAGGTGATTACGTCGATCAGCTGTTCGGCGTTATCTCTACCTTAAGTAACATAACTATCCTAGACAATATAATCACTATGAGCTAATTTCAAGCTTATATGTAGTGATATGTATGGTGTAGTAGTTTTTATGTGTTTAACAGACCAACAATGAGGCTACCGGCTTTCAATAGATGACCATAAAGTACTATATAATATAATAGCAACACTATAGTATATAATCATATTGATATTAATCTTCTTTCATCCATGATAATAAGAGCTGGTTCCTACTCTTACTCTGATTGGCTTAATCTGAGAAGAAATTTAAAGACGATTTACCCACGTTACCAATACAATATTAAATTTATATAAGATCCCCTCTCTCTTCCCCCTGTAACTAAATAGAGTAAATCAAGCAAGTGAAAATATCTAGAGGAGTCGGATACTGTACAATTCCTTATTACATAATTAATCGGATAAGAAAGAATTATGAAAACATGTATGCAGTCCAGGGTGTCAACTGCACTCGTAAAATCTCCGTCGACGTCGGCTTGACTAAAATCTTGTCAGCGATGGCGGAAGCTCAGTTGCCTACGCGGCGCGGGTGGCTTGCGTTGAGGAATGCATGGTTTTGGTGGAAACTTCAAAAAGAGTTTCAACTGTTCTTTGTATAAAGGCTAATCATCCAGTTGATTCAGTCGACAAAAGAGAAATGGTACAGCAGACTGTCTGCCTGTGTTCTCTATAAAGTTCGTTCAGAGTTAGAGCAAGTAAAATCGAGAGTGAGTGAGAGTCAGCAGCGTGGGTGGAAGGTGGAGGACTGGAGAGGCAGCAGCAATTCAGATTGGGGGGTAGGGAAGGGGAGGAGGGGGCAGTTGGCGGGTGGTAGTTGGGCGGTCGATATTCCCCGGTCACGTAGGCAAGCACGACGCGGCACATTCAGCATTCTCTCAACCGTTCTTTGTACATACACCGAGTGCAATCAGAGCTGACTTATCTTAATCTGCATGAAACTCTATTAATATTTAATTTTTTTGACAAGTTACTCGTATTTATGTGAAAAATTAATGTAACCACCAACAAGTAATACAGTTCTGTTGTTAACTTCAAACCAGAAGTTACATATGTACTGTATTTTTATAATATATTATATTATAATAAAATACGAAAGACTTTTAAATTGTTAAATTATATCATTTTTAACTGAAGAGAATAAAATGTATAATATATAACCTTTTCAAAGCAGTTTTTCTTCTAAAAAAAAATGTATAAAATTCATGAAAAGCAACTTGTCCTATAACCATTACAGCAAATTTGTTCCTTCACCATGTAATTAGAATTAGCTGCCATTACCACATGTTACATGCCACTACAGCAACATATTCACTTCAAGACAAGCCTGTCCCCCCTCCCTCTTCTCACAGAAGAAAAAGAGAAAAAAAAAACTTGAGAAAAACTTTCTTTTTCCTTAAAAAATGACTTAAATATATATTTTTGAAGTAAAATAAAATAATTTTCTAGATCCGCCAAATCATCAAATTATTATTTAGGTAACTTGTAAAACAAAATTGTCTTTAAGAAAAAAACATCACTGCAATAAATTACTACACAACGAGATTTTAATAAACATGTGCTGATTTACAAAAAAATTGAACAGGTCACTTCTATTGCATAAGGCAATGGAGGAGTTCAATAGATTTTGATGAATTTCACATAATATTTTGTGCCTTTCGGGGCAACATGAACTTTAATCCTGCCTCATTTGCTAGCGCTGTAGCTCCAAAGAATTGCAATTATGGGGGAGATATTAAGAAGAGCATCCCAAAAGTTACTCTTTAGAATGCGTGGCAACACTTACAGAGCAACGGTAAAGTTTGTGGTGTCCGAAGCGGCGAAGCCGTACATACATCTGAGCTAGGTTGATAAGGTTCGGATATAATTTTTTCAATTTAAAACTGAACTATAAAACTAAAAATTTTAACGCAGAACCTGATCTCCTAATCTCAATGAGATAAATAATTTATTTCAAATTCTGCTATAAATTAAAATATATTTTAAATTTAGTTTAGTAGGTACTAAACTTTTCTGCAATGATGACTTTGACCATGAAATTTTATAAAGGTCAGAGGTGAAATTACAAAAATGGTATGATTTCATAAATATATAGCCCTGCTTAATTAAAATAATGTAATAATAGGTTTTGAAGAGTATGATAAGTAGGGAGAAATTAAAATTTTCTAATTTATGGCAACAACTTTTTAGAGTCTCAATTTTTGTTTAAAAAAAAAAATGCATAAATTCGAAAATATAATTTCTCTTTAAATCTAAAAATAGTTCAGTACGTATAAATTAACATTCTTAACATTTTTAACATTCTTTAAAAACACAAGGGTCTTTATTATTTTTGACAAAAGTCTTTTCTACGAAAGTATAATATACATTTGTTGTATTTGACCTCTGTACTATGACCTTCATTAAATTTCAAGGTCAAATTCATTAATGCAATAAAAGAAAAGTAAAATAAAATAAAGCAAGTAGTAATTTAATTTTTAATTGCATACCAAAATAATTGTTAATTATTTATATAGCATGCAGAATTTGAAACTTTTTTTTTTAATTCTAATACAATATAAATATTTTTACCTATATAATAATTGAGCGCGATTCACGAAGCAGTCAGCCAGGTTTCTAACCACGATTAGCTTATCTACGTTTAACTAGGTGGTTTAACACGTACGTAAAACGAGAGCTGATTTCTGTTTATGTTTACGTGAGTCGGGAGAGGGGTTTCCCTATACCGGAACATTGCGAAGGGGGCGCAGGAGGGAGGGAAAAGAGAAAGTTTTGAAGGGCCAGATTATACAGTGAGCATATATAGGCATAATGACGAAAATATATATATATATATATATAAAAAAATACTTTTAACAGTTTTTTGGCGGGGAGATTTTTTTTTATGAGTTCTATCGTGTACTGTTAAAGTATTATTAAAGTATTTAAACTTGATTTATTTTATTAAGTTAAGTAAGAAATTATTGTACACTTTGTTTATAATATGCTAGTCCATGCATTCTGGCCCTCCTCGCATGACGTCAGCGCAATCTCCTCTATATAGTTAAACGTGGTTATGCTAAACGTGGTTAGAAACGTGGTTAGTTAAGCTAAACGTGGTTAGAAACCTAACTGCTTCGTGAATCGTACCCAAAGTTTCCTTCAAAATTTGAAAAAAATTAATAACAAAACCTCACTGGTCACCTTAATTTACTTGTGAATATAATCTAAAGATCTCATACATTTTTTTCATAATTTATAATTGAATGAGGTGATCTCAGAGTATCATTTGAGTCTGATGACGATCAAGGCTACTACATAATTTGCGTTAACTCTTCGCACACGACCTATGAAAAAATAAATAAATAAAAGCAGCTAGCTTACTTAGGTTATAGGTTTGTTAGGTATCTCGCCACTGCATGATATATCCTTAAGTCATCGACACTCCCCCACCCCGCTTCCCCCAGCAGCAACGCAAACAGCACAACTTGAGACGAGTTGTGGTTCAAGTCAATATACTGTATCAACCAGGTACCGTATATATATAATATATATACAGAAAGCACAACACACTTAAATAAAAAACACATAAAATCGGTCAAAAAATACGCGTTCATTTTCCAGTAAATAAATTTTCTCTTATCTCTTAATTTTACTTTAAAATATTAAAAAAAAACGCGTTATTCATGTTTTTTTTCCCTCATAATCTTATCCTGCCAAAACATTATACTCATTAATAGAAACAGAGAACGGCCGATATCCTTTTCGTGTATAATACACGTCATGGTATTTTCTCGTCATAAATACGTTTCTGTCTCCTTCACTTTATAAAATTTTTATTATTATTATTATTTTTTAGACGGTGGGATTCGAACTCATGACCTAAGCCAGACGCATCTTGAGGATTAATACTTTTTATAGCATGGCATCTACATTATATATTAGACAAAATAATATTACAACATCCCGTCAATTAACACTACATTTCCCTGACTACACTCTAAATTCATATAATTATTTTAATGTAAATATAATATATCATGTATATTATAGTTTAGCATCACAACAGATATCACAAGTTAACGTAACGGTAACTTTTGGTCATTGTCTTTATATTAAACTATACAATGTTCCAAAACTTCAGATAATATATATATATATATATATATATATATATATATATATATAAATATATATATTAATCAAACCCTAATTGGGTACTTCTACTTACTAATTACTCACTAAATCAGAGACCCCGAACCTTCCGAAACCCTAACTTAGCGTTTCGCGGGCTCTTCCGGAACGGGGGTGGCCACGGCCTTGCAATCCATTCCGGCATTTGCCTGCGACTGAGGGAAGAGTGGAATATATTATTTTATTTTTTTAATTAAACCCTATTGGGTACTTTTATTTACTAATTACATACTACTTTGAAACCCCGAACCTTCCGAAACCCTAACTTGAGCGTTTCGCGGGCTCTTCTGGAACGGGGGCGGCCACGGCCTTGCAAATCCATCCCGGCATTTGCCTGCGGCTGAGGGAAACGTGGAAACCTCAGCCAGAATGGACGCTACAGCTTTTGTTAATGAACCGGAAGTGCAATGGTCCAAAGCCAGGGGAACCACATAGTGGAAAAGCGTAACGTTTTACCCCTGGGTGGGAAACGTGGTTTTTGTTGAAAATGGTCACCCATCCAACTACTAACCACACGCGGCGTTGCTTGACTTCGGTGATCTGACGAGACCCGGTCAAGCGCACTACGCCACACCTTTATGCTGATGATACTAGTTTTAAAATTAAAAGCTTAGCTAGTGCATTCAAGACTTGATAAATATTATTAACGATCTTATTATGGAGGTCAATTCATATTTTCAATAAAATAAATTGCAACTTAATATATACTTCAAAAACCAATATTATTAATTTCCAATTAAACAATAACTTTGTTAATAATTAATTAGATGACTCACAATACACTGCAATGGTGAATTTATTCCTTTTAGAGATAATGCCAAATTACTGGGCATAAGTATATAATTTTATTAATATGGATAAATATTTGAAATGGAATCAGCATATTGACTAGCCTTGTAAAAAATTAGCTTTATTCATATTTGTATTTAAGATGTTTGAAAAATTCAATTAATGTAACAACACTCAAAACTTTTTTTTTTTTTTTTTTTTCATTTTTATTTATTTATTTTTTATTTTACTTTAACTTATGGAATAGAAATGTGGGGTAATGCAGCTCAATATCTGACCCAGAGGGTATTCATATATTTATCATGCATTGATTTTTATAAAAAAAAATATACTCATTATTTCGGCCATTATAAAGTACATCACCACATCACCTCAATAATCTCCATAATACAAGGACTTATATCCCAGCAATACATAGAACTTCGACTTATGAAGATGGACTGCTTTATTCTTTTCAAAAGTTGTTTAATAGTCTCCCAAGCTATTTAAAAAATGAAAGTAACATTGTGCACTTTAAAAAGAAGATAAAATTGCATTTACGGGCACTGAACATATTCAAAGTGGACGATTATTACAAATGAATATGTAATGTATTTTTTTATTTTTGTTGACATATCTTTTAGAAGAAGAACAAAATTTTGAATTATACATAATATATATTTATATATATGAAATATATTACACTACTTTAACGTTAAAATTCTTTTAATAAAAATTTCTAGTATAATACGTGACACGCTTTGATATTAAGAGATGGTGGCTAATCAACGCATTATAGCATACGCAGAGATTAATACCACTTACTATTCTCTGCGTATACGCCAGCTCATGTGTATAACGTATCGTACCGGTACAGCGTATGTATATACTGTAGCGAATTTGTGTCCGACAGTCAACGTTCACATTAGCGAACCACCAGCATATATCCATGTGCTCAATAGCCTCATCTCTCCTTCCATACCGTCTATATTACTTATAAATATTTTTCTCTGCGTAAATTTAATAAGAATGTGGTGTACTTAGAGGTAAAGAAAATTTTATACTAAATATATTGAAACAGGTAAAGTGGATATGAAAACTTGCTGTGCTGTTTGTAATTGACGTTGTGTATTTTTATATAAATTTTATAAAATTACACGAATTATACGTATATGTATATATGTTGCACTCAAAGAAACATACCACATACCGATAGTAATTATTCTTTACCTAAAGAAAATTAAGATAGTAGTTAAAACAAATATTCACGAAAGTAACTTAAAAAAAAAAAAAAAAAAAAAAGGAAGCATCATGTGAAGTTATTCTAGCCATTCTAGCCAGTCAAGTCTGTTATATAGTTGAGACGTATATATAAAATATTGGCGGCAGTTGGAGGTCTGTCGTCTTTATTTGCAGAAGAAGCAAATATTTAAGTTTCCGTTAACACAATGTATGAACAGAGGCGGCAGCGAGCGCACAGAGCACGGTGCGAGCAAAGCAAGGCGTCTGCGAAGCGCCGGCTTCATACATATACACGTCACTCAAGCACGCACTAGGCGAGCAACATACAGCCAGCCAGTCGGCGGTATAAGGTATATACCGGCGGCATAGCGCCAGCACGACTACAAACACGCCCCTGGTTAAGTTTATACTGCTAATCTCGTCAGCCGTGATGTATGTATGTACTTCATGTCTGATGAAGTTGATGAATTCACTCCCATACAATTCAGTGATAATTCCACTCGCTGACAACTATAACAATCACGTTATAATCCGGAAAGAACAATGAAAAGAGTATAACACGCATGATGCACCTAACTATATGTAAGCTTTTTCCTGCCCCTCAGACTTCTCAGCTCATTTCAAATAATAATACTGTAATACGTTGACAATTTTTATTATAAGTACATATGAAATATTTGTAATTACACCAGTACATCATGTTGACAGTACAATACATACATGTATATTTACAGTATAAGTATAATTGTGTATGTATAATGCAGACTTCTGATATAAAAGATCTGCATGTAACACACTGAAGTTATATAGTAATGGTAATGATGTAATATTAGCTAGGCGTTTTGTGTTCTTTAAATTCTCATGGCATAGATGATGATTGTAATATAGAAAATTTATAGGAGCTGCATGTTGTTCGGCTAAACTATTAAGGAAGCTAATAATATAGAATTTTTACTATCAAACAATTCATATTAAACCTTAACAGCCTTAACTATCTCATAATTAAAAAAAAAATGATAATAATAATAATAATCGCATTCTATTTATGTATTGTAAAATATTTAAACTTTATCCTAAGTTTAAAATAAAAATGTGGTGAAAAAATGTCTATGAACAGAAATAATTTTTTAACAAGCCAGACAAGTTTTTTCTTGATATAAAAAAATAGCTCCATCCATTTATTTTTAAATGACTGCGACGAACTGAACAACAACTGACCAGTGAGGTAGCAAAACGATGTACAGAGGGTCACATAACTTACATTAAAATGATTCGAATTAAACTTCTGGGAATGTGCTGAAAGCAAAACATTACGCATTTCGCGTGAGCGGATAATTTTACTGTACAATTATCCGTGGATCCCGCAAGGGCAGATCCAGAATTCAATTCTAGGGGTAAAGGATGGTGGCCCTTATAATGTTAATTTTGGGGTGATAAGGGTGAGAGGACATCAGGTAGGATGTGGGATGTGTAATTTCTAAAATGGAGTTGAAGGGGGGAGGGAGGGGAAGCAACCTGGATCCCTGTGGATTCACCACCCTTACATTATTATTGTCGGTGGACGTATCTACGCGTAGTACGGTATATCAAGTAACTGCTAACTGTATTTCGAGTATATATATATATATATGATGAATATTATTTTATATTATTAGTATTGATAGTATTATATTATAATTGGTTAGAAAAAAAAGGCATGCTTGCACTCTCACCATGTAAAGACGTAATATATATATATATATATATATATATATATATATATATATATATATTATATACATCACATGTTTACTGTATACTAAGAATTTTAATTTGTTTGCATTTCAACGTCACATACTAAGAATTTTAACTTGGCAAGGAAACTACAAGAATAGTGAGAAAGTGTATTACAGTAATTAACAGGGAGGAGAAATCAGTTGTTTATTTGGGGCGGTTGTTCACGTCGTTTACTTGCTTAGCGTGGTGATTTCGCCACGTGGTTTATTTTCTAGCTTGTTGCCCCTGCCCCTCATCACCATGGCGTCACAAGGTCAGGTTCGCTCCACTCGCTCCCGCAGCGCCTCGGCCCAACAGTGAGAGAATGGCAACCCGCCTGACGCACATGCCCACAGGAAAGCATAACTACCAAGGCGCTTGTCTTGAAAAATACCCCCAAAGTCAAAATTATAGAGGCTTATTTTTCTAAATTTGCTGATTTCACGGAACAAATTTTTGCTCTTAATGGTAAGCAAAACACTTACAATAAGACTTATAAAAAAAATGTATTATATTTCTAAATATACATACACAAAATAATATGCAAGCAAGGTGATAAACCTGAAGCTATTTTAATGACAATTCGAGACATTTGAACCTTTCTAAACTGATTATTACAGTTATAACTGGAGGTGTAGCGCAGTGCGCTTGACCAGGTCGTCAAATCACCGAAGCCAAACAACGGATGCGTGACTATTTTCAACAAAATCACGTTTCCCATCCGGGGTAAAATCGTTACGCTTTTCCACTCAGTGGTTCCTCTGGCTTTGGACCATCACACATACGGTTCATTGACAAAAACAGCAAAAGCTGTAGCGTGCATTCTGGCTGAGATTTCCACGTTTCCCCCAGGCTCAGGTACAGAGTGGCTGGACACTTACGTGAATGAGATATCCTTTATAGCCACCCATTGAGCAGTTTTCTTTGTGTATCTATGTTTTGTATGCTGTGTTTTGCTCAATAAACATTTATATTATTATTAAATGCCGGGAAGGATTGACAGGCCGTGGTCGCCCCTGTTCTCATTGAGCCGGCCCGCAAAACGTTTAAGTTAGGGTTTCGGAAGGTTCGGGGCTTCAGACTAAGTGAGTAACTATTAAGTAGATTTGCCCAATTAGAATTTGATACAAAAAAAAATCAGTTAAATATTATTACTTATACTGTATATTATACTGAAGTAGAACAAAAGAAAATCAAATATGTTAGAATTGGTACATACCACAACAATAAAATTCTTTTTAGCGATTCCATTATCAAAATTCTTAGTTTTATTAAAAATTTTAAAATTATACTATTTTTATATGTTACATAATATTTTCACATATTTTAAGCAATTTTCTCTTGTCAAAGAAACAGAGGAATTCAAAGTAAAACCAAGTTTCAAATAATATTCGCAAAACTCGTTTCAAAAAACTTAAAAAAATTTATCAAGAAGTAATAAGCTAATAACAGTATACATGTTTATATGTAATATTCACATTCTTAGTTTCCAGCTTTTAATCTCCTGATCACACGTGTACGTTTTTTTTTTTTTCTAAATTTTTGTCTTTTTTACTATTTTTTTGCCTCTTTATTACATTGCTCCGTCATCGTTTTGTAGCTGGCCATTGACCATCTCAAGGGTCATGGTCAAATAATTAGTGATGTTTATTTTATGATAAAAAAAAAAGTAGCTAGATGACATTTTTTTTTAAATTTCCTTAGAATACAGTAACTAAAATGTCGTATTGAGGTTAATCTAATTACTTGAACCATAATTGTATGACATCATTGACATTTTTTAAAGGTCACTACTGTGAACTTCCATGTTATAAAGTACAGATAAAATGTCTCTTTGAGCAGCACGGAACCGACAACACCACACACTATGTCTGCACTCTTCAGCATTTATATATATATATATATATATATATATATATATATATATATAAAAAGAGAAAAAAATAAAAAAAAAAAAAAAAAACGATAAAAAGCATGCATGGGAAAAAAGCAGGCGGTCGAATATTAAATTACTGCTGGTGAAATATTAAATGATGGATTATCTGGACTTTTCTGAGAACTTTGGAACTTGCTACCACACGAATGAAATCGACATTATATGAGGCGCCGCAGATCAAACGAGGTTATATCCAAGCCTAACTGGGATTGAATTTTTGAGCCTCAACTGCATCAACAATAATTTTTTCTCATCACTTTTGAGCCTAGATTTGGTAAGACGAGTTATGCCCAAATCCAGGTTCAATAGTGGTGTGAAAAAATTATTTTTCATGTAACCGAGGCTCAAAAATTCAATCCCAGTTGGGCTTGGATATAAATCCTTTTGATCCACGGCAACTCATATAGTTTATAGCGACATTTCGGCTGATGGTATGTGATCATGTCACTCATGTAATCAATGGTAGGCCTGTATTATGCAGTATTTTACACTTTTACAATGTTTTTGTAGTTAAAATAATATAAGTACACCACATAATCAATTTCTTCCCTTTTGAAACCCATACTATCACATATATTGTATAACATACGTCACAATTATAAAAAAAGAGGGTAGGGATTAAATACGAAAGCATAAAGGGAGACTATATAATAGCACAAATGTTGCAGTTATCCTTTACACAATTAAAAAAAAAAAAAAAATACTTAATGCAAATTAAATTTATATTATAGCATATTTTCTGTATTTATATTAAATTACTTTTTTTTTAAACAAACTGGAACAAAGTTTGTTCATGGGATGCAACTTATTCCATTCACTGTCTGTCCTAAAAATAAAACTATCACTCGTAAGCAGTTCCTACAGTTAACACGATTGAAAAAATAAATAAATAAAGAATTGCTCAGCAATTGTTACGAGCAAGACACGTTACTTTGATGTCATGTAACCGTATACTTAATTCAGCGATTACCAACTATTTAAATTTAAAAACAAAACGTCCATGTTTATTCTATCACTGCAGTACTTTTTATGGTTACTCTCCATTCAAGCTGTAATATACTTAGGGTATTACGGAGAGAAGGCAAATTTCAGAAGATTAATTTAAATAGCGAGGAGAAAGACAACAAGAAATTAGTAAGTATAGTGACAAGAGTGTTTCATTTCACATGCATACACCATGTTTTTTTTTTTTTTTTTTTTTAATTTTCCACTCTTAACATTTTTAACATTTTTTTATATATTATATATAGTATTTTATAAATTTCACTAGTACGAATATATAACTGCATGGTATAATATATTATACTCATTTTAGTCGAAGAAAAACAGATGAGTTTCCTTCGTCGAAATTAGCTATTCTTAAATATATAGTCGGGTAAAAATAAAAATGTAAATTTATGTTGTTGTTTTTCCTCCCTACTAAATTATTTGAAAATCAATTCGCAGTTTTTACATAAAGCGTTTTTCAACTAAACAAGTAACACTACCCACGGAGAACACCTGATTGACAGCAACTACAATTCGGTTAGTTTAAGCTAAGTCTGTAGCGTTCAAACATAAACCAGGCACCGATCCAAAGTCTATCACACCTTCAATACCCCAAACTTAAATATTTCAACAAGTAAACGTCGGTAGTATCCGCCAAAAAATAAGGTGCAGTTTCAGACTATTATTTAAGAGAATATAACAAAAACAGGCATGCAGGAACTATAATATTAAGTTTGTTTGTTATACCTTTGAATTAAAATTTATTTTTCGTATTATACGTTATAAAGGTAGCAATAACATATTAATATGTGACTAACACAGAGACGTAAATACAAAGACAATTACAAATATGTTGTCTTCTATAAGTAAGCTGCAGTACTATACACTTCCATTTACTACAGTATTATCTATACACCTTAGATAATACAAATTAATTATGATTAATCAATTATTAAATGTATACTGTATTTAAGAATTTCAAACATTTGCTATATATTGTTATATCCATGCATACTGTGCTTTATGTTAATTTTGTGTGTGTATTTTATTTTTAAACATAGCATTAAATTACAGAGTGACACTTATAAAAAATTTGAGAAAGAAATAAAATGAAATTTATGCGTAATCAAGATATTATTACTATAATATGTCATTTGAGAAGTTTTACTTATAAACTGGACATCATCATTACAACATTAACAACTCTAAGCAGTAACGTAATAATTATTATACCTAAAAATGGAAAAAGTTAAGAGGAAGTATGTTAGTAATATTTTTTTATGTTTTACCTGATTGACTAACTTGTTTTCAAATAAAATAAAAGTTCATGCGACTAAAACAAAAGTATAGATCCATGTAAATAATATTTTTAAAAATAGTCATCAATTTTAAATAATATCGTCAGATATCACGAGTAATTATTTTCCTTGCATCATATTAGTTTAACACATACATACAGTTAATGTAACCAAAATACACGATTAAAAAATAAATGCTGGCTAGTGGCTAAAAAAAGGGGGCAAATATGTGTCTTGAAATTCTCTTTGAAATGTCGTAGTTTTTATTAGTCTCTAATTTTACATTTTGTTATATAGAAGACCAGTTCTGATAGATGTCGGCCGCTTCATAGCTGCGGCAAGGTGCTGGGTTTCGGTGGAAGTAGCGAAGGTGTAGGACTGAAAGAGATATTACTATAGATAGATACATAGCGATGATGAGGATGGTGGGTTCGCGCTATCCTCACGTTTCCTTGGTTAACATTAAGGGATGCTTCCGAGTGCTGACTATATACAGGATTATACACCGACTCCAAATAAGTAAGTCAGTGTTACAAGCTGCTATAGACCCCCCACAGATACAAAGATGTCAAAAACTATATAATATATATTTTTACATATTTTAATTCCCATATATATATACCATATAATTTAGCCACGCGGCGACAAAATAATACATATTTTATCTGCTGACGTAACCATATATTATATTAAAAAAAAGGTACCAAGTTGTAGGATGAAGCAGGTATGTAATTCAAACGTTGAGAGCGATACTTTTAATTTATATTGTATACAAATTAAACGTAAATAACAGTTCTTTTTTTTTTTTTTTAATTTTGAACTTTAGAAGATATCCATATTTAAAAATGAATATTTAAAAAAAAAAAAAACATTTAATTCCAAACACTAACTTGTGTACATATAGAATTATATGGACTGGTGCTGCATTAGATATCTATTATGACGGTGGAAACAACGAAAAATCAGCTGACTTGAAGCACCTATCTTCATGATACAATTTAAAAATAATTTTAAAATTTCATTTCCGAATAAGGGAAAATTCATCAAAATAATATTAAGGCGCAGGAAACTTTATGCTACGTACTTGCATGGTAAGTGCAACATTTTTTTTTATAAACTTCAGAGATAATTCATCGTGTTTTAAAACCCTGAGCCTAATTACATTGCGTTACAATTAAAAGTCGTTGGTAAGTTAAATGTTAATATGATCATTACTGTGTGTGTTTGAAAACTTCGCTTCGAATTTATATATTTATTAATATACATAATATATATATATTAAACGACAGTTCGAGAAAACAAGACTTTGTACCAAATAAACAGCAACATAATGTATTTTTTTAATAGTCTACAAGATGTTTTATTAGTGTTTATAAAAGTAAACGACAAAATACTTTCAAGGATTTTTATAAGGACGCAAAACTCATCTGTCCGGACTGCGGTTCGAGAATAAAACTTTATAGCCGTCGAGGGAGAGGAGAGTGATATAGCTGCACATGACAGACAGAGCAGCCAACAACTTTGCAAATAAGTCGGCGAATGCTGGCAGCCTGAAGCTTCAATGCCTGTGCTCATGGCTTACTGGCTAGCTGGTTCATACATATAATATACCATTTATTGACGTCCTAAACCAATGCAAACTGTCTTTGCTTGATGTCTCCTAACAAATATTCTATTTTTTGCGCATGAGAAAGAAAATGTAAAAAAAGTACAGAAATAAGTCTGTGGTTGCAGAAAATATTCCACAAACAATTGCCGCGCGAGTAAACTTCATCTGCTCTACATGGGGGTTTACATTATTTCAGACATTCCTTCCTTTCCTATTTTTATGACTTTTTTTTTTTTTTTTTTTACCTTCGCGCAGTATAAATGTAATATTATATTTTATTAATAATTTAACTTTTGCTTTTGCTTGTGAAAATTCTTCTTCCGTTTTTTTAAGAATGTTGAAGTATCTATTATATAAATATGTGTATAATATTTATAATATACACAATACATATATAATATATTATAAACATCGGTATTAGAAAATGTACATGAATAATTATTCTTTGTCTAAACGAAAAATGTATTTGAATACTGTAGAAATATTCAAAAAATGTATGATTTTGCATAATAGATTATATTTATTTTTATTATGTAGTTGGCCTAAACTCTAGACAATTCTTTCTTTCTTTTCTTTTTTTATTCCTTCAGAACGCTCCATATTTTTTAAATATCACGAAAAAACAGTGGAAATTATTTGTTTTTTCATTAATTCATAAATATACAAAAAATTAATTAAAGCACATTGAAACTTCTCTCTACTTGTGAAACGACTGAGTCAATATTTCGAAGAATAAAACTGTTACATGAAAATAATATTCAAGATAATTGCACGTAGTCGCCTCTCATGACTGACCCCATAAATATAATTATGCATGGTATAATATATACATATATAGTTTGAATCTTGATAACGTTAAGTTGTATTTCCTCGTGTGACAAAAACATGGTTCTTGTAGGTGCCAATTTTTTTTTTATAAGAGGTAATACTTTTTAATATGAGAATAATTATTATTATAACACATAATAATATTCATAGGAAATGAACTGAACTGGTTGTATAAATAATATACAAATCCTGGAAGTATAGTATATAATATATATTATACAATGTTAAGGTATAATAAATGTGTCTGTGTTTGTTTGTAGACGGGCGCATGTAAAATTATTTTTCAAATTAGTTGAGATGAAGTGTGATAAAGTAGGGGGAGGGAGGGAATAAACAATGAAGTAATTAAGAGAACGGTGGGCGGCTTGGTTGCATGGTTACGGCGACGTCGGTGTCGGCTGCTGCTGTCATATAGGTAGACAGGGAGGAATGTAGGAGCAGGCAGGCGGGCTACATCTTCTTCACTGAGGAGATGCTTGTCACTGCCTCCTTGTGTCCTGTCCTGTCACTCAGTCCGCTACCTACAGCTACCTAACAGCCTGATGCAGGGTGGGGTTCAACAACGCCCAATAAGAAACTTTTGATGGGACGACTCTTTTGCATCTAATCAGAGCAGACTTGAGAAGAAAGGAAAATAAAGAGGATGCAAGTGTTATTATAAACAACTATTATTATACTCTAGATACTGAATCTTTATCAAATATTAAAGTTAACTATCACATACTTTGTTCATCCTATGTTGTTCAATGCACTTTTTTTTTTAACTATTGTGTTTCACTTAAAACAGGTTACTAATTGCTAAATTTAAAAAAAAAAAAAATCATTATTTAGTTTGCAATATCCTGTAGCGTTCTACTCAAATATAAATTTATCATAAGAAAAAAAATCAATTTGTCTACCCGTAGAATTTTTGTCAGTGACAATTAATTTTATTCCGTTAAAGTATTTAAAAACTTACCAGAACACGCTGCCATACCTCAGCTCGAAGTGACGAAAAGTCACCTGAGCCAAGGCAGGAAGCGATCCTGGGTCTCCCGAGCGATAGGCAGAGATCAAACCACTACGCTACGCTGCTCAGTATTTCAGGTTATATAATAATAATAATGTTGTGAATTGCACTAATTCTAACATTATACCAATAGACAATAATTATTTTAAAGTTTTGGATTTGAAATTTTCTTTTAAGGATGCCAACCAGGTCTTATTGTTTTGGAAATAACTAGTGATGTATTGCAAGGACAACCAATTAGAGAGCAAAATGGAGCCGTTCTGCTTATTCCTCCTAAAGCGAGAACTGAGATGAATAAAAATGGTTTTGTTTTGTTTTTAGGACTGTAAATGAGTGGAATAAGTTACCTGCTTCTGTCGAACTATGTTCTGAAAAGAAATTTGTTTCTATAGTGAATTGGTTAATTTGTTGCACTATGTCACTATTCAGAGTGGCTACTGCTCATTATTTCCCGATGGTAGAACTAAAATATAACTAAATATAAATAATAGCTAAAATATTTTTACACCTAAAAACAAAGGACTTATACACCTGCATGATGAAGTAAAAAATAATGACAAGATCTTTTTTTTTTTACATGCTATTTTCCTGTTCAATGTGCTATCTAAAAAAAAAACATGATCGTGTTCAGCTTTATTTATTTATTTATTTATTTATTTATTTATTTATTTATTTATTTATTTATTTATTTATTTATTTATTTATTCATTATTTTTTTTCACCAATAAAATTTAATAATATGTACCGAAGGTTTGATAATTTTTCTGTGTTTCACCATCTACTAACAGTGTTACTATGTTACTAACAGTGCATCAGTGCATTATTTACCTTTAGAATACATTTAATTTAGTCAATTTAATTCGAGGTACTATAACTATGGCAAAAGCCTATCAGTTATTAAGCTCACTTTTTTTTTCTTTTTACTGACCAAAAACCCTATGGCATTAGGTCTCTTCGTAAACACACAATCAGATGATAATAAATTATTATATTTTCCTTAAATAACCTATTATACTGTACAGTGTATTATTATATAGACGGTTCATCTGATTATTGATTCAGGAAACGATTATGCATTTACGAACAGCTATTGGGGGCGATTTACGATAGTTATCCAGGTTTTTATCCGCGTTTAGCTTAACCTCGTTTAACTAGGTGGTTTAACACGTAAAACAGGTATAGTTTAAACGTGGTTAAGCTAAACGTCATGGTTAAAACCTGGCTAACTGCTTCGTGAATCGCGCTCATTAATTAATATGTAACCGAAGTTGGGTTCAAATAATATAATAACTAATAATAATAATAATATGTGATACTGATAGAAACATAATTAAATTTCTTGACCTTTGCCATTCAAGACGGGAGAAGATGACCCGATATTTTGCCAAGTCCCAAGTTATTTTTACAGTGGCCGGGTAACAATGGGTCACGTGGTGATGGTGCTTACTTTACGCCATGGCAGCTTCTCTGTATAGGTATATGCATGTCTCTTAACGCATGTGAGATATATAGCACCCTTTGCCAATACAAAAGTCAATCTCGACATAGGTTATTTTAATTCTGTTCTTCAAATTCAAGGAACATTTACGTCACTATATAACATAATGTACTGCTTCCATATAATATTATATCGCAGACCACCAAGAGGCTACCACGAATCATAAATATTATATACATTAAAGTACCCTTGAAAGTGTCATAGTCATATTGAATGCAGCAGATGGCTTGCACGGTCACCAGACAGTCGCGTCTTGACGCAACAGACGTTCTCTCACTAATCTTAATTCTCAACTCCAGAACAATTACTACAAGACACTCTTACTGCAGTATGTACTAAGAGCTAAAAGTTATTCACTTAACAAAATCACAGAATATACAAGACGCATGTGGCAAAGAAGCTTTGGTGATAATTAGTCTGCAATACATCATAGTAGAACACTACTTTCTCTGCTCACCATTATATAATTTCATTCGACATGAATATATCATAAGGAAAATATTACTAATAGCATTGCAGTGTGAACAATCCAATAAAGAATATTGCTATTTTAAAAAATACATATTGCTTTGCTTTAAAATCAATATATTTTATATAGTAACTTTATAAAATTTATTACAAAGTTAGGTATTATTTATTTAATACTGACTGCTGGTGTTACTATACTATCAAATTAATTTTATATTCTCTCCGAAGTAACTGGAAATATAAATTTTATGGCTATTTATTTATTTGTTGTTTGTTCTTTTTGTAATTCAGTTTTGAAACTTTGCAGAGTTTTGCAGTAAAAGTACTGACCTATAATATATGTTTGAAACTGCAACGCTGAAATGCGAATACGAAGGCCAGAAACACTACATTTCTGGTTACGTAATAGACAAAAAAATGTTGCATTTTTTATTTCATAATTATAAAATATGCATAAAATTATGCTTTTCTGAATTTTATCATTTTTTTTTTTTTTTTTTTTTTTTTGCAATGCGGGAACTATAATTTAAAAAAATATAATTATTAATATATTAATCATTAATATTAATATAAAAAAATATTATTAACAGCTTTCACATGCATTAATATTAATGCGATAATTAGATAAATCTTCAAAAAGTTGATACTAACTGTAAGCAAAATATTAAAGCAACATATTAATATTATAATATGTATTTATATACATTATATATTATATACATAATAACAAAGCACCATTGATTAAAGATGGAACAGTACCCCCTATCAAGGTACGACAATCATTGTCAATATGAGATATTATTGCGATTGCGTTGACAATCTGAGGAAAGTATTATATACGTAAGAGAAGAGTCGTTAGGCTAACTTAGGAGTCATCAAACTAACATGCTAAAATTAATAACTAAAATTAACATTGCCCTTGAATTGACACTTTTATGGGCCTTACTTTAATAAAATATATTTACTAACAAGCTTGCTATTATATCTGTCACTATTCAGAACAACATTCTATAATAATTGTAATGCAAATAAGGTTGACATTAAATTTTAATGGTAACCATATAATTTAGATCCATGGCATCATAAATAATAACGGAGAAATATATATATATATATATATATATATATATATATATATATATATATATATATATATATATATATATATATATATATATATATAATATATATATTATAAATAATATATATATTATTATATATATATATATATATATATCTGCTATAAAGGTCAAAATCGCAAATCTGACAGACGGATTATAATTCATAATACCAAGGTTGAATAATAATTATTGGTCTCACCAATTTTGTGAATTCAAACTTTTATTAATATTATTCCTACGCATATAATATATTGTATGCTTCACGGCATGTATTGTTTATATGTATTTGGGTTTGATTACCATACAAGCATCTGATTAGTAATAATAGTATATTCTATACTATAGTCAAATCATACTGTCATACAGAGTGACATGAGATATATTTTTTAATAGTTTTGTGCCTTATCTTTTCAATTTAAATTTTAAAATTTTTTTGTCCTTCAGAAATTTTAGGGTTTCAAGCTCGTGTCTGATTCTGAGTTAACGAAAGTATCAAATTTAAATAAGACCTTCAAGTTAAAATATGAAAACTTTCAAACTATAATACGTACCATATTTTGAATGTTATTAGGAGATGATGACAGTTGCTACAATAAACAAGAATTTTCTCGTTCCAAAACATACTTCATTGTTATTTTTCAGACAAAAAAGAAATAAAATTTCATAATATGTTTTTTATGGTTGTATTATACAAATAGTTAGTGAAGAAAACTATATAACTGTACGTTATCTCTCAAGTGCGATATGTTTATAATTATACATCTTCTTTAATTTGTCCAGTCTCCGTCGCTACCATTTAATCCCTATATGTTTTTTATAAACTTAAAAAATTCATAGGTCGAGTGACTGAAACCTCGGGGAAAGGGGGGGGGGAAGGAAGGGGGGTACATTTTATATTGTTATAAAGAATACAAGTGTATTTTCAATTTTTCACTGCTAACAGTAATATTGACATTTTAGAACCGGACGTCTTCTCATGTGATTTTTCATTCTTTTATTTTCACTTCACAGATGAACACGATTTTTATTTTTATATATTATAATATATTAATAGATTGAAAATCATTGAACTGTGCATTTGTGCGTACCAAAGAAAAGAGTATAATTTTAAAGTAATATTTCAACACCACAAGGGGACTTTTTACAATATACCATGCATGACAATCAAAGTATGCAATGATTTACTATAGGATATGTGAATATTGTGCCGCGGGAAAGTAAATTTAATTATACATTACACAGTAATGTTATACTTCTAACTAACCACCCAAGCGCGATATCTGTTCATTTTGGAGAACACTAAGTCTTATTAAACAATACACAAATATCTTATTTTTTTATTTTTTTAATTAAGTGAATATAATTTGAAAATATTTGTTGCAATTTGAAAGAAAAACTGTGTTGGATTTATTTATATTTTATTTTTATCTCTTTTTATCCCTCCAGTGCAATTGCATTTTACTTAAATTTTGATAATATGGCTTAATTTAATGAGCACACTTTCATCACTTCCATATTACATTAATGTCATGTATGAATTAAATTTAATTTCAAAAGGTTTTGTCTTTCGTTGAAAACAATACTAAAAAAATAAAAGTAGGTATGTTTTGTAGAAGTTATTCTTAATACTGAATGAAATTTTATGTACGAGGTTCACGTAAGTACACAAGTTATGTGTAATTGCATTGTGCCAACCACCTTGGGGCTCAGTAACTCTAATTGTGATAGTCTTTTCTACTATAGAAGCTTGCTGACGGGCCATGTGCACGTGCACTATAGAGCGAGGGGCTGTTGCCTTCAGGGGTACACGATGTGTAATGCACGGTAAGGCTGACCGGCGGTGTCTTCTCATTGCTCGCACGCGGAAGAAGTGCCAACCAGCAAGTAGTCATGGCACGAGAAGTTAATTTTAGCAGCACGGCCTTCAAGCATTGTCTCAAACACAAGCGTCTGGGAATTGCAAAAACGGTTATGTGATTTGTGCAGTATTATTTATATAAGATTAATTAATTAAGTTACCAGTATTGAGGCCAAATGATTTTTTGCTTTTTTTTTCCATTTTAGGTATTATGCATGTAAAATTAATCTACAATCTAATTAATCTATCGTGGAGGAGATGGATGGAATCCATTAAGTATTGCTTGAACTTAAGAAAAAGTAGTATATGATCAATGCCGTAAAGATATCAAGCCTTTAAAACAATAATTATTGAAAGTATTATTTATCTGTTACTCGTATGATATTCTCTCTTATTGCTGTTTGCCTCGTGAAATATAATTATTAATTTATGTATAATTTTTTTGGTATTTTCCTTATTTGATATAGCTGCAGACCTATTTTGACACAGGTTTGAGAGTCAATTGTGGCATTGTTTTGTATTATATGGCGAATTAGTGACCATTTAAAATATAATGCAATTAAAATTAGTTATAAAATACATTATTTTCATGCAACACATTGCAAACCTCTCAAATAATTAATTTTATAACGTTATATCCAAGTCAACTCCTTTTTAATTACTATTATTAAGAACAACAAGCAAAAAGCAGCGGCATTGATGGCGGAGCGCGCTTATCCAAACCGCAATTGCGTTTTTACAAGGAATTATTACTGTCAGCCCCTATACAATCGGAGTAAAGAAGTTTTGCACAATTTATGTGTGAAAATTCATGATAAAAGTGCATGTATATCCACTGAACAAAAAGCTAGGTTAAGATCAATAGCTTACTGTAAAGAATATGGATGTTAACTTTTTTGTTTTATTTTATTTTTGTTTTTTAATGTGTACACTTCGGAAAGCAAGAAATCTGCTCTGGTTGTCAGTCTTTATAACATGAAAGCTTGTAGCGATCGTTTTGGCAAATTTAAAATTTTTTACGATCGCTCGACTGTTCTTCTTACCTCTCCCAAACTTGCAAATCTGCATCTCTTGGAGCTGCAGTTCAGCAGATGCGGTTTATTTCAAAATCCACATAAGTACAAATACAATAAAAATATTATCGTTTCATTTACATTGCATCATCTCTAAATATCTGTAGAGCTGCATTTATATAGATTTCAGATTTTGGCGAACCATCAATCCTGAGTCCCGAAGGATATAATTATGAATTATGACGTATGCATCCGTTCGGATTTTAGACTCAATTTTTTGAAATTTATAATAAAAACAGCATAATTATAAAGTACACTTCATTCAAATAAAAATGTCTGATCCGGCTATGTTAAAGTATAGTCGGATAGGACATTTATCATTTATACATGAATGGAGTGTACAATAAAATCCTCGAGGTTTGCTAGTCTGATGCTCTGCATCGTTACATCAGTTTAAGCATTATATAATTATTTTCTGTCCCGGCAAGCAAATAAGAACTTTTTGATAAATTTGATATTTAAAATATAATGTATTTTTTCATATGTATGATAGTTTTGCATGTATTTTTATTTTACCAATGGGGAATTCTCCTACATTTATTTTAATTTTTTTTCAGATGCTCTATGCCTTGAAACTAAATGTCCCAAAACAAAAAAGTTTCAATTTTCAAAATTGGAGACATGGGAAATTTTTAAAAATCTTCCTTCTTTTGAATTTAGCGCCAAAACGTGACGTAGAAACTGCCTAGCAGGCGAAATTTTCCTGCAATAAATTTATATTTTCGATTATCACTCTTAAAGTAAACTGATATTAGAGACAAAACTATTGATATTAGGGTAGAAAAATCCGCTGATTTCGATCGTGTTACTAAAATTTATAGCCAATCACTACTTGACGCTCAAACTATGATATCAGGCAGTTGTTGTGTGTTAACTAGGGAGTTTCTACGTCACAATTTTCAGGTTTGCACGCGGGTTGCATACTTTGCCCCTATTCTAATAATCCCTTCAGAGTCCCCAAATTTGAGTTAAAAAAGTTGAAACTTAAGTCAAACTTATTGTTAATATGTACCCTATCATAATATAGTAGTTAAATTAAAATTTGAGTTGTAAGAGAATTCCCCATTTCTTGCCAAGTTCAATTGACGTAAGTGTGTCAGTAGTTATAGGGAAGCTAGAGTATACTGGCCGCCTGCAATGTTATGTTTTCTGGCTACGATCTTATAGCTCGCACATGCACTGGTCCCTAGCTGGCTCATTCAGTCATAGAGACGGTACTATTTCTTTCATTGAGAAGAAAAATCTGCTAGCTGGCCTTGACCTTGTAAGCTAATGATCAAGTTAGTGATGATATATAGGACAGTAAACCCATAACTAGCTGCTACTTACCAAAATATATCGTCTGTATTTTCAATGTTTCCTATAGGTTAAATCAAAGACGGTTCACCGCGATCTATATTTCTTTCCCTTAGACTATCTTACCGCCCAACGATTTAGAATAATAATAATATTTAAAAAAAAAAAAAAAAACAACTTTGGAACAATACGCTACAAAGTGAGTTACAGCTATAAGATTTTATCGTTTATATACTGTATAAACGATAACAAAAGAATACTTTTTTTGAACTATATTTTATTTTGTGCATGTTCTATAGTTGTATATTATGTTTTACAATGATATTCACGAAATGTTAAAGGTGACGTCAATGTAATAAAATGTTATATTACATCGCCGAACATGTATGTACGCGCAATACAATGAAACTATATTAAGACATAAATAATTGATATTCATGCATGACCGTATAGAACATTCTTCCTCGATGTGCAGGCGACCACACAGTCGCTACTTTATAAGAATAATAAACAATAGAAAATACACAATAAATTAGAATACATCACAAAATAGCAACATAAAATTACAACAGCAATAACACTCATAATATATTATACAAATTTAGAGCTAAATAAGAACAGCAAGAAAGCATAATTGTATAACATAGAAAGCGTCATGACGAAGATTTTTAAATATTATACATTCTACTGCATGGTATATACAATGTAATATGCATCATATAGTATGCACGTATTAGAGAAGTAATCTCGCATGCGAATGTCAAGACCAGAAGAGCAATTGTGAGCAAGAGCCGTGTGAAATGAATTTAAAAGCTTCAAAAGATCGTTCACGCAGATTCACTTTTTTTTTATGAAATTTCCTTGAAAACACTTTTTTTTTTATCACCTGACCTCACGAAAGATCGATTATTAAGAATGGTTACAGTAAACTTACATTGATGAAGTGATTTTAAATCAATTTTAAATCAAAATTACGCAAAAAAAAAATAGAGGAAGAGAAGAGAGAGAGAGGATTATATCATTGAGCTTTAATGCATGGACCACCAACCAGCAGCATCCTCACGCACGCAATATAATTATGTTTCACCTAGCAATCATAAACTGCAGCAGCCTGCCTGCAGAGTAAGAGTATAGTAAAGGTGGATTCACATGGCGATTTTTACCATGCGACGCGACGCGAATAATGCGCACTTGCTGTAACATCCATTGGCGGCCATATTGGGCGATTAAAAGAAAATGAGCATCGTAATTAACGCGATTACAGGCGAATTCGCTCGCCGCATAGGATTTCACAGCTTGTGTGACAAAATCACGTCGCATCGCCGCTGTCGCCATCTGAATCCGCCTTTAACTGGACGCAAGATAATGGTGAAAAAATGTTTGATGAATATATAATAAAATTTTAATACGTGCTATTCATATATACACATTTCCCATATAAACGTAAGAAAATAAATCGTAACCAATAAGAAAGAAATGGTACACACCCAGTTTAAAATATAAAAGAAAACAAATACACAATTATCTACATAGAGGTGTAGCATTTTATACTTAAAAAAAATAATTAAACAATATAAGAGAAGCACAAGAAATAATTATAAATTTGTTAATGAATCTGAAAATAAGTCCAGAACATGGACAGTAGTCAAAACTGAAACAGGAAAGGAGATCAAAATTAATTTAAAAAATATAATTACATGCCTACTCACAGGGGAAAATATCACAGACCCTCAACGTATTTCCAACATGTTAAATACATATTTTATCTTATCAGTTGAGGATGCACTGCTAAATATTAATGATATCAAAAATATATGGGCATAGAACAAGTGAATCCATGTTTTTCTCTTCTCTTCCCGAGATGTATAAAACTAGTATAAATAAAAAAAAAAAAAAAATAAAATGTGCTGTTAAAAATAATTTAAAAAAATTAAAAATTAAACTTCCTCTGGTGCAGATGAAATATCTGATACACTAATAAAATGTATAGGGGAAGATATTGCTAAATCGTTAAGTATTATTATATTATACCTATTACATGAAGGCGTATTCCCTCAATCATTAAAAACTTCAAAAATTACAGCAGTTGAAGAAGTTAAAAAAATAACACAGATATTACCACACAAAGGTCTATTGCTGGACTCTTGGGGAAATCTAACTGGTAAGATCATAGAAATCTGTGTAAAAAAAAAAAAAACAGATTCAAAATTTCTATATTTCGAAAAAAAAAAATCCAAATGTAAACATGGCTTCACCCCTGGCAGATCAACAACAACAGCTGCTGTTGTTGAGTTTGTAAATTCAATTAATGAACAGAACATGCTAAAAAAACTTGACCCTTGCTGTATTTATAGATCTTAAAAGGTTTTTGATATTGTCAATCATGATATATTATTAAAAATAAACTTGAATTTCTTGGTATTAGAGGGAATTGTCTTGAATTTTTGAAATCCTATTTAAAAGATAGAACTCAATATGTACAAATAAATTATATTGATGAGAATGGAGAGAAAGTTATGTATAAATCTGAGACATTAGGGTGTAATCATGGTGTGTCCCAGGGTTCAGTATTGGTTCAAAAAATAGGCCTACGAAATTTTCCTTGTTTATGTTTATTTCATTTTCCATGATAATGTTTGTAAGAAAAAATATTGACAATTTTAAGACAAATGAAAAAATAACAGGTCACAACACTAGAAATTCTAAAAAAAAATACATAGCATGTTGCTAAATCTGAACAAGAAAAGCGAAGCTTGTATTTATTAGGCTCAAAGGCCAAAGCTGTACAATAATCTTCCTGATACCTTAAAAAAATACCTAGTAATCAACTGTTTCAGTCAAAACTTATTGAATTTTTACTAACAACAATTTTTATCATGCTATAACAAGAAAAATAACAGTCTATAAATAAAATAGATGCTTTCCTTATGATAATAATAATAATTATAATAATATAATAAGCAATTGTTTTCAGATTATTGGAACGATATTGTTCTCAATTAATAACATATTCTGTAATACGTAATTGTTAATTTCTCAGGTATTGTAAACTGACGAGATAATACTGTAAAGTGTGATTGTAAATGTAATAAAATATAAAACTTATGACTATATGTTTTGATTTTTTTTTTTTTTTTTTTTTTTTTTTTTTTTTTTTTTTTTACAGGTAATAGCAATATTAAAATATTGTTAACAGATGTATGTACCTCACGGTTCTCTTTATGTGTAATAAATAAATACAAAAATACAACTTTTGGCGTGGCCGTTGAGGCACTTTCATTATTATACTATACGTGTGTAATGCAAGCAGGCAGGCGGGTAGGCACCACCATCACATCACCTCTTCCATCCAATCACCTAACTAGACAACTTCATAGCCTTCTACTACCTCCTACTCAAAACAAGTATAATAATATAACACTGTATACTATACTTAAGAATAGTCCAAACTCTAGCTATAAGTCATTGGTAAGGTCAACTAGAGCTAGTTTTCTTTTATCTTTACAACGTTTGCTTGTGCCAGTGTTTGTAGTTGTCCGCTTGAGTAACCAGTCGCCTAGCTTTTTAGTATAACAGACGATTGATTCCGTCCGCTCATTTCTCCCTGTGTATGTATCAACTCAAGTAGAACAAACAGCTACAGCTGGTTTGCTAAAATCCGGCTAATACTATTATCTAACAATGAAAAACCCTACACAAAATAAAGCTTCTAAGATAGAAAACACATTTTTTCACATCACAAAACAACTTACAAACAGACAACACTAGTGTAAAAAAGAGTGACTCGAATAAAGCACGAGCAAACGGCAAAGGTTGAGTTTCTCACATTAATTTCAAAAAACCAATCAATGATGAAATCAACAAGTGATTGATTAAGTGTGCAAATAAACATGCAAGCTAGGCAAATTTATCTTCTAAGCTTGTAGTGTGCTAACCACGCCCTGTGACAAAGGGCAACATGATGGAGGACATTTCAAGTGGTCGTGCCTATCTAGGGTTGCACAAACGTTAGAAACTTAAAACAAAAAAAAATCACAAAACGTAATGCATAATTATAATGGCACTTAATCACAAAACTGCTTTAATCATTGATATACGAACTATTTTTTTTAATTAATTTATTTTTGTCACATTATTTTATTTATCACGTGACAATCACGAAAATATTTCATAAAATGATAGGTATAATATGCAGACAATTTGTGAATAAGTGTGCGTCTCTAATGTCTCTTATATAAATTAATATTTTATATTGCCTCGTACCTAACACAAGGCCACAGCCACTTCCTTTCCTATCCTATAGTAACCTCTTACTCCAGTCTCTTTACTCCTTTCAACCTAAGGTTTGTCGGGCACCCTAGTACACTGTAGGGTGTATGAGCTCCGGCCTTTTAACTGTCTTATCTACAGGTTACATACGGGAAAGACATATTAGTACATGAAAATAACTAAATTTGTAATTACCCAATGGGCTAACTTTCAATGTCAGGCGCCCCAACCTCTCATAATTTTGGTTTAACATGATCATTTCCATTTTTTTCGTTATTCCTCTTCCTCATGTTATAACTTGATACATGCATGATGCAGCCCGCCGTACATAACTGCTTTACTGGTTGCGTACACACGGGGTCAAATCAAAGGGGTACACAAAACTACAAACTACTGTTAATTGAAATATCTTATGCTTTTGTTTGATTGTGACCGTTGTTGCAGAGCCCACGACAAATTTGACCACACAGTTATGTGTTTGAGACAAAAGCTGTTGAAGATTTGAATTATTTGTAAAGTCTATGCGCACAAATTTATGATATGTATTGAAAATAATAATAATAATAATAATAATAATAATAACCCCCACTTCTCCCCCCTGCATGTTTTTCCTTGCATGTTGCTTTTGCCCAAGTATTCGCTTGCAATGGGATCGGTGTTAGATGCTTGCATGCTGCACTGTGCCCCGGCGCTGTGTTTATGAGGGGATTGGGAGCATGTGGGATGATGCATGCAGGGGGGGCCCATGTCCACCTTGTCGTGGTGTGGGGGCTCCCCGTCAGGGGTCTAACGGGCAGGGAGGGTACCCAGCCTTCGTAAGGAGGTAACGGAGTGTGGGACCGTGCTTTGGGTTTCCACCTGGGGAGTTGTTCCTTGGGCTTCTCTTCAGTACCAGTACGCTGGACAAGGAAAATATGGAAAGTTCTTTAAAGGAGCGAGTTAATGGCGACCGGTCGAAAGGCCGCGCAGGGGGTTCTGGTACTGGGCCGTCTGTGTCAAATGAGCTACCCGTACCAGTGGAACGTGGTGAATCTTCCTCACAACATCGAGGGAGGCGCGGCGCTGCGCCACTCAGGGCTACCGCGAGTGCAGCTGCTCCAGCTGCGCAGGCAGGTGGTGGTTTGGAGGAGCCCAGAGCTCCTCTCACTGCTGCTGGCCTTGTACGCCAACGCACGAAGTGGACCAAGGACATGAATATGTCGGTCATGCGTGCGTACTATAGGAGTACCAACATTGAGAGGGAGATGGAAGGGTATAGGGTGAGAATGTTTGGCGAGTGGAAGAAGATTTTTCCGGACACGACAATGGACGAGCAGCGAGTTTGCAGCCAGCTGCGTTCCATCATGAGTAGAGGAGCTCTCTCGGCAGCGGAACTGGACAAGATCAAGGGGGAGATTGCACAGGAGTTGCAGCTACATCAGCAGCAAGCACCTTCAAGTGGCAGTGAAGGAGAGGAGGAGGATGTTATGGAAGAAGTGTTGCCTCAGCCAGAGCTAGAAAGGGAAGGAGCAGAGAGTCAACATCATATGGAAGGAGATTTGCGAGACAAGCTTGGGGATGTATACGAGTCTTTCAAGTTGCAATATCAGGGTGTTCCGCTTGAGAGTCGCCCTCGCATTCCCAAATTGAGATGCAATGTGCAGGTTTTCTCCTGTGTTGCTGTTGCAGATCAGATGCTAGAAACTGATTTGGCAGGGTCTAGTCTGGAGGAGGTTGCTGGGCTTGTGCACTGTGCTGCTCTAGCTGTATGTCAGGTTCTTGGTGTTGAGATTAAGAATCGCTCGCAGCGGCAAGCCCGTAAGCGTTCTTCTCAAGAGTATGTGCCAGCTTGGAGGAAGAGGATCGAGGAGAAGATCAACAGAGCTCGGAGGGATATAAGCCATCTGGCGGCGTTCTTTGCTGACCAGGATGGATGCAGTAAAAAGATTTTAGCAGGCATTCGTCTCATTGCAAGAAGTATCAAGGTGAGAAGGACGGACAGGGACTTCGAGAAGAAGCTCCGAGAGAAGGAAGAACAACTAAGACAGCGAATTGCAGCGCTTGGTGCCCGTATCAGGAGATATAATGAGGCAGCTAAGCGGAGGCAGCAAGAAAGCCTTTTTGCTGCTGATCAGAAGTTGTTCTATCGGAAATTGGAGGAAGAGGGCAAAGAGGAGCAACCTCAGCGGCCGCCCAAAGCAGAAACAATGGCAGAGTTTTGGTCGTCCATTTGGTCGGAGCCAAAGCAACACTCTGAAGATGCTTACTGGTTGCGAGAGGAAGAGGAGGAATGCAGAGACATTCCGGCAATGCCAGCAGTTAGTATTACACTGGCTGATGTACAGGCTGCAATTAGGAAAACGCAGAACTGGAAGGCTCCGGGTGTGGATGGCATTCACAACTTCTGGTGGAAGTATTTTAAAACTACTCACCAGGCTCTTGCTACTCACTTTCATGAGGCCTTGGAAGATCCGTCCATTGTGCCAAGATTTTGTACGCTTGGAATTACGTACATGAAGCCGAAGTCAGGTGATTCATTGAATCCCAAGAACTATAGGCCAATCACATGTCTTCCCACTCTGTACAAGATCTTCACATCCATTCTGTCGATAAAGATTTATGACCATCTTGTCGCAAATGGACTTCTTGCTGAGGAACAGAATGGCTGTCGGAAGGGCACGAGGGGATGCCGGGAGTTATTGGTAGTTGATGCTGTTGTGTCTCAGCAGGCTCGTAGAAAACACCGTAATATTTCAGTAGGTTGGGTTGACTACAAGAAAGCCTTTGATTCAGTCCCCCATTCCTGGCTCCTCTCTGTACTTCACATTTACAAAATTCATCCTTGCATTGTTCAGATTCTCACTTCTTGCATGGGCATGTGGAGGACTTGTCTTCATGTAAACCAAGGGGGGGTCAGCTACAAGACCAGAGAGATGCGAATCTCGAGAGGTATTTTTCAGGGAGATAGTCTCAGCCCATTATGGTTCTGTCTTGCATTGAACCCGCTGAGCAGGATGCTCCGAACCTCTGGGTATGGTTACGTTCTACAGAGGAATCCAGAAGTTCGCATTTCTCACCAGTTTTACATGGATGACCTCAAGTTATATGCTTCTGGTGAAGACCAGTTGCACAGCATGTTTGAACTTGTCAAAAGTTTTAGTGATGCAATTTGCATGGAGTTTGGTCTTGACAAGTGTGCTGTTGTGCATGTGAGAAAAGGGGAGATTCAAGATCCACAAGAAGGCTTGCGGCTCATGGGAGGCACCGTTATTCAAGACTTGGGTGTCGAGGAAAACTACAAGTACCTCGGTCTGCAGCAGCTAATTGGCATTAAAGATGTAGATGCCAGAAAACAAGTCGAGAAAAAAGTGCTGTCTCGAGTCGACAAGATTTGCAAGTCTTTTGTCAGTGCGAGGAACAAGATTACTGCGATTAATACGTGGGCTATCCCTGTGGCTGGATATACGTTTGGTGTCGTCAGGTGGTCGGAGACGTCACTGCAAGCTTTTGATAGAAAAGTGAGAACCACCCTCACGAAGCACAGGATACATCACCCGAGGAGCTCAGTCGAGAGACTGTACCTTTCACGTCATGTAGGTGGAAGAGGTTTGCTCAGCATGGAGATGATGTGTCGTCAGCAGGAGTTGAAACTTCGGCAGTACTTTGTGTCACGTGGTGATGGGTTGCATGCAGCTATTTGCAACCAGGACCGTGGCTACACTCCGCTACATTTGAGTGAGCAAGAGTTTCAGCCTGCCATTAGAACCCAGGCTGACAGAGTCTTGGAGTGGTCAACAAAAGCATTGCATGGTCGGTTTGCTGCAGCGTTATCTTCGGATCAGGTGGACACCAAGAGTTCCACTGAGTGGCTGCGGACAAGTGGGTTGTTTGCGGAGACAGAGGGCTTTGTCTGTGCCATACAGGATCAGGTCATCAGGACTAGGGCGTATGAGCGACACATCCTCAAAGTCAACATCAGTGACCGGTGTCGTCTTTGCAAGCAGGCTAACGAGTCCATTCAGCATGTCACTGGGGGCTGTCCAGTGCTTGCTCCAAAAGAGTACTTAGAGCGCCATAATTCTGTTGCCAAAGTTGTACATCAAGCTTTGGCCAAGAAAGTTGGTCTCATTGAGACAGAGGTTCCGTACTATAAGTGCAAGCCGGAACAAGTTCTCCGTAATCAGGATGCAAAAATCCTGTGGGATTCTGCCATCACCACAGATAGAGCTGTTGAAGCAAACAGACCTGATCTTGTTCTCTTCGACAAGAAAGCTCGAACAGCGGTGATTGTCGACATTGCTGTCCCGCTGGACGAGAATCTTGTGACCACAGTTGCGGAGAAAAAGCGCAAGTACCAGCCACTTGCTGTCGAGCTCAAAGACATGTACCAGCTCCGTAGTGTTGATGTGGTTCCAGTTGTGATCTCTAGTAACGGTCTTGTGACCAAAGACTGGTCATTTGCCAGAGAGAAGTTGGCTCTCAAAGAATACCACATGCGTGTCATGCAGAAGGCTGCTATTCTTGGCACGGCTAACATTGTGCGCAAGGTTTTGAGCTTGTAGCACCCCCGCATGTGTACCCGCAATCCCCTCTCAATTTTTGGTACGGGCGCTTGCACCTTGGCTTGATTGAGCCCGGTGTTAGTGCTTATGAAGAAGAAAGCAAGAAAAAGACATAATAATAATAATAATAATATTTTTTTCGGAGAAAAAAGACAAAATATACTTTTTTTTGTGTGTGTAGTTTACCCCACCAAACATTAAAATCCACAAAATTGAAGTGTATATGACATTGTACTGTACACCTGTCCATAGCCACACAAAATTGATCTGTAATTACTATAGAAATTCTGCATTGAAATTAAAGCATATAAAAATCTGCGATTATAGTAGTTGCTCTTCTATAATCATAAGATGATCGTAAGATGAAATATTTTCTTTCTTCTTCTTCTTTTTTTTTTTTTTTTTTCAAGAAATATTAATAACAATCAATTCGTTTAATCAAAATACGTGAAGTATCAGTACGAACGAGCTAAATCAGTATCATGATTTAGCTCGTTCCAATTATATTACCATCGATAGTTGAGTTAGGGAAAAAAGGATATTGTAGTATGTGTTATATTATACTATACTTTTAACTTTTTATCTTTTTTAACACAATATAAAAAGACGTGCTTCTTAAAACTTCACTTACTCCGTCTAATGTGTGTATATATACATTCACACACATACATGATGGAACATAATGTACTTTAAAAGAGAATTTGACGTATTCATTACGTGACATTAAATAGACAGATGTACTAAATATTATTGAAGTTGAGCATTAACTTACTTAAATATCTCATTTGTACAGTACTTAAGTACCTGATGAAAAAAAAAAAAAAGCAGCTTATGGATCCCATCTGTCGTCGCATAGTTTCATTGACTGCTGTTACCATTTTTGAGTTTGAGAAATCTTGGTGTTAATGTAAAACATGAAACGCCACTAACTCTCGTTAATCGTTAAGACTAAGTTTGCAAGGGAGGGTTGTAACGGGTTGGAAGTACAGTTGTCTGCAGCCGCCACGCCAGCCAGGAGAGGAGAGATGATCGTTACATGTAAATGACATGTGACGGATGAGTTGCGTACAGATGCGTGCGTGCCAAGCCACACGTTTCCTTATAGCTATAATACAATAGATGAACGCTCTTCCTCTAATGATAATAGTGAGTTTTACGTTTTACTATTCATGCAATATTAGATTAAAATTTATCTAAAATTTGAAAAATTAAAATTCTTTGAAATTTATACGTTATATATATTATATAATTATTATAAAACTTTAGTCATAAAATAAGTCGATTTTAGAGCAATCATATAATTAATTATCAGTACATCAGGTTGTAAAATCAACAAAAAGTTGTGTTAGTGTTTATATTCAAACAGAAAAAAGAGGTAACAAAGTAAGTTACTTTTTGCTAGTCGAAAACTATAATAAAAAATTTAGACTCTAAGCTTTAAGCTTGAGTGTAAAAAGTTACATGATACTATAGTAGTTGTTCATCTATAATCATAAGATAAAATGTAACGCGATTTTATTTTTTATTTTTTTTTTTTCCAAGAAATATTAATAACAATCAATTCGTAAAATCAAAATACGGTGAACATGGTATTACATTGAAAGATCTGACAACTAGTACAATACTTTACCTATATACACACAGGAAAATAATGAATAGAATGATGTCATGGGGGAATTACAATTTTAACTTGTACGAAAAACAGGTGCAAATGAATTAGTCATACACTCGGAAAGACAACAGTGTGATTCGTGTCCGCGTAAATAATTTGTGTTTTATATAGGTATAATAAACTATAAGACGTGAGCTGCTGAATCGCTTAGGTAATACCATTTATTATACGGTTATATATGTACGCAGTGCTGGTAAGTGCTCTTGGGAAGATTTCTCACAGAAGGTGTATTTTTTTATTTTGACTTTTAATATCCATGCAGTGTTGTGAACTGAATTTGTATAGCTTTGTAGAAAATTCACTTCAAAACAGAGCACAATTTGTTTATTGCATAAATTACGGAAAATAGCATGTTCAAATTTGTTTCTTTTCTTATTCCCCGAGGTCAATACAATTATGAAAATAACCGGAAAAATAATTACATGACGTCACAGGTCACTATGAAAAATAAGCGAAAAAATATGGAACTTTATTGAACGAGTAATGTCTGCGACGTCGTCATAAAAATTTATTGCTTATCAGTTATCGTTTATCTAAAAATACATAAATATGAATCATATAATATGAATACATAAAAAATAATATCAATTTTTTAAGCATGCAGTAATCATAAACAACGTACTGCTTGTGTTCCATAGAGGGAGGAAAAATACCGACCTAATTGACAAAAGGTCGTAGAGGACCTTGTTGGAGGACATTTTTGGCATTCCGCAATTTACTTGGTATTCCGCCTTTAATCGCTGAGTTAACCGATGTATTGTTGATCCAAAATCAGAATAAATAAAAATGGTACACAATGACAAAAGAAATTAGCTTTGTTCTTTGTAATAAGCAAAATTAATATGCAAGATACAAGCGAGTGAGTCATTGAGGTGTACCTACAAAATTTAGAAGGTATATATGAATATTAAGGTTCAAAAGGAAGTTTTATGCGAAGTTACGATACTGCACAGTAGTACATTTCTTTTATATTCTACTGTAGTTTTTATCAGAAACGTTTGAACTTATCATTTTCAAAATTCCAAACAGCACGAGATATTCATACAATAATTATAATTATATTGAGCTATACTTTTTTAATTGCTGTTTTCCCCACTTGCCTTGCGGATCCACGAAATACTATTCAGATTCATTCAAATGCACTTGCATGCAATATAGAGGATAATAAAATTTGGAAAAATATGTCATGCATAAAAAATATGGATGTTGCTGCTACGATAATTATTTTCTTAACTTATTGTTAATGCGAATTGTCTTCCGCATGATTATTATAAATGCCATTTCAAGGCGTAATTCAATTAAACATTCACGCGTTTTTAGGAAACATGATTGCAATAAATATGAAAGCAGCAAAAAGTGTGATTTTCAATTCATTTTAGGACGTTATTTCTTTTTAACTCTATATTTTTAAATGCTACACAACCAAGTAGCTCTTTGCGACTACAATTTATTCTCTTTGGCATACATACAAGTATCTATTAGTGATCTATTAAATTCAACCAACCTATTACAAGCACAAAGGTGAACAAGTTGCTCAGAAGTGAGTAACCACTTTTCAAACTTCCACTAATTTATTTTTACATTAAAACATGAAGCAAAAAAATAAATATAGCGATGTTGATAATAATAATTCAAATCTAAACATCGAACAAAAACGATAATAAACCAGAATGCAAACAAAAACACGTACAATTTTCAAGAGTTGCAAGTATATAATTAACAGCGAATTTACAATGAAGGTTGATGTTATAAAATATAATTATAATATAGTTACATTACAATCGTTTACTCTAGTGAAGTGTTATTAGCATAAATCTTTGTTCTTAAATATAAAATATCTAAAGAGATATATCACATTTAATAGTACGTTGATACAATACAATGAGCATACGTGTGGTCTACAACGTCTCATTGAATTTCTATTTCATGTTGTTGTGACGTGTCCTCACACAATGTGTACATGATTAATCGTGATTTTGTGTATGTCTAGGCTAGGCGGTGGCGACAGCAATACACGGAAGTCATGAGCTAGACGAACAACTCTCCTTTGATGACATGTAGCAAGATTAAAAGGTGGGTCTCAAAACTGACTTGTCACAATATGACAGCATTACAGCAATAAGTACTGGTATAAATGGTACGATAATTGCAAAAGCTTCTTGGGAGGAGAAACAATATATGAATCGAAAAATTAATAATGAGAAGGGAAGAAAAAAAAAATGAAAGAAAAAATAATACAAATTTCTCGTGACACTCATAACTAGCAGAGAAAGCTTTACGACAAAAAATTAAAATCATTAATCATGTCATTCGTTTATTTTCAAAATTTAATAATTTATATCTCTATATATAAAGTGTATTGCTTTTTATTTGTTTTATTCTTGAACAATATAATATATAGAGCATGTTTTGTATGAGCATTGGAGGTACACGATGGCTCATTAAATCACAAAAGACTTATGACCAAGTAAACAGGTGTTTGGTCAGTTATGCATGGTCCATGGTAAAACAAGAGATAAGGCCGCGAGGCGAAGGCAGTGTGCGCGGCGACCATCAGTGACACAACTATAGCGGCATCATCACTCGCGTAAGACCAACGCTGCCACAGATCAACTTCGGCTATGGGCTGCTTTTTTGGACGACATTTTTACACGATCCCTCCACGATCTCTTACATATTCGGTATGTTTGCTTTGCTTGCTCTTGTATAAAAGCTAACATCCCACGGCATGACCAAGCATGGCCAAACTTCATCATAATAATATGACTTGTCAAATTTCATAAACTTTGCTAGACATTCAAAGTTTCCATTTAGCAATAATGTAATATGTATGGTTAAGCATTTTATACATAATTATAGTTCTATTTACCTATACTTTTATGGTATTAGAATACATTCTATTACCGGAATATTCACACAACAAAAACAAGTATAATAGAAGAGTACGAAATTTGTGAGAGCATTTAACATTTTGTAAAATAAAGATGATAATTGTATAAAAAAATTCCAAATATTGCCTCAGACACACACGAAAAGGGAGTTTTAACATTGTTTGTTTGACATATTCTTGCCAAAATATGATTAATAATAATTATTTAAAAAGTGCAAAGATCAACAGTTCAAAGTATCATCCGATTTCTTTCTGTACAGTCATCGCCTCGGAAAATTTCCCTTTGCGGTCTTGTTAATCGCCATGCTCTGTAAGATTAACATGGTGATTAACAAGGCTGCAAGTGGGAAATTTTCCAAGGCGACGAGTGTATATCTCAGAATAACAAGGAAGATATCCGTGCTTTTCTTACCCCCCCCCCTAAAATTGCAAAAAGAAAGACTGCTCTTTAATTTTTTCAGCTGGATGAAATCATGCAGGCAGGTATAACATTCGAGCTATTCCAACTTGCTCATGATACACAAAAAATGTGCACTATTCAAGTTTACGATGCGACCTATATTTTAACATTGAAAGCAAAAACAAAGCAATGGAACAACGTGTAGCAAATTGAGAAAAATGGCATTTAGTTACAAAAAGAACATTATGAAGAAGAACATTAATAAATGTAATTAAAAATTTTAAGTCTAGTAATGACAATTTGAGGAAGGACAATCGCAAGAACAAATTAATGTATAAAATATGTACATTTTATGTAATTATATATTGTTGTTACTTACTTGTGCTACATTTACATATTTCACAGCATGAAGTTTAAATTTTTTTTTTAATAAATTAATTAATTTTACGAATAATTTTAAATAATCGTAGAAATTAATAGAAAATACTAAAAGTTTACTTGACGCAAGAATGTTTTGGCCACGTGTTAGTGAGAGTACCGGGATGACGTCAAAGGGGGCGCTGAACTACCCCTGCTTGCCAGCACGCCAACGCCGTTTAGATTATTTGTGTGCTCTGGCCGAGAGTCAAACTCGTGTCCTTTTCGTTTGTAGATTAGAAAGTCAGGTAAGAGGTGGTTCCATCTGTCGATGCGACAAAGTACATGGTACTCATTATCGTGAATAATTTCCAATCTTGGCTGATGGCTGAGCAACACAACAACAAGATGTTGGCGTGACGGGTCATCGTTCCTTTTACCTTCATAATGGTCAGTCAGACAAAAATTATATTCTTAGAAATCCAAGCAAATTTATCTTTTCATTTTTGGCTTTATAACCAAACAAGGTTAAACTTCTTTAAATGAAGGCATGTTATTCATTAAATACATTAACCCTGTGTTAGTTTACTGAAAGCTTGATCACGTTGCCTATTAAATTATTTCGATGAGAAATGTAGAAATTACCCACATAATTCCATAAATATGTAGACTATATATTTATAATATATATTCAATTCACTTTTTATTAACGAAAAAGTTAAACTATTTTTCATTTAATCGTGTGCGCCACATATTTTATCTTTTTTATCTATTTACATTATATGCAACTATGCACCATGTAAAGTGAGACATATAATATAAATGAAGTAGGTGCTATAATATATTATATGAGAAGTCCAGAACTCGCAACTGCCCGGTAATATTATACGATACTTTTGGTTAGTAGCAAAGATTCTTAATATATTATATGACAAATTACTACTTTATTAAAGAATGCACTCAATTTTTAAAGGTTTTACATAATTATGCTTGTCCAGCTGTATTGGTTAATTATTTTGGTTACTTGTATTTCTTATTGTGTAATAATTTTATTATTATTTGGTGGTATTAACTACCAACTAAAAAAGTTGGAATAGTTAAGCGCCAGCACCGGGCCCAATTGGGCCAAGGTAAAGGTGCCCACCGGATTTTGTTGGGGATGTTACGATCCAGCGTCTCCTACTCAGCTGCGGGCGATGAGGGCTTCCCGAGTTCACCCGCAAATAGCCCGTTACACAGCCTTTCGGGCAGGTCCTCTCCTAGGCGCGGTGGGACACATTTCCGCAAGCACTCGGAGTGCCGGATGCCTTTTACCAGGGCACTTAGAGGTGAGGATGCATCTTGGGCTTCCCAAACTAATGCCCTGGCCGCCCTGTGGTTCAAGAACCACAAGGTACGGACCAGAGGTCACACTCGCACGGCAACCCCCAACCCGCATGTCCTTCCTAGGCGCGGGGGGAGGCGTACCAAGACAAGAGCCTACCCTCATGCCATGGCCGGATGCCCTTTATTCAGGTGCACTGATGACCATCCTCCCAATGAATGCAGCCTCCTCCTTCCCTCCAAACCACCATGATGGTAAGGTGGCCGATCCTACAGACCTCCCCGCTACTAGGTGCAGCCGGCAAACTGATAACGCCGGCCATCCGGAGACTCCTTCAAGCAACCTCCGACAATTGTGCTAGGGACCGTTACTTTTATCTTCCCAGGGGCAGATGGAGTCCCCTGAGAGTTCCCAGCATTGCCAGGATTTTGCTGCCTTGTTACACTGAGCTCCGCAACAGCAGGGAGAGCTCGTCGCTCCTTGATCGAGGTATCTGATCATGGACTGGGAACTGTACTAACCCAACTCCCAGGTGGAGCCCCAAGGCTGTGCCGGGTGCCCTATTATTATAATTTTTTTTAATCAAACCCTAACTGGGTACTTCTACTTACTTACTAATTTTGAAACCCCGAACCTTCCGAAACTCTAACTTAGCGTTTCGCGGGCTCTTCCGGAACGGGGGCGGCCACGGACTTGCAATCCATTCCGGCATTTGCTTGCGACTGAGAGAAACGTAGAAACCTCAGCCAGGATTGACGCTACAGTTTTTATCAATGAACCGGAAGTGCAATGGTCCAAAGCTAGGGGAACCACATATACAGTATAGTGGAAAAGCGCAACGATTTACCCCTGGGTGGGAAACGTGTTTTTTGTTGAAAATGGTCACCCATCCAACTACTAACCACGCTCGGGGTTACTGGACTTCGATGATCTGACGAGAACCGGTCAAGCGCACTGCGCCACACACCCACTAATATTTTTTATTGTGTACTGTAGATATGTTCTACAGGTTATACACTTACTTGCAAGTCACAGAAATCAATAAAAACCTGATTAAACTTTGGTCTGGAGTGCAGTGATATGTAATATTATTTATGTACACTCCATTCAAATATTTAAATGTCTGATCCAGCATACTTAACTTGGCTGGATCGGACATATTTATTTGATGGAGTTACGTATATAACGATAGTACTGTACTTGCTTTTTGACGAATTAATTTCTATATTTTTAACATCGACAAAGCAAATTATATTAACGATGCCGCTGATTTATTTTATCACTATTTTCAAAATACTTTCCATTTACGCTGTTTTATTTAAAGTTAAATGGATAATCATTACACATGCATAAATTATTTATTACAAATAAGATTTATGTTATAAAGATCATAGTGAGATAAAGTAGTACGAATAATAATATACACACTTTCAAAAAAGCGCTTTTTTTATTATACTGTACTAATATTACTGACACTACAGCCCACGTTATAGTATTTAAAGTATTAAATCACCTCATGCCTTACAAAGATACACACATCATACCATATATTATAGGATTTGTTCCAAAATATTGATGATTTCTAGGTATCATTTCATCTGATTGATGTTGTATTGGGACCTTGAAAAACCAATAAAAAAAATAATAAAAGAACATTATGCTACGAAACTTATGGAGTTATATTAATATGTACAATGTATACAACACTATGCTAAAGAGAATAAAAATTCAAAAATATGTGTAAAAAATATGTGGGCAATATATTATTATGTAGCCCGATATTTTTCAAAACGACTTACCAACTTGTAGTATATCATACGGATATCTGTGGGCTGATTGTGGAGGCGGTGGCGGTGTAATCCCCCCCCCCTCCCCCCCAAGAATCGAGTTACTTAAAAGTTACTTCCATGACCTCTATCCCTGGATATCACATAACCAAACACCCAATTTAGTTCATATACGACCACAAAAGTAATTACGGTAGTGATTCAATGACAAGAGGTGTCAATATAAATCTACCTCTATATGTATACATACATACATATGTATGTATGTATTTGTAAGAAAATTTGTTCAGCACATTCCATTCTTATATTATATAGAGTGTATGAAAATTTGGGTTAATAGACAAGTAGAGAAACTGCAATAATTGAGCGAGTTGATATTACATATTTGAGTGCTCCACATGGAGACTCCGACGGCGCAGTGGAAATGGACCGAGACAAGCCCATCTAGTCACTGCACACCAGTGGGAATTAATATTAAATGACTCCATTCACACCTAAAGATTAAGATGCATCTGAAATTACATCCAGTACCCGATATCATCGTCTTCTCTCTCTCTCTCTCTCTCTCTCTCTCTCTCTCTCTCTCTCTCTCTCTCTCTCTCTCTCTCTCTCTCTCTCCACAAGCATGTATTAATTTTTAATTATACGGTACTCCTTTTTTTCTCTTTTTTTTTTCTTTTTTCATTGTTAGAGTTATTAGACTTTATTAGACTTTAGACATTATTCAATTATAAAAATATAAATATCTTTCTGTACTATATATATACGTTATAATATGGATTATACAATTTAACAAATTAAAATGCACATGCAGACTATAAGATATCATGGTTATGGTTATATACACTTCACTCTTCTTGATTGTTCATCAAAAGCGTGACTATAGTACCAGGGAATAATCTGTTCCCTGATAGTATGTACATTTCAAATTATTTTAAAAAATTTAAGGATAAAAAAAATAAATAGTAGCACAAAATTAGTGTTTGGCTACAGTATGCATATCTTAAATTTTTCATGCATGGCAATCCAAATCATACAGTTTTATTTGAGTATGTAAACAAGGAAATTTTGTATTGACGATATGGACAAATACGTGGCATATTTCGTGTTTCAATACATCATCAATTAGTATAAGGATAAAAAAATGAAAGTTTAATTAATGATATTGACATTCAAGACTTAACTGCACACACAATACAATATGTAAATCAGCTACAGTATAAGGAAAATTGACACTTCCTTCACTTGAACTCCACTTCGTAAGAGCAAATTCCTTTTAATTTACGTCAATTCAATCGAGTTATTTCACACCTTTAAGTTACGTAAGCAAGACGAGATAATCTCCTCCGCCGAGAATTGGCAGCGACTTTGAATTAATATAATTTATTTTACATTATATAAGTATATTAATACAATTAGTATACAATTTATAAAAGTAAATAATTACACTGGCTACATCTAATACATCAAGAAAGTGTATACCTTTATAATATATATCAACTGTGTTTGAGTTTCTTGTCACATCAACGTGTTGTGCAAATCTTAATTAAACAATTCAATTCAAACACAGTGACCACCATATCTACATTTTAGTGGTGAATCTTGTCCCTTGTGGTGCTATTAATGATCCAATATCTGTATATACAAACATATAGAACTGCGCTAAGGTTTATGCTTCAACTTAAAAATGCCGCAGCGCCGCATTCTGACATCGCTCCATAAGGTTTGTTAGGAGAAAAATCTTATTTATTTTTTCATTCAAATTCTATGCTGCACAAAATCTCGAATATTTTTTATGTCGTGTAAAGTGATCTTTCCCGTGGCTCATATGAATTATTAATCTTGCCCTTCATAAGAACCACCGAAAAAAATTAAAAACCAGGTACCGCTGGGTTAAAGGATAGGAAGCTTGATAGAACATGTCGTCGCGCGCAGTTCGCGCGCTAGATTTTCATTGGCTGAGAGAATTGTGTCGTCAATATTAAAGCTTCTCATTGAATTCGAACTTACGATATTATGATATTATGACCAACTGCAACTGGTCAAGATGTAGGGGTTTTCTAAAATAGTAGGTAATTTGTAGCAAGTTGTCTCGGACTTACCAGTATGTACTAACTTTTTTATCCGTCCTTTTTATGTTTTCTTTTTGTTCATAAATTTATAGTAAATAATCTTTTATTGTAGTACTGTAGCCTACTGTATATAAGTCATAGCATATAAGTTATGTACTCAAACTAAATATATTCCATTATTATAATCATCTGGTGTCCAGGGGTAAGAAAAGGCATTATTGGCATTATTGCCTTCTTCTCGCCATATTTAGAGACGAATAAATATCTACTGTAAATAAATCAAAATAAATAAATTATGGAAAACAACCCTCAGTAATTTGCATACCAGTGTATTTTAATGCATAAAATTATGTATGTGTGTGTTATTATGTGTAATTGTTAATGTATGAATGTATGTAAAATTATACATACACTGTACGTATAATTATATACAGTATGTACACTCCACTTGAATAAAAATTTCCGATGTCATTACACTTTAACATAGACACATCGGACATTATTTTTATGCGAATTGAGTATAGGATACTAGGATACAATATATTATACATGTCATAGTTATGCATACAATACCGCAAGATATTATATAAGGTATCTTGACCGTAACTATTTAAGTATGCATATGCATACACTGTATTCATATTTAAACTATAGTACCGGTATGCATATAATGGCATGAATTAATTGATCATAACTATACTATATAATCTAAATTATTATTATAATTTTACGCCTATTATGACGTTGTAATAGTATGCATATGTATGATAAAGTCTGCATATATTTATCATGATTTGCATTATATAACATGCAGTATTATCCTTGCATGCTGATAACAGTAACAACAAATATTTACAAAGCACACGTAAAAAAGTAGGTAAGAATTTTATTATTCAGTAATATCACTCATTCATCGCGTCAGCAAGCTTTATAACCTATATTCGTGAAGTATAGCCAGTATCGATTTCATTAGTGGGCGTGGAAAGTTGCTGGTTTGCAAAGGTTACTCATAAAGAGTTTTGGCATTAATGTTTTGATTACTGAAGCCTGTTATGAAAATGTTCAACTCTCACTTGACATGTCTAAGGTATAGCTAAATGATTGTTACAAGAAATTCAAGTTTGAGAAGCCAACAAGCAATCTAAAAATAGTAAGAAAAATATGTTACTCACTCGGCGTAGTTTCGAGGCATGAACAGTCCAGCTTTTATTATACATTTGAAGGGCGTACAACAACGACCCGCCCCCGACAAGACACACACATGTTTTCGTTAATATATTTAATGATTTCACATTTTTAAAATTTGTGTAAGGTCGCTTAGGAACCACAATATTGCTAAAAACTCGCAAAGAAACACAATTTATTCTGCTAAGAGCAGCCATGTTTGTTGGTTGCCGCGAGTTGACAAGAAAGCAGCGAAAACACCAAGCAGCGCGATGAAGTTTGAAACTACTTGAATATAAAGTTTTAATTGTAGAACGGTACACCAGGGTAAAATTTTAAATTGCATTTAAAAGACAAATACTGAAAAATTATTTGTAAAATTATTACTAACTGCTCATTGAAGTCATTCTAAAGTAAACTTGGTATTGAATTCTGTAATTCACAAAGATAACCTAATTACACAATATTAATATCTCGTATGCAAAAATTATAACTTTTAAGTCAGCTTTTCAGAAACTCCTTTCTAATGAATTTAAAAAAGATAAAGTAACATTTCTTATAGAAAATTACGTCATTAAAACTTTTGCTGACGTAAGTATGACACGAAAGTACAGAATTGTTGGACAAGTGCAGAGGATGGTGTGCGGTCTTCACTTTCAGCAGACTACGTGACTTACTGCAGATCGTCATCGCCCATGTGCATGAGCCAGGCAGGGCTACAGGCAAATTAATTTGATATGCCTCCGGATGTAGCCAGGCTTGTAATTTTTCGATTTCTTATACTCATAATTGGATTTTAAAACTTCTCATATTACGAGCAATTATATTTATTTTAAGTTTCCAATTATAAAAACAATATAATAAAGGCTCGTAACGTTGCACCTTCAACTACTCTCAGTAGGAGTGTCAAATTAATTAGACTGTACTTCCCATCGTCATAGGACATACAGGTGATCACGAGAAGGTGGAAGAAGTTATTTTAGTTTAGAAGTTCTCGTGCGCAATTCTAGTTCCACATTATCATTTACTTTTTAAATATATATAATATTATATATTATATGTATAAAATATATAGTAACAATATACATCACTTAGCTCTAAACTAATGGTCTACATGTGCTAAAACGAGAAAGAAAGGGACATTGACAGCAAGTTTCTCAATGTACTATTAATAGAAATACATTTTGTGATTCACAGGACATAAATAAATAAATATAGCTAACTAATTATTTTAATTAGTATATTATAATAACAATAACAAATGCGTGATTTGTAATAGTGCATGATAGATATCCATTTTTATTATTTTACTCAGGAATTACAAAAACTCTTGCGTGTTTTGCTATTCTCGCAATAAATCATGAACATATATATGAACTCCATCCGTACAGTAATAATAATTAATATTTAATAATATGTAGCGTACAACAGAAATTTGGTGAGCAGAAACTTTGAGCTATTGAAACATTGAACTTAAAATAAATATTATTTGTATATAATATGCAAATTTAAAAACAATAAATCGATCAGTTTCAAATTTCAAATTATAATTAAGATGGATCCCACCCTTGGTTTCGTGAGGGGGTGCCATCGAGCATTTCATTTCTCAGACTTCGGAGAGAGGGGCGACAGGTGGGGACATGAATATTATATTATTTCCTTCAACGATTCCAGGATTTGATATAAATACATAATTTTATTTATTCTATCTGCGCTTTTGCCATAGGAGACGTACGCATGATTTCTTAAATGAACATGACGTCACAGTATTTTAAAGCACGATTTTAAGGGTTAAAAAATACAGTATGCTTAATTAACTTCTATCTAATTATGCAATATAACAAATTCATTCAGGTTGTGCATTAAAGTTTCCCTAAATTTGCAAATAATCTGCATATAATTATTATTGTTTTCATTTTGTACTGAACCAACAATAAAACAAATTTATATATATATATATAACTCTTCCTATCAAAGAGGCGGGTTTTATGTTGAATAATCTTAAAAGTTAACTGTACGTACATATATACATATATATACATATAAATTACATTGGCACAAAGTTGCAAGTCGTACATTTACGAAAGAGTGAACATATTATAAATGTTATACTGCTTTCCATACAGTGTAAGTCTTATCTCTGTGGGAGGGCAAGCCGGCCACGTGTATAATCTTCTTTCCACCATAAGGAATGACTGCATGCACTCTCTTGCGAAAAAGTCGTGGTTGTCGTCGTCGCCGCCAACGTCTTGTTATCACGCGTGGCACTGCAAAACCCACCCAGCTCTGTCGCCAACAACACTCCTTATCGGTTAAGATGCAAAAAAAATAAAAATAATAATAATAAATAATTAGGTACTTGACTCTTATGGAGAAAGTGAGTTGTATAAATTTTTTTCTGCTTTATTCAAAACTTAATATCTATAATAATATTTCTATAAATAATTTGTATCAGCCGTGATATTCTGTTGTTAGATGAATGGGAAGAGAAATATGGCTTTTAATTTTTTAAAACAATAAAATAATTTGGTAATATCCGACTCACTTCAAGTGAGTCCTGGAGAAATAATATTGTACACTATTATTTCTGCAGGACTATATTTTGTGTATATATATATATATATATATATATATATATATATATATATATATATATATATATATATATATATATATATATATATATATATATATATATATATATAAAAGGATAATATTTTACTCTGTGGCTGACACCATCTTTATAACATGTACTCTTAATAAAATTAAATTCCAAACTCTTTTGAAGAGTCAGTCCGTAATCTCTCAAATGTTCTGAACGTTCTGAACCTAATACGGAAGACACCCTATATATACTTTAACAACACTTACTGACTGTCCAATATGAAATTTGAGGCCTGTATCCCTTTAAGGGATGCCTTTTATATCAATTTTATTGTTTTTGTGATTCTTCCAATGCTATTGGGGAATTCTCCTACATTTATTTTAATTTTTTTTCAGATGCTCTATGCCTTGAAACTAAATGTCCCAAAACAAAAAAGTTTCAATTTACAAAATTGGAGACGTGGGAATTTTTAAAAAATCTTTCTTCTTTTGAATTTAGCGCCAAAACGTGACGTAGAAACTGCCTAGCAGGCAAATTTTTTCTGCAATAAATTTATATTTTCGATTATCACTCTTAAAATAAACTGATATTAGGGATAAAACTATTGATACTAGGGTAGAAAAACCCGCTGATTTCGATCGTGTTACTCAAATTTATAGCCAATCACTCCTTGACGCTCAAACTATGATATCAGGCAGTTGTTGTGTGTTAACTACTATCAGAACCAAAAAGGTGTGCCCCTGAATAGCATACAAGTTCCATAAGGAGAGGGGCACACCTTTTTGGTTCTGATAGTAGGGAGTTTCTACGTCACAGTTTTCAGGTTTGCGCGCGGGTTGCATACTTTGCCCCTATTCTAATAATCCCTTCAGAGTCCCCAAATTTGAGTTAAAAAACTTGGAACTTAAGTCAAACTTATTGTTAATATGTACCCTATCATGATAAAGTAGTTAAATTAAAATTTGAGTCGTAAGAGAATTCCCCATTATACAGTATAATTATTTTACTGTAGGTTTTGCCACATCCTCGCGAAGAAAGTTGGAAATTGCTGCGCACAGAGCCATCTATTGGAGTTTTATATCCTCAATATGTTAGAGAATCTATTGAGAAAAATATGCACCACATATTTATGTATTCCACACAAGTTGGTATTATTGGAAAATCAAAACTATTATTGCACTCTCTTGCCTGGAAAAATGCATTTTACCAATTGTTACACGTCCTTACACGGTATGTATTACATATAATTACATGAATTTTACCTGGTGTTTTCAAAGGTGAATTCTGATTTACTCTTTTCTTTACTTTGAATTGTTGATAATTTCAAGTAAATTAATTTTTTATATTCGCAACGAAAACAAATAAAAAAAATAAGAAGAAAAAGCGTGGCTTTCCAGTTATGTATCAACTTATGTTTGTATTTATAAGTATACATCATTTATAACTAAATTATAATATATTATATATGCATTATTTTTATGATAGATTAAAGATAAAAATAAATATATGCTGGGACAGTCATAAACTATTGAGCTATAATAACATAACTTATATCCTCCTTGCTTTCTGATTGAAAGCAATTAAGCCATGTCACTCCATGATGTCAATCAACATTTGTAATTTTGATGGCACGGTAGCTGATGAGTGCTTTCAGTGCATTTTGAAGCACAACTTTACAACTTATAATTATACACTTGCAAAACCCTATTTTAGAAAGAAGTAAACAAACAAAACTCGCCCCAGTTCATTGTTGTTGTTGATTATGTGTATAAATTTTTCTTATACTTATACACATTGGACCTTATGGGAAATTCACGAATTTCACACACAAATTTCATTATGTTACAAACGTTCGATTGTAAAAATGAAGAAATCACCAGAATATGCAGTTTTTGGCCATTTATAATCCTGAAATGCGTATCAGAAGAAGTTTTCTTTATTTCAATATGATTATTTTCAAACTATACCAAATCAGCCAATTGCGTGGGGTTAGATAAGTAACTAGGCAAGCTCCAGTTTGTTGATTTTAACTGTTGCAATAATCAACAAACTGGAGCTTGCTTAGTTACGTATCTAATCCCATGCAATTTGGCGGATTTGGTATCGTATATAAATTACCATAATGAAAGAAAGAAATTTTCTTCTGATACGCATTTCAGGATTATAAATGACCAAAAACGGCAAAAACTGCATATTCTGGAGATTTCTTCATTGAAAAATATTTTGCAAATAGTCAAAAATTGTCAGTCATTATTTTATATAAATTACTATGTGGCGATGTATAAATTGTTATCCTGCAGTGTATTCAGTGACGTAGCCAGGATTTGTCCAAGGGGGGGGGGTTCTTCAAGATTGAGAACAGCCCACTGGGGGGTTTGGGGGGCGTAGCCCCCCAATAGCCCGCCACAGGCACGATTTTTTTTAAGGACACGCCCCTTTTTTAGGGTAAAATTATGAAAAAATACTATTATAGAGAATGCATAATTATGATATTATGGTGCAGTTTTTTTAAAATTTTGTATTTTTTTACCCATTTTTTTTTTAATTTCTTTTCAATACGTGCAGTACGTGATGCACTAACGTAATAAGTAATAAATAAAGCTTTGAGTAAATAATTTTAGTTAAATCAAGCAATTCATCTAATAACCACTTTTATACTATTTTTATTAGTTTCATGATTCGCGAATTTTTTGAAAAAGGGACGTGGACTTTAATTTTTTTCGATGAAGAGTTGCAGCAAATTTCTTATATTTGTAAATCGTAAATTATGTAGTTACAATATTTTTGTCACTACTTTTTTTTATAAAAAAGTAGACCACATTTCAAGACGATGTACTGATTGATGTACGAGCAAGAAAAAATATTTATATTTAAATTTTCAAGACAGGAAAATCAATTTATTAAATTAAGTACTGATGTAAAATTAATAAAATTAATTTAAGAAATCAGATTTTTTTAACTTCAGTAATAAAATTAAAGATATATACAGTATTATACATTAGACAATAAAACTGGCAATTAATTGTAAGATGTAATATACCTATATAATTAACTAAAAAATAATAAAATATTATATTATATATAATTTTTAGTTTTATGCTGAACATCATGCGGGGAATGTTTTCAACATTTTTTATATTTGAAATTGTTGTCTACAAAAACATAAATAACTTAATAATGAATTACTACATAATATAATTATAATAATAGTTTTTTTTATAGTCCGTAGACTAGATGTGATAATATATTATCGATGACGAAAAAAGAAAAAAAGAACATTGGAATTAAATAATAATATTATATTGTATACTTAAATAATCATAATACTGTAGAGTCTGTAGACGGATTTTAAATAAATTAAAGATGTATTTAACGATGTGTTTCGGGGGTATACATTTTTTAAGTGTTTTTTAAGAAAATTTTTCATAAAATTTTATCTAAATCGTATCTGTCGAGTACCATTTTTTGTTATTTTTTCCTCAAAATTTACTAAGGTTCAGCTCTCAAGGGGGGGGGGGGGTTAGAACACCCAACCCCCCCCCTTGTCTACGCCCCTGAGTGTATTACTAAATTTATTTAAAGAAATTGTTCTATTGATATATTATATATTATATAACTATATTGTATTTCAAGTGTTAGTACAGTATATATAATATGCAATGTGTATAGACTAAATATCAATTAAAAATCTCTTCGTTGTATTTTCATTGGTAGGATGGGCCTAATGGCTTAAATCCCGCCCTCAATACAGACAATTTTATTTATTATTTATTTATTTACAATCGAAAGTTTGTAACATATTGAAATCTGTGTATGGAAATCGTGAATTTCCCATAAGGTCCAATGTATAAGCAAAATTTATACACATAAGACATAATCAACAACAACAGTGAACTGGGGCGAGTTTGTTTGTATGTTTTTTTTTTTTTTTTTTTTTTTTTTTTTTTTTTTTTTTTTTTACTTTTTGCTAAAATAGGGTTTTGCAAGTCGTCTATTAATTAAAAGTTGACTATTGGTTCGATGTCGATGCATGAGATTGGTACTAGTAATAAAAATGTTGGTAATTAACTAATTATGTCATACATATAATTAATTATGCAAGTAAAAATATTATTATAGTAAATATTATAATTATTATATATATAATTGATGAGCAAAATTAGTATGATTCACTATATATATAAACAGAATAATATATGGGTAAAATATATTCAAAATAACCAGTTGAGCGTATATTTTTACTATAAATTACCTGCTAATGATACTTAATTCATAGTGCTTCATTTTAATATATTTTAGGTGAAATGACTTAGTAGGAAGTCCTATACAATTATACAAACTGACTTTTTTTTTTTTTCATGTGATGTTTTTTGGCGACGCATTCTTCATATAATAATAAAAGAACATTTTTAAATAAACTATATATATAATGGATATTTAAATATTTATGGATGAAATATTTAAATACAGCTCAATAGTTAATTACAGCAGTGCAATGCGTATAATATTATATATTTTAATACAGTATAATTATCATCTCATCTATACTATATATAGTATATTAGTATTACACACACACACACACACACACACACACACTGTACAGTACAACATATTTTAATGGCGTTAGGAGTATATTTTTTTCTACATTATGATTAATTATATTAAGATTAATAATAATATATTATATTATAGTGTATAAACTTAAAAGGTATTAAAATGCATTATACATTTTGTATAATAATATGACAAATATAAAGACTTAATTAAAATATAATCAATACATAATAATATATATGATTATAATTATGACTTCTTCAATACACAATACAAAAATTATAATATAATCATGCATACATTTAAATAACATAATATTATATATCATATTATACAATAATTTGATCAATAATATAAAATTATACACATTTACTTTTTCTCAGTTTAAACATTAATGTGTTACCACTATCTAGTATCTATATATAGCACTTTTTAACATTTAAAAACTTGAAATATTCAGTACTGTGGTTCTGAAGTAATGAAAGTTTAATATATATATAATGCCAAGTAAATGTCAAACAGTAATTTTGAAAAGTAAATCAGACAAGTATGCAGCATAAAAAATGTTTGACACGTGGAGGTGGAAGCAATGGGCCTAAATGTAATTAAGACGACTTAACATTTAAAAAAAATACAACTTTTTAAAATTGATTCAAATAGGGGCATGTATTTATTATAACATTAACTATATAATATATAAAATATAAAATTACGTAATTCTGCACCAGTTATTTTTTCTTTAAATTCGTGACATTTGCTATCACCTTCTTATTTTATAGAACTTTCGCTGAAATGGTAGCAATCACGACGTGTTATCGGTGCTATACATAGTCGTAGTGCCAGTTTGCAAGTGACAGATTGGTGGCAATCTGACATCGTATACGTATAATAATATATGTAAACCACAACAGTTTGCAACTGACAATAATGACTTTCTGTTGTTGTTTTGTTTCTTTGGGTTAATTGGATAGAAGAGTAGGCCTATAATGACCTTGCTAAATCCCGCCCACAAAAATAAAGACTTCATTATTGTTTTATTTATTGTTGTTTTTAAAAAACGAATTTTTTATTATACAATAGGGCAGCGCCACGATATTGTTGGGTTGCCTACTTACAGGATAACGCTTAATAGCTGTTTACCTCCCCTCACTTCCCCTATTGTTGTCATACCTTAAGCTTAAAACCATTGAAAAAATAATTAAAAAGTTAGAAAAATTGACTTTGTTGCCAGGTTTAATTATTTGAAGTCACGAAAATGTAGTTTGTGTATTCTTTATAAGCTAGCGGATGATATGGAAACGATATAAATGTAATAATTGCCGTATATAATTTATAATTATTATTTTTTCAACATTTTCTCCCCTTACACGCTGCTGATACAACACTACAATATGGTGCGGCAGGCTCCTGTAAAGTATGCAATATGCGTTGCAGTGACATCACGTGGGCCTGCATGGCCTAGAGAGTTGTTTGCTGTTTATGTTTACTAGGGAAAATGGGAAAATAGCACATAGCAGGTATACGGACGGTCAGGAGGAGGAGTTGGGGGCAAAAAAGAGAAAGTGGAGGTCCAACTATCATGGCATTAGATAGAATAAATGAAAAAAAAAAAAAAATAGAAAAAAATAGTTTTGATTGTTCTATGATGCGATTTTTTTATGCTATTTATCTTTTATTGGTGTAGAGCTGATTGCGCTAACGTCAGGCCCCTGTAAGTTAGACTGCCCTATGGAGGACCATAATGCACAGACTAGCATATAAACAAATTACATATTGATTATATTGATTTTTTTTTTCACTTTATTAAACAAAAGAAAACAGGTTTTAAAAATTGTAAAAATACACCAATTAAACGATAGATAGCATAAAAAAATCGCATGCATCATTAAACAACAATCAAAACCTTTTTTTTTTTTTTTCATTTCTCCTCTCTAATGCCATAGTAGTTGGACCTCCACTTTCTCTTTTCTACCCTCCTGACCGTCCGTATATCTGCTATGCTATTTTCCCTAGTAAACAAAAACAGCAAACAACTCATACGATGCTGCCCAAATGGCGAACTTGCAGCATCTGTTCGTTTTTAAGAAAGTGCGCAAGTTGCGTCTGTTCAATTATTGAAGACGGCGACGTTGCATTCGGCAATCTTCGGGAAATCTTTGGATTTTAATTAATTTCAAGTTAAAAAACACAAACAATGATATTTTATAACAATACAATTCGGAAGTAAAAAGTGTTGGCTTCAGAGTTTCAGATGCAACAAATTTATATAGAATATTAAAAAATATTGAAATTGACGAAAATCTGAACATTTCCCGCAGATTGCCGACAACGTCGCCATTATCAATAATTGAACAGACGCAACTTGTGCACTTTCTAAAAACGAACAGATGCAAGTTCGCCGTTTTGGCAGAACAGCATATTTATTATAGTAAGAAATAGTAATTAAATAACGATATCGTTGAGTACCCATGCAATATCAAGGTACTTTTTAAATTGTCCCACACATTACCAAGGGAGGGGGGAGTTGGTTAATTCCTATGCAATTCTTATTTTAAAGTCTTTTTCCTCGCTTTTTTTGCGGAAATACTTTTCTGGTTGGCGCGCTTACCAAGATTTTTTTTTTTTTTTTTTTTTCAATTTTTTGAGAGAAGCCTATTGTACCTTTTTCCCGCTTTAAATTGTTTCGATCCCCCATCCTTGGTAATGCTAGGGATTATTAAGAAATTTAATACTGTTATTAAAAATTTACACTTTCCTTTAGTTTTGATTCTTAACAATCGTTCAATAACTTTAAATTTTAACTTTAGGATCGTCTATTTTTTAAATCATTTGACTTGTTTTTGCTTTCAAATCTTCCAAAATGTATATTAATATAATACACTTGTTATCTTTTTTGTTATAATTTTACAAAGACACGGTGACGGTGGATACTATACTCCAAAAGAACAGAAAGGAAATTATACATATAATATTATATAATATGCTTTTATAGGTCTGCACGGGCCCGGGTCGAGCTCGGGCACCGGCGGTCTGCAATTTCTCATTTTTTTTTTTTTTTTTTTTTTTACTAAGGGACTAAGGGAGAAGGAACCACGGCCGGGCCAGGCCGCACTGTGCAGCAGAGGACTCACGGTCAGAGGAGGTTTCACATCAATAGCCACCGAAACGGGCCGGGCCGCCGCGGATCTCAAAAATTCAGTCCGCGCAGACCTCTGGCCTGCTTCCTCCTGCTATAAGGGCGCGATTCACAGAGGAGTTATATATCCAGAAAATTTTCCAGCTTTTTTACTAACTGCGATTACTGTCATTGATTTAGGCTGAAGCTAAACACGTGTTTAGTATGCTTACTTCGTAAATGGCGCGTAATATAATTAATAATTTTATATAAATATTTTTTTAATTTTAAATTGTGTGCATAAATTTTATAAACCTCCTTGACACATACAGTATTACAAATCTTAGTTTACGTGTGGATTCAACTGCGCGCGGCGGACATCTTGAAAATAGATATTAAGGATCTTATGGATGCCGCCATTCAGTCTAGACTGTCTGGAGCTGGCGCCATAGTGTCTACAGGTATTCTAAGATCTGTTAGACTGTAATCAATTGAACGATTAATGACACCATTGTCGGCCATTGCTAATTATTTTCCGTTGGTAAACCCAAAATATTTTTACATCCAAACATAAAGGACAAATTGAGTATTAACCTGATCAAATAAAAAATAAAATCAAGTTTTTGATTTGTTGATTTTTTTTAGTATTTTTTAGATGCTGATTCGTCTAAATTTAGATTAAAGTCACCGCAGTTCCAATGATATTCCTCCAACTTACGTCCTAAATATAAAAAACTTGACCCTAATTTCCCTTTTTTTTTTTTTTTTTTTTTTTATTTATTTGCACAAATATTTTCTTAGTTTTTAAGAAGGTGATTTTTTAAAAGATGGGAACGATGTACCGGCAACTAAGGATGGTGCCATTAATCTTTCTTTAAAATTAGAAGTTTGGACCTATACAATATAATTATAATACTTCATTATTTTTATTTTCTTTGTCTTTTTTTGTCATCCTTTTTTTAAGGATTTAAGGACATGGCAGTTTAATTTTTGAGCTGCACATCATAAGAACCGGTCTACATTATTTAAGGGTCTCTTCTGAAATATTATTAAAAATAAACAAATAAAACCTAATTTGCAAATGTTCTGTAATTTTTTTACTGTTGAAAAGTTCTGTATGAATTTGTAAAAATTAAAAAAAAAAATACTATCATAATTAATGTTTTGTCATAGCTATATATATTATAATAATATATACTATGTATAAAAAAGAGTGAAAAAAAAAGAAAAATATATAACAATTTCTTTGAATTACCAAGACAATTACTATCATTATATTATTAGCCTTCAGCACCTTTATGATGGGAATAACACTTATTTTAAACAAGGTGGACTAATTACCACGTATACAAGATATTCTTATATAAAATTTAAGACACGCGTAGCAATTATTTGTCATGATCATCATCTCACTTGATAATATGAACCGCCTTGGTACGAGACCTATAGAGGGAGAATCAAGAGAGAAGAAGGCTCCCTTGTTACCAACAATTGATCAAGTAATTTCCATAGGTAATCGCTTAATCTTGTGACGACCTTGGCTTGACGGCCTCCTCCTTCTCCTCCTCCATATTTTGCACTCTATACATCATAATTCATTATTCATAACCAACTTACGTATACCTCAAGTCATGTATAGCGGTCGGCTCCTACGCCTTTCATGTTATTGTTGCCACAGGTCTCAAACTGGTCCACCTATATATTAATGCAATAAGCTCCTAATTTAACACGTAATTTACACATAAAATGTTATTTAATTACATTCATCATAATATTCATGAAACAAGTGTATCATACATTATACAGTATTATTATATACTCTAAATAATTAAATATACATAAGCTTAGAATGTTTTTATTGCTATGTATAATATGCAACATTTACTTTTAAATGGGGAGGGTAAAAAAAAATTCAACCAATATATTATGCGTACTCTCTTGTGCAATATACAACGGTATATTATTAACTTAAAGCAGGCTTGACAAGTTTTTTGTCCTCTTTTTAACGTAATTGTGGAAAATTGGAATAAGTTTTTTTTTATATCAACACTTTAAAACTCCAATTCACTTGAATGACTATAATATATATTATTTAGTAAGCAATTATATAGGTTTATTTAATTGTATTTGTAAATATTCTCATCATTAAAACTTTAAGAAGTAATCAAGAATTGGGAGAAAAAACGAGAACAAAAAAAAAAAAAAAACAACTTTCTGCAAACGAGTTAATTTAAATAGATACGAAATATAAGCCTTTTTATAGGAGCGGGGGGGGGGGCATTCAAATATCAAACTTGGTGATGTGTGTTGTTTTCGCCTTTTTTTTCCAGGAGTACAAGTATAATATATATATTATAACTACATTATAATTAAAATAAAAAAGTGGGTAGACCTATGATACCACATCATATGATGAAATATGATGGTTGTATAGTTAGTAATGTTTTATTTATCTAAATATAATAAAATATAAAATAAATTTGCATGCTAAGTTGTGAATATTTTATTTGTATATCACTTTCTCTTGACTTTATACTATATAATTAACATTGTATAAAAAAAATTTCTTTCATGTACTCGTATAATAAATTTAATAAAAAACTAAATGTATGCCTCATGCTGACAAGTTTAATTGAAAAAAATATGGGACATTAATGACGCATTACTTACGAAGTAGTCTACTTAGAATAATTTATGCTAATTTTGCTACACCCATTTTCCTCCACAAGAATACCGATACGGAAAATATTGTATAATTCATGTCAAGCAATCAAGCTTTTACGTCACATAATAATATGCAATGATAAAAAAAAGTCTTTAATATTACGAAAGTAAAAAAGAAACAAATTGTATTAAAAAATATCAACTTAATTATTTCATATCAAATTATTTTTCAACTTATTATTTTTCAGATGAATATGTAATAAATTATATAATATTATATTTAATATTTTAATGAAAGTTGTAGTCTTTTCAAGACAGCGATATAGACTGATAGTAGTTCTGTTTATACTTTATACATGTATGCATGTATGCATTTGTAACGTATTTAATTTTAATGAAAGTGCTCTTTAGTTAAACCCAGTGGTGAAAGTAGTTTCAATTTCTTACCAGTGCGCTTCAGATAGAGGCCTGAAGGGCCCGAACCCCCGCCGGAGGCGCGATTTTTTGGGAAAAAGGGGCGTGGCTTAATTTTTTTCATTGAAAAGTTGCACTGAAATTGATTTATAATATTTTTTTTTTTTAACAAGGATGCACCCCTAAGAGATTTTTCAACTAGAGTGACGAGGGGTTAATTTTTTTTTTTTAAGATTTTTTTTTTTCTAAAAATATTTTAAAATGCCCTATATCTAGAAATTAAAAACAAAAAATTCCCAAAGTTGGTGTTTTGGAGGCTTAATTTTTTAACATGCAAATTTATGGCACAGAAAGCAGCATTTTACTGTTTACTCACACTTCATCTGAACTATGGAACCAATTAAAAAATATCTAACAATAAGTAATCTATTATGAATTCTTTTAATAGATTTTCGATTTAAAAATTAAACATTTTTTTACTGAGTCATTTTTCTGGAAAAAATATTGGAAATCCTTATGAGAATTAACCCACAAATTAAGTAAAATTAAATACTTTTTCAAACTTTTTAACCGCGAAAAAAAATAGTGTCACACTAAATTGATGAAAAAAATATTCAAAAATATTTCCTGTGCTGCCTAATGAAAATTTAAATGTATAAATTTTTAAATAAAATATATCACAAACAAGCACTTTGTTGTTCGTTGTCTATGCATGTCTGGCAGCAGTTTTAATACTGTAAAAATATTTTAATTAACTGTTTCACAATTTAGATTGTTTTATTTTTTTTAATAAATTTTACATTTTTTTAAATAAATAAATTATTGTTTTAAATGTCTCGAAAATTAGTTTAAACAAAATATTCCAAAAAGATGAAAGGTTACAATTTTAAAAAAGTTCTAACGATTTTACCACTTCCATGATCATGTAATAAAACATCATGATCACTTCATATAAAAATTGAAGAAAAAATAGTAAACAATAAACCTACAGATATTTAAAAAAAAAAAAACGTTTAAAAATAGTTCTTTGATTTAAAAAATCTAAACAAAGTAATACAATAAATAAATCTGCTCTAAAAGGCTCGCCATAAAAAGTGCATTTATGATAAAATATTATAATTAACTTTTTAAACATATAGTCTTTTAATTTATAATATTGTTTGACTGTAGCACTTACTATTTATTTACAATGCAACAATTTCATACCTCAAATTATTAAATCGTTTTTATTTTTTACGTAATGAAAAAATAAATATAAGTGAATAGATAGAGTAGATTTCAATTATTATTTTAGAAAATTTTTTAAAAGAAAGTGCCATGCAAGTTAAAACTTCGTGAGAGAGAAAAAAAATAAAATACAATAACTATCATGCATTGAGCATGATTATAATGTTTTATGATGTTATCTGTTCACACATGCAAATATTATTTTTTTCGTTAAAAATTGTTGATTTTTTTGGTAAATTTCGATCAGTGTCTTACCAGTGCGCCGCACTGGCGTCAAATGTCTTACCAGTGCGGCGCACTGGTGCGCACCGGCTTACTTTCACCACAACTTAAACCTCATAAATCATAATATCTTTATTGCTTTTCGATTGTATAAATAATATAAACAGTTTATAATAATATATATATCTTTTAAGATGTGCTTTCTCAAAGAGAAATATTGACAATTTGAAACTCTTAATATGTCATTGAAGTTAATTAAACTAACGTTCACGTTTTTATTTGTTACACTTTAAATTTTTAAACAAATAATTATATTTTACAAAATTTTGGGATATGTAATAAATTATAATAATAATAATAATTTAATAATAAATGATGAATGGAGTATCGACCTCAAAAATTTTTATAGCAGAAATGGATAGAGGATGAAAAGTTATGTTACTCTGATTTTTTTCAGATTTTTTAGGGACCGGGAAGTATATTGCTAAAAAGTTTTGGCGAGGTCGGGTTCGAATCCACGTCCCTTTTGGGTCCTATCTTTTATTAAGAGAGGCGGCAAGAGGCGGCACTTTTTCTGCACTTTCAATAATTTTTAAAAAATAGTTGCTGGGCTCTTAAAAATCTGAAAAAAATCAGAGTAGCATAACTTTGCACCCTCTATCCATTTCTGCAATAAAAAAAATTGAGGTCGGTACTCCATTTGTTTTATAGCGTTAGAGTTTACAAAAAAAGTAATGTGCTACTTGTCTAACTATTAGTTATTTGTGTATATATTATATTTTATGTTTTTTGTTGTTGTTTTGTGTATTTTTGTTGTGATGTTATTATGACTGTATATGACTTGTTATATGCTATTTGTATAGCCTATAATGAACTGAATAAATATATTAAATTATAATATTAATATTTTTTATTGATATTAAACCAATGGGGAATTCTCCTACATTTATTTTAATTTTTTTTTCAGATGCTCTATGCCTTGAAATTAAATGTCCCAAAACAAAAAAGTTTCAATCTTCAAAATTGGAGACAAGGGAATTTTTTAAAAATCTTCCTTCTTTTGAATTTAGCGCCAAAACGTGACGTAGGAACTGCCTAGCAGGCGAAATTTTCCTGCAATAAATTTATATTTTCGATTATCACTCTTAAAATAAACTGATATTAGAGACAAAACTATTGATACTAGGGTAGAAAAACCCGCTGGCTGATTTCGATTCTGTTACTAAAATTTATAGCCAATCACTCCTTGACGCTCAAATTATGATATCAGGCAGTTGTTGTGTGTTAACTAGGGAGTTTCTACGTCATAATTTTCAGGTTTGCGCGCGGGTTGCATACTTTGCCCCTATTCTAATAATCCCTTCAGAGTCCCCAAATTTGAGTTTAAAAAGTTGAAACTTAAGTCAAACTTATTGTTAATATGTACCCTATCATAATATAGTAGTTAAATTAAAATTTGAGTTGTAAGAGAATTCCCCATTATCCGTTTTGGCTACTTCATATATATAGCACCAAGATTTAAGACAGTTGAAGAATATAGATGATGAAGAAAAAAATATGATATGTTCTGGAGACGCTTAATAAAGAACCTAACCTAAAAATTACGGTACAAAAATTATGTTCTTACAATATTTTGTGAGTTCTATAAAAAGACACTATTTTATGATTCACTTTTATTTGACGGTGCATGCTGATGGGAGACAAGAGATTTTGTATTTTATTTCTGTTATATATATATATATATATATATATATATATATATATATATATATATATATATATATATATATATATATATATATAATTATATCCTGCATTATTTGGGCTTGTTCCGCTTGTTTGAATTCTTCAGACATAACATACTTATAAAAAGAAGTACTTAAACCTTTATTAGAAATTGGTTAGTGTGCATTGACACATTGGATATTGCTGATCTGTACAGAAGTTGTCTGACTATTATAATTTATCAGTGTCAAAAGTCAATGAAGTAAATAACATTACGCAAGGAAGACGCAACTTTGTTGATACATAATATAATGATAAATAAATACATGTCGTCAAGGTATAACATATATAATTTCATTCTTCTATACCGTATTATTTCATGACTGCATAATAGCTAGTTTAGCTATACACAACATGCAGTGCAGTTGCACACTATAAAACAAGACTTTACACTTCTTATAAATATGTAATTTAATTTTCTTGCATTATTTCTTTGTGTCTCTATATCAAGTTATTTATTATTTTGCTGCTATTTACAGAAACTCCCCACGTCAAAAAGCAACTAACTTTCGACATTGTATAATTACATCATATTATGTTAAAATTATGAATGCTTTCTTCCGCGTACTGCCAGAAAAGCACATAAGTTTGTGGCTATATGAATCACACACATGAAGGGGAATCTTCCTTGTCGGATCTTCTGTAAAAGATTGCAATCTTATTGCCAGTTTCTATACCTGCAATGCCTGTTTCACATCTATCTACTTGTCCGGACAGCGAGATGATAACGTGAATGTTGAGAATGTTTAAAATAAAAAAAAACACCTCGAATATATTATACGAGGATTACGAGGTGTTTCGTGTAATTTGCAAGTAATAATTGTTTTACTCTTGAAAGACTGGCAGTTACAAAAACTAGTAATAAAAAGAGGTGTTGATTTACCCACACTATATACTATACTTACTACATAGGGTGCGTGCGGTAGGTTACGTACTTGGATACTGTTAATAAACAACAACTTAGTCAATTATTATATTGTTAAGATAGGTCAAGAAATTGAATGTTTTATTTTTACCATTTATTTAAGTAAATTTACGATTGTAATTATTTCATTTTAAGTTTAACGTTGTTAAATCTACTTTTTTTTCTTTTCTTCAATTTATGTGGTAATATTTTTGTTTCGTAAAATGTGACAAAAGAGAATGTTATGATGTACACGTTCAGTACAAACTTTGTAGTAGTGAGTAAAAAAATTACTTTATTCTAGACAAAACAAGTGTTCATACATTTCTCAATCAATGGATTCGTTCGATTGCTTCTTTAGCATAAGATATGTAATCAATGCATATATTGTTTGTTCTCTGTTAAAAATAATATTATATTTCTGTATTTTCAGCTCTTAAAAAGACATTTTCAGAACGCTTTAATGAATGCTTATGCTAATTACTGAAATTGACACAGTAAATTTTTATCCGATCTTCTTTTTTAAAAAAAAAGAAAAAAATAGTAATGTATTAAGTACAGCAATTACGATATATTTTTATTACACTTAGTCCGTAACAAATGTGACATGATGAATGATGATTAAAAATCATGTTAAAATAAATTATTAAAACTCAATTAAAAGTATATTGCACGCTGCTGATTTACTGAATTATTTTACGAGTTTACAATATAGAAACAAAATAAATTAAATGATAAAGCGAGTTCATTTGGTATTAGTATATAACTATAAAATTAAAAATAAATATTTATAATTTTTGTTCCTCATGTGTTATTTTTAAGTTCATTCGTAAGTTTAAGAAGTTTTGGAATGTAGGGATACAGGCGTTCAAGGCATCCTCTGCTCGACATGTGGATCAAACTTCACATCGGAGTAAAAAATACGAAAGATCAGAAAAAAATTATTGTGTGTTATTTATAAACTATTTTTTCAAGTAAGGTTTAAAGGGGAAATTCTCATGTTATGGACCAAAACATTTGGTCTTATGTACACACATCATCATCAACGGGAGCATCGAGCAGCTAGAGTATGGGAATGTGTGAGAAGATTATTGAGGTATAAATGGTATAATAATATATATATATATATATATATATATATATATATATATATATATATATATATATATATATATATATATATATATATAATATGTAGTATTCAACTTCAAAAGTTTGTCAATTTATTTTCCAAGTATTAAGCAAAATCAGAGGAGTTTCATTGTAATATTGTAATATATACACATGCTTATTCGGCAATTCAGTACAATATTGACTTTGTAAATTAGTCAAGAGGTCAGATAAAAAGAAAGAAGTAAACACAAAATAATTATTTTTGCATCTGTTTAATTGCTCTCAATTGAAACTATCAACGTTTCGCTAATATTGGATACAAATTTACATTCTTTCAAACATTCTTTTGTATCAGAGAATGTATATTTTTTATTGACATTGAATCGTATAGTGTCCAGTTTAAGCAAATCTTTGTATTCTGCATGATTCACAATACGTTTTTTTTTGTCAAATTATTCAGCATACATAAATTAAATACTGTATGCAATTAAAATTTCAACATATAATATTTAATTAATTTTTACAAACATATTAACAAGTTTTCTTCTTCTTTCTCACTATTTTAATTTAACATTTTTAACCAGTTTTGTTTACAATTATTCAGGCTCGGACTGGCCTAAGGCTGAGTCAGAGATCCCTGACTAGCCTCTCCATTTTGTAACCCATAGAGCATAATTATATAAAAAGTGGCCCAATGCCCCTTTCTATTAAAGGTGGCCCCTGCTGTCTGTAATGCCTATATGTACCTGACTGGCTTCTTTCTTCCCAGTCCGACCCTGATTTCCAAATTTAAGTGAATCATAATTACAATATTACAATATTCCCTAATATAATTATTTATTTTTGGTATGATATTATATAATTAATAATATAATATATAGACGTATAGCACTTGATCTATCGTAGTCGAAGAACTACTATTAAAATATTGAAGCCTGATACTATTATTATTTAGATGTAATTATTATACAGTAAAAAAGTAGGATATTATGAATGAAGTTCAATCAAAGAATGTGATTTTTTTTATAAAAATATAATGTGTTTTATAATGCTGATCTAACTGAAATTGAAATAAATTCACATGGTTCAGTATAAGTGTACAACTGTACAATTCAGTGAAATAGATAGGAGGGGGGGGGGGGGGAGATTAGTCTTGGAATAGTGAAAAATGCATGGTTCTCCACTTCCTCCATACAGTTTTTATGCTCACACTCTCCATCAGAGTATAAATTTTTTTCACCGCCACATATCATATGTGAATATGTTTTTTCATATGTGCAACCACATATCAGTTGAATAGAACAATTATGATTGTGGTGAAGAAAACGAACCGCGAGTTCCTGATTAGTAATTACTGATGGACACCTTCAAATTGCATATCATTGCAATTATCACATTCAGTTGGTGGTTTTAGTGAAAGTGAGCTCTGGTTTTCGCCTCTCAAAGGGGTCATTTTACTTTTCAAACTGTGCAAAAATGCTAATCTGTTGATCTATAAATTAAGGTAAAGTTTCATAATTGAAGTACAAACAGATATAGACTAATGTATGAACGTACTATAGCAATGCTACAGTGGTAAGACGTCAGAAAGAACGGCAGCAGCAGCGGCAGCAGTGTGCCGAGCACGAGGCAAATAACTAAATCTGGTCATTGACTTCTTACTTGTACTGCTTGCATTGAAGATACGCGCAGATCGCTCTCATTAGATTAGATACAAGGTGAAGTTCAGTATGATAAAAATAAAATTGGCAATTTGCGTCTTAAATTATAAAAAAATATGTAATAAGAAAGATGTATCTGAATGTATTATTTAATTCAACGTGTATTATTGTATAAATTTTTTATTTTAAAGCGACCCATTAATAAGAAATATAATGCAATAAAAATACATTTGTTTAAAATTAGAGTTTGTAATTGTATAATACAAATCATGCATAGCAGGGTACTTATTGGTCATTTTTTGTTTTGATAATAATAAATGATGATGATAATAATTAAATTATTGCGACACGTTTATATACTAACTTATTAGATATTATAACAAAGTTTGTTTTTAAAAATGAAAAAAGACTATCAACTATCGGAGTTAAGATTTGTGTTGCAATAATTTTTCTTTGTTAAAGTTAAAAATAAATGAATAAATGTGGATGTAGAGCAATTTGTAATTTTTTATTATATTAATCAACAGCTAATCAATCCAAAAATGATATTATTATTCTCAGTGGAAAAAGTTTTACAATTTACCAATTATACCTATTGTTGATTTCCGTTATAGCAAATTAATTAAAATACTTGACGTTGAAAACATGACAGTTGTTAAAATTACACATTTTTTAATATGTACTGTAACATTTGATACTTAATTGAGCTCCAAAAATCACTAAAATTAGATTTTCAAAATTTTCAGGTGTAGAATATGAATAACGTCAATCATATGTCTGTATATATATACACAAGTTACATTTAAATTGCGCTGATTGAGAGTATAACAGCTAAAAATATTTTGTGCTTTCCCAGGTGAAAATTACCTGCTGTTCCTTGTATTGAGTTGAATCAGATATATTATAATTCAAAATAATATTTCATAATTAATATATTAATTGATATTCACATATATTCATATTAATATAGTCTAATCATGTTATAGTGTAAGACTAAAATCAATCGTCCTAAAGATTCATGCACCTGCTTTTTCATATTTATGTAAGGAACAGCTGGAATATAAGTAAATTTTGCTGGTAATAATAATGGAATAAGTAATAATTTGGTAGAAATAACAATTGATTGCATATAATATAGTAATGATATCGACAGCTCTAGCTCTTTTAATCTGTGCTAAAACTTTACTTCACACACATGGCACACGCACGTCAGAATGTGTATTAATATATTGAACGAAACTTCGATAATATATTTAATTGTGCTATATATAGAAGAGATATGAAGATAAAATAAGTATATTTATATATATTCGGCGCGATTCACGAAGCAGTTAGCCAGGTTTCTAACCACGTTTAGCTTAACCACGTTTATTTAGGTGGTTTAACACGTAAGGCAGGTATAGTTAAACGTGGTTAAGCTAAACTTGGTTAGAAACCTGTATGGTTAAATGCTTCGTGAATCTCACCCATTATATATACTGCATGTAATATGTCCTGTTCTGTTTTTGCATGTCTAGAGAACAGGTGCAATGTTTGTGTATGTGATTGTGTGTCATGATGACATGATCATGTCGCTTGAATGCAACATAAGCTTTATGAGACTTGACACGCTCAGGTATACTTTGCGTGAGAGTGTATAATATATATTATATAGCAAGTAATCTTACTCGAGACTTGCTGCTACTACTTCCATAACCCTGCATGAGGTCAGTGAGGTTGCATGGGCTTCATTACGGGCTCTCAGAAAGGTATCACTCACCATGATGCATGCGCCAAGAGATTTAAATACAACAGGCTTATTAGGCTGCTTGCTCTGGGCGATGGAGGAGACTTGAGGTGTCTGGAGTGAAGAAAATTACGCGTGTGGTGACCGGCAGCTTAGCTGCCTGCCAAACAACTTCATACGTGTCGTGCACACATCGAATGGCCGGCAACCATCGAATTAAAACCTCCACCTTTTTGGTCTATAAATATTTTTATAAAATCCACTTTTTCTCATGTTATCCTTGAATATGAAAACGTGGTCACAACATCCATCACCGCAGCACCATGTATGTACGGCCTAATGTACCACAAAGATTGACCAACGCAGACAGTAGACCAGAGGCGTTAAGTTTCACCTTCCAAGAAACAGTTTTCTATCGACATTTTTTTCTAATATTGACATTTAATTTTGATTGGTGAGAAAAAAAAATCACAAATTCAATTAGAAACAAACAATGATAATTTTATACACATTATAACTACTGGTGGTGTAAGTTCTGTATAATATTATCGGGTATTGATATTAATGCATTATGGATGAAGTGAGTTTAATTTGAGTTTAATTGACTTAATTTTATGCGCCTAAGTTCAATTATTCTGTGTTGGCTTATAATTAATATATCACTCAATATTTTTGTACTGATACTCAATAAACAACTGTTATCACTAATATTAAAAATTTTATTGAATTGTGGAATCTAGATTTTTTTATTTCATCCTGCTTCCATAGAATGTATGCAACTTTATGAGCGTCTTAGTACAGCGGTTTGCAGCATTTAAGTGCATGCAAATATTACATAAATCTATATTTTCTTGTGAATGGCTGATTTGGTCATTCACTCACTTATGTACTTAAGCCAAAACTTTATGAGTGATGTATATAATTATAACATGTTTTTTTTTAATCGAATTGAATAATTTCCTGTAGTAAAATTAAAATGATCTTTCCATTGATTTTACAATGCTGTTATAAATTTTATATTAAAAATATGAATATAATTGCTAATGTAAGTTTTTTAATTGTTAAGTGGCTGAATTAATTTTTATAATACGTAGAATTAGTAAATCATATACGAAATACATGTACGGGGATGATTTATTAAAAGTGAAACAGGTTGCTCCTGAAGAAAGAGACCATGCATCATTCATAAGTGGTGCTCGGTGCCGGCTGACATTGGGGAGTTAGCAACCGGTGGGCAGGTACAGTACAAGCGGGATGCACGCAGCCTCCACCACTACTGACGGTAAAGCGGCATTGGCCGGTGTGCCGAGCAAGAAAGCCACGGTGGTGGTAGTAGTGGCCTGGCAGCAGCAGCGGTGTCTAGCGCGCCGACAAGTAAGAGAGGGCGAGCAAAGCGGTGGGGAGATCGGAGGGGAACGCAGCCCGCCCGCCACCGTGGTGTGCTCTGTAACAGATTGAAGTAGTGTGGAGGCTACGGCCGTAGTGATCATGCACCGCGAAAACTGGGCAGCGGCGGTAGCGGAAAAAACAACGGTGACGGTGAAGGTACTGCTTGTAGTGAGATCAATGCCACCACTCGCATTGCTGGAGACGGCTCACAGTGGTTCACTGCTGCACGTCAACCCTTGCTGTCCCCTAAGCTGGGACGGAGTACAGTCGTATGTTTAAGCGATGTTACTCCAATTACGTATAGTGGCGATCAGCTGGGCAAGCAAGCTTAACCCCATCACCACCGAATATTTGTTGCGGCGCGTGGTGTCAGCGCACCGCGGAGCCCCCATACTACTGGTACTACTCGTGGCGGAGCGGCGAGTGCGGAGTGGAAAGCGTAGACAACAGTGAATGAATGAGGGAGGCGCAGGAGAACGCTGCTACCGCGGCTCCGTTTATTGTGCAAGTGATTCATTAATAACCAGAATAGTGTATCAACAAATCATATTAATCATTAAATGATTTATTAAGTTACAGTGGTTTTATCATACTTAAAAGTGCATAAAATTCTACGATTTGTGTGATTATTGAAATAAGAAAATATTTTGTATCGTTCACCCAACTTATGGCTTGGCTTATGTTGGGGAATGAATTTAATTTGTAGATATGGGGAAAATACGACGATTACGTATTATTAATTTCTATTCCATCAATCACATAATCACGATAGCTCAACCTCAATATTGCTACAATATTGTAGCGTGTGGAGCAATTAATAATAAATATTGTGGAATCGGTCATCAATTAACGAGCCACTTAATAATAACAATTTTATTATTATTAGTATATTATAGCCGGTATCAGGCTCGTTCTAAAAAAGACACAGTATTGCAACCATGCTAAGATTAAATTTTAAAATACAACAACCATTACTATTATTACAACAGTGTCACTTATTCGCCCGATTCTTGCTCGTTTTTCTATTATTAACCATGACAGTGGCTAGACCTAATTACTCTAGTGGTGATAGTAGTGGCAGTGGCAGTAAATATTCCCCTCACATGGCAAGGAGCATACAAGTTCCTGCTGGAGCACGCGGACACGTGAGTCACATCGAGGATAGTGCATCTTGGACGGCCACTGCAATGCATTCACCTCCTCCCCGGACGGTGGCATTGGCCGCCGTCTCCTCCTCCCCTTCCTCTTCGCAGAGTTGGTGGCAGCGATCATTGCAAATCTCCACGCCCAGTAGCGGAGGCCTTCCCGCCACCGCCCATCAACATCGTTCACCACGCTCTGCAAGCGAAACACCACCACAAGAGAACATGCAAATGCAGCAGCCCTTTGCACCTACTGAGTCACCAGAATTCCACTTACTTCCGGATATAGCAGAGAAACACAGGCCTGTAGTATCTGCGAGTAGTGCTAACGATGACTTTATGTTATGGAGAAGTGCTAGAACTGAAAGTGCAGAAACTTTTATAAATAAAGAGGATACAAATTTAAGAGTACAATTAGGTTCTGGTTCTGGTGAAGAAATAAATAATGTGGCGGAGGAACAATTAAGTACAAATAAAAATGAGGGTGATAATGTGACACGGACACACAGTGAATATAATTATAACAATGAAGGTGATGCAAAGGAGTGGGACGGCGTGATAATGACGGGTCTTGAGCCTAGCTTAGTGCCGGGACGCAACCAGCGCTCTGCCGCGGCTGACCCGTCACCGGCCGTCATGGGTCTCAACGGAGAGCTCGACGAAAGTACTGTGCGTAATGAACGATCCACAAACTTATCACACATCACTGGAACAGCAAGAAAAATACAAATGTTTGTAAAAAATAGACACTTACAGATATTACCGGATGGTACAGTGAATGGAACTTCGGATGATGCAAGTGATTACAGTAAGTACAATTTTTCATGATTCAAAATCATGTACTAACATAATAATTATTTTAGTGCTATATTTTGTATATTATGTAATATATATACACTGTAAAGGACTTTTAATTATTTTGATTTATTATAAAAAAATAAATACTTTTTAAAGAAGATCTACAGCTTTACAGGCTTTTTACTTGAGTCTAACCATTGCTCATTGTGATTACAGTATTAAATAAAAAAAAATGGATGAAATTAAAATATTGCCTGTCACTGAAGGACGTACATACTCCGCAGTAAATTAAATATGCAAATCATTACATTCCTAATTGTATTATAATATAAAATATGTATATATCTTTTCTAAGCACTAATCCTTACACACAACAACCTTGACTCACAAATTTACATTTATTTAAAAGTTGCAATTTCTTCACGTCCGGATGAACTTTCTTATAGCATTGAAAAAGCATTTATTTATTGATTGATTGATTTTTTTTCACCGTCTTTCACCACACACAGTTGCATTTAAAGTTGTATTTGTTTGTATTTGTACTTAAGAGTTTTTTTTTTTTTTCGTTTCAGTAAAAACCGCAGACCTGTACACAATTCATTCGGTCATTCATTCATTCAACGAATTTATTTTCAAATCCAATTGAGTTTTAATATTATCATTAAAAAGTTTAAGTTTTGTTGTTTAAATTTGTTAAGATCTTGCTTGACCAAACAAATTTTCTAAAAATTCAATTTAAAAGTAAAGTGCGCGTTCAACTAAATAATAATAGCAATATTAAAAGTCTTGTCTACGTCAAATTATTTTAATAATAGACATTACAGCACCAGTTCAATCAAGTTGTTTAAAAATGGGTGAAAAAAATTGTTTTAGTTGTCAAGATGACGAGAGTGAGAAAACTTGTTTTCTTACTTAGTATGTTTGTTGCACTTGGCATTCTAGCACCTCCATTACGATGATTGCAAAGACTGCAATAAGAACTATATAATTAAATAACGTGCGAAGTAATGCAGTTTTAACAGCTTTTATAAGTAATAGATTTAATCATCTTGATGATAAAAAGTATAACATATTATATAAAATATATTAGAGATGAAGTGATCTGAGAGATTATCTCAAGTCACGACTTAATTAATTCAGTGCCGTGACTATAGATGGTCTTATTAAAGTAAAAAAATTATTAATGTTAATTAACTAAATTAAAATTGTGATTCAATAATTTCCCAGTGAATTGAAGCACATATAAAATAAATCACAATCCTAAATAATTGAATACTAAATAACGATAAAACTTCTGTTAAAGTTAGCTGACCTTCAAATGAGGATTCAAGTTCATACCCCAGACACGACATTCTCTAGGGATATGCAGACATATTACAAGTAGCTTTCATCGTTCGATATAAGCCAGTCACCATGCAGTCAGTACCTACTACCTACCTAGATCGACTCTTCTCTCGTGGGACGCATCCCTCTCTCTCTCTCTCTCTCTCTCTCTCTCTCTCTCTCTCTCTCTCTCTCTCTCTCTCTCTCTCTCTCTCTCTCTCTCTCTCTCTCTCTCTCTCTCTCTCTTCCAACGCTCTGCGCTCTCTCGTTCTCTGTTCTCTCCTCACTTTCACTCTCTACTCTCTTTCTGAAAAGGTTGAATTGAATTCAATATTGACAAGAATGCTCTGTCGCAAACTGATTTCCAAGTACTTGCTGCCTTCATGGCAATCGATTGCGTATATATGTATAATATATAGACTGTCTGAGAGTGTATTACAATAGTGCATAGGTAATTTTTTAAGATTCTTTTTCAATATTGAATTTACATGTTATTAATTATTTTATAATTCTTTGGGAATTTCAACATGTATCCAGAATAATATTAGTAAAAAAAAAATCTTAAGTACAGTAAATATAACCTTTTATATATATATCATCATATTCATCATGGTTTAACCAACTCACTTCCGTACCGTATAAAATATCTTAATATAATAAAATAATCTTAAATATTTAATCAATGTTACGCTATATGCATATTGGAAAATTTTGCCCTTAACTCCTTCCAAACGAAGTTCCGCACTTTGTATTTAATATTTAAATTATTGAAACGCTTCATATAAATAATATAAACTTTTCTTTTTATTGTAAAAATCTTAAGATCAAAAGAAAAAGTGATTTAATAGTTTCTGTTCAGAAAGTGAAGTGAGTAGTGTTGCGTACACTAAATGCAGTAATGAGGTGCTTGCCAGCCTGACTAAAGTATAAAAAAAGAATGTCCAGTCACTGAGAAAGAAAAGCTTTTGAATGCCAAGGTAAGCCAAGGTAGGAAGGGAGGATTCTAATGCAAACTTAATTTGTACTCTGCCTAATACCACTGATCCCATCTTGCTGGTGTTTGTCATTATTTAAATTAGCTCATATAGGCAGTCATTTGGCATAGGTGACTGACGATTGTGCTCAGATCGTTTTAAGTCCCAGCAGTTAGCAAGCGAGCCTAGTAACAATTAAGTACCACCTTCTCATAAGTCAAATTAAACTTAGTAGCAGACAGTGCTGCTTGCTACCTTGCCCAAATGCTTATAAACAATAGAGAATAGAGCTACACCGTGTGTGACTATCGTTCGTCTTGAAAGTTAATGGTCCAACGGGGGTATGAACCTTAACACCTATGTTGGTTAACCCCGGTCAAGAGGTGCATGATGGTTAAAATTAGAATGATCTATTTTTTTATTTTATTTTCTGCAAACACCTGGCACTCATTAATCTAAAAATTATTTTTTCGTTCACGCTGCAACAAGACAAGAACTTTTGCTTCATACATAGTAGCTTATAATTATTCATTTCCCATCGTCTGGAACTGTTGATTAATATTTGCTTTGCTTTCTCTCAAAATTGAAAATATTTTATATTTTCAATTTTTATAAAAATAAGTAGAAACATTAATGCTCGCAGATATTTTAATGCATTTTTAGCAAGCAATTGCTGTAACATTTAAATATAAAAAAATAAATAATAATAAATAAAATAAATAATATGAGCTCTGTTCGTAAATAAACAATCAGACAGAATCGATTTTTATTGATGAACCTTATGTACATGAAACATAAGGGTCATCAATAAAAATCGATTCTTTCTGACTGTGTATTTATGAACAGAGCTATGGTTCATATAAAAATTTCGATTCATCTACAGGTCAGCTCCAAATCCAGGGTAAAAATTATAATTCTATCCAACACCATAACATACAAGGTTTTGTTTTTTTAAGGGCATTGGGTGTAGCACCGGTAGTTGGCAACACTGATGTATCTTCACCATGTGAATTTTTGATCATTGCTCCTCTGAGTAATTTTTATGCTAGAGCTAAGCTGATTGCTGTAGTATCAAGATAATTAGTAGCCCAAGTGCACAATTTGGCTAAATAAAGCCTGATTTAAAGAAAAGTATTTTTTTTATATTTTAGAAAAATGCATGTAAATTTAAAAAATTACTAAAAGCTACTTTTCTTTAAATCAGGCTTTATGTAGCCAAATTGTGCACTTGGGCTACTAATTATCTTGATACTACAGCAATCAGCTTGGCTCTAGCATAAAAATTACTCCGAGGAGCAATGATCAAAAATTAACATGGTGAAGATACGTCAGTGTTGCCAACTACCGGTGCTACACCCAATGCCCTTAAGTTACACAAATTTTTGTTTTCATATATTTTTGAGGTTATAACAACACTTTTTTTTCGACTAAAAGCCTTGCTTTAATAACAGGTTATTGAAATATTCCAATGTATATATTAAGTTTGAAGTTTTATTATTTAAAAAAATATTAAAAAAAAAAAAAAAAAGTATAATCGTTGGTTGATTTCTAGGTGGTATATACAGAACATTAATTTTATGCAACTATATAACCGTAAACCAGCTGATTTTTTTTTTTTTTTTTTTTTTTTATTCTTTCGGCTGAATGTATTTTGTTTAATTTGTTTGAACTATAAAAATAAATAGATCATTACAAGTTGACATTTTCCGGCTGCTGCTATATTTTGCGATTAAACTCAAATGGTTATAAAATGTGAGAATTTTTTTAAATTGACCGCTTTCATAAAATGCGTATGAATTTTTTCTTCGAATTGAAAGTTCAATTATACATGTTAAATTTAGAGAGAATAAGGTTAACTACATCAGTTAGTCAATTTCACATAATTAACAGCATACGCAGTCAACATTTTTCAAAGGTTAAAAACGACAGCAAAAAAATCCCAACGTGTTTTATCCGTTCATTCGCATCAAATACCAATGTTACGAGGATGACGATTTGATTAGTTTTGTTAGGTTCTTTCTTATATTATTTATGTTCATTACAGTTTGCAGTAGATGAGACTGGGTTAAAATTAACAAAAAAAAATAACTCTTTTAACTTTCTGTTAGTGAAGGGTACAAGATAAGTAGAAAAGTATTAACTTTTTCCTCTTGGATGGAAGATCAGATTGAAAGACGATTTTTGAAGTTCAGTTTTTGTTAAAAATTTCGATGTTTTGAAACGCTAACAATCTGTTATTTACGTTTTTTAATTAAAAAAATAATAAGTTCGTGAAATAATAGCAAATCTTATATATAAGATTTTCTACTATTTCATTTCATTTCTATATATATATATATATATATATATATATATATATATATATATATATATATATATATATATATATATATATATATATATATATATATATATATATATAATATATTATTATATAATGCACAAAGTACAAAGTAGAAAACTTTTTAAAACTTTAATTTTATATAAAGTCCTATAGTTTAAAATAGAGGAGCAATCTGTACAGTATATACACTTTTCAAGCAGCTCTTAATAATCTTTGTGTATATGATACATAATTATATTTTTTTTTTTCATTAGTTCAAATTTTGTAAATTACAGATTATTAAGTTTCGTCAAGACTAATGTGTATAGTAAATATAATTTAATTTTACTATCTTCTATAGACTTTTCTTATGGGCATTGACCTCTGCTTAGTTGGATGAAATTTCACATGAGGGGGGACCACGTACAAAGTTGATATAGCGGTTGTAGTAACATTCAAGCAACCACGAATGTCAAGATACTATCATACATGTTATATGTATTATATACAATAAATGCGATGTAATTTTTTCGATGTATATTTAGAAGAATCAATTGACATTAAAATTTTATATTATTTTAATGGTATAATCAGTGTAAGTTTTTTTAAAAAAAAAATGTATTACAAACAGTAATAGCCGTAATAAAAAGTGTCTTTTGGCACGGCTCTGAAGTCTAAAATTACCAGGACTTAAAATGAAAAGACAGTGGCTAAAAAATAAATATTGAAAGCAAACAAAAAAAATATGAACTTCATTTTATTTATATGTAGCAAACCATGTAAAAAAAATATTAAAGTAACACAACACATGCTATAGAATAATAAAATAATTTACTTAATGCACATCCTGCGTAAGTGTCAATATGAAAATATAATAATGTATTGTTGGGTGAATATGGCAATAATATATAGTATATGGAGGATGATTTTTATGCAACCAGGACGTATCTCACAAGCAAGGTATTGCGTATAAATAATATATATTATACTGTAGTCTCCATAATGATGTAAACTGGCACAAGCACGTGTGTCTTAACTTATATACAGTTTAAAATAATTGTTAATATCTTGTCTACCAATTATCTAGAAGTTTTAAGCTCAATTGTAAAATCAATAATAAGGATCTCGAATAAGTTCTGGTTTCTCAATCAATAATTATGTGTGATGTGATTTACGATGCAGCATATAGTACAGATTGCAATTAAACAAATAAGTAATATATTATACTATAATTCTTTTACTCACTTCTAGATTGGAAGTGAATTATAAATATTAAGCAGCTATGATCGAAATAAAAATTTGAATTTGAATTTGAATTATAATAACCTATTAAGATCATTAATTTAATGGAATAATTTTAAAATGGACTCAGCACTTTAAAAAAGTACGATTTTTTACATGCAAGTCTCAATGAATAACATGTATATGAACGTAATCATTTGACGGTTTGTGAGTTACATTTATGTTGTTAATTGATCTGCATTGAACATTGTGATGGTATAGCGTAATCAATATTATAGGTATTAACAAAGTATTCAGGCTCGTATTTCTTGTGGATGTTTACAGAGCATCGGTATTTACAGTATTTACACCATGACAGGCGCGGATTCAGGGGGGGGGGGGTGCCGCACCCCCTGAAATTTCAGATTTAACATGGGCAATATAGGCATTTCACCCACTCCAATTTTTTTGTTAACATAGGCCTTATGAAGAAAAATTCTGGATCCGCGCCTGCACCATGACATGCAATAATTAATGGCACTCTGCAAAATAAGGGCAAATCAACTTTGAACAATTCAGATTAGTTTACACATATTTTCAATGTTTTAATGAAAAACTAAAGACAATCTTTTTTTTTAAGTAAAACTATTATTTAAAGATTCAAGATTATGTAAAGTCCATAAAATCTAGTCGAAAGAAAAATATTTATACATCATGATTTCTTTGATCTCTGAAGTATCCAAACCCTTATTATTACTCAGTAAATTTTTCTTAATTTGCAATATTTTTTTTTGCATTTTCAACTAATGAAATGATTAAAATACATTTAATTGATTAATTAATTTATTAATTAGGTTATTTTGTATGTGAATTAGTTTATATAAATTATTACATAATACGTGTTTACGGTAGAGAAAGATATATAACAAAGATTTATTCCAGATTATAATCAGCCTACGAAGTGGTGTTAACTTAATTAGTTAAGTTTTTTTTAAATTTATGGTTATATCTCTATAATATATATTATATTAGAGAGCATTAATTAGAAATATAATAAAGTACAAGCACGCAAAGCTTTAAGATATTAAAATTTAACTAAAAATACTCCAAGATGATGATATATAATATATATGCAGGATTATATTATATTAAATTGTTAACTAAATTATGCGTATTCATCGATTTGTAAAAAAAAAAAAAAAAAAAGTAAAATATTAAATTAATGCCATTATATATAATATAATATATAATATATGTACATGTATTATAATTACATCAATTTAATATTTTATATATTATATATATATATATATATATATATATATATATATATATATATATATATATATATATATATATATATATACACACACACACACACACAAACACATTACCTTTCAATTGGAAAGTCTCCATCATATTCAAGAAAGAAGACTCCCTATATATATTATATATATTATATACTGTATAAAGTGTATATAGAGAAGAAGAAGATTGAAGAAGAGAGTTGCAGTTTCACATTAAAAATTATAATATCATTGCAATATAATAATATATAAATTATATAATTTAGCTATTTTATTTCTTGACCAAAATTTAGTGTCAGATTAAAATTCATAGTAAATGTTTTCAAATTTCATTCATTCATAGTTAAAAAAAATATCCATTTTGAATCGATGAAGCAATATAAAACGGTGCAAACGGAGCGAAGCATTCGATATGAAGATACGAGAAGCATTACGTTACGGTTTCAATGTATTCAATAAATACATGTAAAAGCTTGTAAAATAACGTTTAAAACGAAGTGCTAATAGTTAAAAAAAAGTTTAAATTTCTGCTCCAGAGATTATGTTTTTTAACGATTATAAAAAACAAAACAAAAAAAAAACACATATTAAGTATTGGTAGTTTTTATTAAATGAAACTTTTTTTAACATAATAAGGTCAAATGATCATGTAATAGCAGTAATAAAATTGATTTTTTTTAAAATACTCTTCAACATTTTTAAGGTAGAGATAACGCCGAACAGCAGTTCGACATACTCTCCTTTGATTAACATGTAAACCTTAGCAAATTCACAAAAGTTCTGAAATTGTTTTGAGAGACAGATAAAAAAAAATAAAAGAAAATCAATAAAAAAAATCGGCTCGTTAAATTGCTTTGAAACTTTTTCTATAGCTTTTAGGCACTAATATCTGCCTCTCAAAAAAATTTCAGAATTTTGTAAATGTGCTAAGGTTAACATGCTAATCAAATGGGAGTATGTCGAACAGCTGTTCGGCGTTATCTCTACCTTAAGGTGCGTGTGGGAAGAAAATCTACTTGCCACTTGCTAGCATTATAGAGAAGAGAGAGAAGAGATAATGCACTCCTGAGTTGTTCCTGGTGCTCGTCCCTATCTCCGTTCCCGTAGCCTCATCATCACCATTGTGTCTCAAGTACGTAGCAAGGGCAAGGGCATCCTCCATCGGTGCTGCCTGCCTGTCTAACTGGCTGCTGCCCCCGCTACTGCATCTGTTGTCGCTCGGTTCATGTTCAAATGTATGGTCGGATTAGTTGTTCATTGGCTTCTAACAAAACTACTACTCTTCTTGGTCCTTTAAAATTCTTCCTTCCTATTTCTATCTTTCGCTTGAATTCTTTCTTGCATTCATAGAAATCCAGTAAACAAGTTGGAAACACTCGTCGTTTAGTACAGGTATTCATGGCATAGTTTTTCATGCCGTCTAACTTTTAAGATATCTTTACAAAAATGAAAAAATGCAGTATATTGAACCTATTTTCAATTATTAAAAAAGTTATTTTCTTACTTTAAGTACGCTAGCAAAATATTAAATTTTTAACTACTGTACTGTTGTTTATTATTTTAAAGATATTTTGATGTCACCTGTATGGACCCGAATGGCTGAAAAAGCACATAAGCCGTTGAAAAATAATACGAAAATGGACCCGTGTAAGAAATTCTGTCTCGTTTATCAATGTTAATTAAGCATTGGTTTTAGCTCTTTCTTCGTGCACAAAGAGTATTATTTATTTATCATTAATAAATAATAACTATAATAATATGTTTAAAGACAATTTGCAGTTTACCATATTTTACTTGGCAATGACAATCAAAAGTATTAAATGCCATGTGACAAGTTTATATAAAAAAAAAATCACAGGCTGCAATATGAAACGTTTTATTATTGATTTATTATTATATTACGAATTTTCTCATTCAAAATACGAAATAAATAATATAGGATTTCAACAATTGTTTAGGAATGGTAATTATAACTATGCATGATGCAAATATATAAATGAACATGACACTTTGTTGCTCAAAGCAAGTTTACCTTACAATTTAAATTAATATATAAAAAACATTTAAAATTAACTATATGGCATGCTCTTCACGTCATCGAATAGAGTAGTATAAAAGCAATTAGCTTATTAGTGTATAGATAGATATAACATGGAAGGGTTGACCTAGAGCTGCTCTCTGTTCATGTAATAAGTTCATGACCTCTGACTAGCAGCAAGGCTGCCTGGTCTCTCTCCATCAGTAAGTACTCCCCACAGGCAAGCAGCGTTTAGTAGCCACCACTTCCTAGCCTAATGCTGATGAGGTTCGGGTCGAGGGACGCACAGTTAGTACACCATCCATCGACCTTCACCCACCGCTCCGAGCGTCCAAGGTCAATGTACAATACTCGGCCTAGTTGCTGCTGATTGTGCAAATATATTTGCAGCAGCTACTTGAAATTATCGAGAAGAGTTAGATGACTTCACCATCAAAATTATATGTAGAATATAAAAATAAAATTTATAGAGCTAATAACATATTTACATCATTAGTTCCAATTTTTGCCGAGAGCAAACAAGCACTGTGTAGTTAGATTTTTCCTTAACTTTTTTTCTTTTTAATTTAAACCACAAAACAGTGACATTTTATTTTACTTAAAAAAATTTGAGTCTCAACAAGATTTTTTAAAAAAATATGTTTTAAAATTTAGTTTGCTACGAAAATATGCAGATGGATACAAGCCAGTACTCACGTTCACTAGCGTATGCATATGAGATTCAATTGATCGTCATTATTCATTCATCGGACCATCCAGCCATCCATTACCACTACACACATCTCCATTCAGAATTAATGTGTGCTAAGTACCGTACTGAAGACGGGGGAGCACCACTAGTGACACTGAGAGACTGATGCCATTGTAAGATTATTCTATTTCGTTAAATTAGCGCATCCTTATGGCACAAAGTACAACATTACACATGTAACTCAATATTTATAATGAATAAATCGTATTATCAAAATAATGTTTATGAAAATTAATTAATGCAGGATATTTTCAATTTATCTTTGATGGGGTCAAATACATTTTTCAATAATTAATGTGCTTGTTGATAACTCTGCTGTGAATGATACATTTATCTCCATTTAAGTATAGCATTTGATATTGAATTTTAATATATTATTATACATACTACACATACATATTTATCATGTTACCACCCGATTGAATTTTTTATATACTCTTATCAAGAAGTAATTAAATGGTAGCAAAAGGGCAAGGTTTTATTTTATCAGCGCTAAGTAAACTTTTTTTTCACAATATAACTTCAGTAGACAGTAGATTGACTAGGCTATTTGTTATCAACTAATAATAATAATAAAAAGTAAATTTATTCCCTACAAGTTTAAAAAACTAATTTTCCGCTGTAAACAAACTTATATTGATTATGGACGTCTTTTTGTCTTTAATGCAATATAATTTATATTAATAAAGCCTAAAAAAATTTGTGCAGTACATAAATCCTCCCTTTTTTAAATTTTCCCAGGTTGTTGATATCTTTGTTACAAGTCATGTCTAAGCTTTAGAAACGTAATGTGCCTTCAGCTGCACCATCGAAAACAAATCAGTTTGCCATCGTTTTTGTCCTCATTCTTCGCGTTTGCTCAGCAATAAAAAAAAAGTATTTGGCCTTAAATACAGATCACAAGCCGGTAAAACACCCCCCATTACTTGGTCCATTTTAAGAGCTTAGTAAATTTAGATTTTTGTTAATGCGAGAAAGAAAGAGACACAGGCAGAGATGGTTTAGTAGAAGAAGGAGGGAGACTGTTGAGGGAGACGCAATTTTTCAGTATTTCACTTAATTAACAAAATTGTAATAGCAATAATACATATTATAGAAATTACTTTTTAGGGTATAATAAGTTTTTTTTTATACAAATTAGAAATTATTAAAATGATTTATTATTACCTTTTCTTGTTTTTTTTTGTTTTTTTTTCTTTTTTTATTTTCGCCATATTTACTTTTTCCAAGAATTAAACATATTTATTTTGTGCTTGCATTTATAATAATAATATTAATAATACTTTGCAATCCTGTTGGATGAATAATTAACAAGTTACGAAACAACATTAGGTATTAATTTTTATATAAGTAAGAGAGTCTATCTGGTTAAGCCACGTGGTTAACCTTGAACCCAACAACCCCTTTTGCAACTCTTTTTTTTTTTTTTTTTTTTTTTTTTTTTTTTTCCTTCGGCAAAGTACCTTTACTCTTCCCCTGCCGAATCATGCAGCAACATTCCATCTTACCGCCGCCGTCGCTTATTACTGCTGCATGGCACCACGTGCGCACGCTTGATCGTTTTCTATTATATCTCATTACTTGTATTACCTCTGGGCTACGTGCACGCTCTGACACTGTTCATCATGATGATCACTCATTTCCTCCTTAAAGAATAATTGTTTTTATTCTTTTATACTGAAATGGAACATCACTAATTAATGTAATTAAAATAGATACATAGTGCTATATAGCGTTCCTATTTTATATAGGTTATTGAGAAATGTTACAATATTGAATTATTTCCTATACTTAATTAAACTAATTTTTTAACATTACAACTTTCAATATTTTGCTATTATAAATTAATAATAAATTTTTTGTTTGAATATTATAGTACTTCAATATTGTCTCTATATATATAACAATAGTGCCATTAGTTATTCATCTTTAAAGGAATTTACTGTTATTACTTATTACGACTGCATTTTTATTCTTACTTGTCCTCTCACTCATGCTACTGCATGACTAAAAAAGTGTCCCTAAGTATACTAACAATATAATTAATTTGATTTAAATATAATATATTTCTCTTAAACGTACATATATATAATGATAATATATATATAAAAACCTTAATAATAAGACAAGTATTGACAAGTGCATGCTGTTTGGAGATGTTAATTAAATAAATCTTACTTGTTATTATAATTTAATACACTTTCTCACCCTCAACCATTCCTAATACAAAATAATAATAATAATTCACATCTTTTATGAAACTTTTCAACTTATTTTAAGTGTATAAAGAAATTAGCCTTTCATATATTTTATATATCTGACAAATTTCATCTTGTATAACACAAGTTTATTACTGGATTACTGCTGTCACGAAGGAAAGGGGAAAATCTATATCTAATTTTCTTGCAAATTATTTTCAGCATAGAATATATATATATATATATATATATATATATCAAATATACAGTACATTATACATGACCCAGTGTGTAAGGCAAGAAAATAACGATATTATAGTGCTGTGATTGATATTAAATAATTTAGCTATTATTATAATGTATATATAATATATTATTATTATGCTGTATAAATTATATTTTCAACAAAATAGGAGCATACGTTAGCTGCATTTCCTTCCAAATTTACGTGTAGTTTATTAGACACTTTTCTTAAAAACTGGAAAGTATACTGACTGATGCTAATGTAAAAGCTTGTAAAAAACTTTCCTCAGTAATATTTGGCATAAGTGAGTTGAGGCATGAATGTGAAATGGAGTGTCTAAAAACTTTTTACTACTCAAATTTATACTCAATATTAAAATATGGTATAATATGTTGGGGACATTTTCCTGACTTTAATAGATCATTTATACTACAGAAGAAGGTTATACGACTAACATATTTTGTAAAAAGCAGAAATTCATGTGTAAATTTATTAAAAAAAATATTTTAACACTCCCATGTATGTTTATTTTTGAAAGTGTAAGTTTTGTAAAAAAAAAAAATATGTCAGAGTTTAGAAAGCATGAAGTAAATCATACACACAATACTAGAAACATAAAATATGTGATAGCCCCTAAATGGTGTAGACTTAATATCTATATTTGTATAAGAATGGCCCATTTCTAAGTTGTCTATAAGCTTATATAATAATTTACTGAAGTGAAATTAAGTACATTGATAACGTGAAGTTGTTTCAAACAAGTGTGAGAAAATTGCTTATAGACAAGTGCTTTTACAGTGTGAAGAAATATATATGGGGAATGTGACTTTACTAAAAATAACTGCTACTAAAAGTTAAATGTTGTCCTGTATATTTTTTAACTCTATAGCGTAATTATTACCTCTTAACAATTACAACTTTGACCTGTCCCAAAAACCTCAACATACATCATGTAATTGATTATATATGATTGTAGGATGAATGAAATTAATAAAAGAATTTTGAATTTGATGAGAAAAATCATTGAGTGCTGGTTGCCACTGTTATATGTTATTATGAGTTATTTCAAAAATATTTCATTTTCTAAAGTGTGTAATTTATTTCTTTACGACGCTTTAATGTCTTACATGCATATAACATTAAATGTTTTTATTTATCTTTATTGTTATTAATAGATATAGGTGTTATATAAGATATTAAATTATCATAATTCATAAAGAAAGCATGTGGTGAGTAGCTAAATTGCGTTACATGTTATAGCATGTTATGTATGTTCGTGTATAAAATAAATATATATGCATGAGTCTGTTCTAATAACGTATATAAATTTATACCAGACCACCTTGGTAAGTATAGTATTTTATCAGCACCACTGTACAAATACCATACATTGCAGTGTAATGGAAAAGTTAAGATTATCTTTTGTTTTTATTTTTTCATCTTTTTATTAGTTCAAGCTTATGTTCTAAATATTAATCTTATGTAAAATAAGATAGAAAAGTAGAATGAGACCAGATTCTTTTAAAACGGAGGAAAAAAAATATTTGGGCAAGCTGCCAAGTAAGTACATGTTCTTCTCTTAACATGCTGTTTGCTTGCAGTACCATTAGTACCATTACTATGCTAGTGTTCTAATATTATTTAGCAGAGTGTAGGTCTTGCTTGCTATAATATATTATTTTTCATGGCAAATGTTTTTTTTTTTAACTTTACAGCATAATTATGCAATATTACATTATCTTGGTAATTTCTGTTCTACTGCCATGTCATAGCAGCGTAAATTATGTGCATTGGTATTATACAATTGATACAAGTTACTTTGTACGTGGACTTATAGCCATCAATCTCGTTTCTAAAAACGTAAAAAGAAGAAGAAGAATGTACATTGGTACCAAAAATAAAGTAAGATGTAAATCTATCGGAAGCCAAACTTTGGTAAAGTTCATGTTGACTGGCCATGCAAATTGCAAATACACAAATATGGTTGAACAATTTTTATTTCCAGGAGACGTGCGACCATCATATCAATTAAAATAGCAATGAATGGGTACAATTGTACGTTTTGACTTTGGACAATTATGTTTAACTGCCATTATGCTGGCCATGATGTGATGTTCGACGTGATTTTGACGCACTTGCCGGGAAATTTAATCTCATGCTTAAGGGCATTGGGTGTAGCACCGGTAGTTGGCAACACTGACGTATCTTCACCATGTTAATTTTTTATCCTTGCTCCTCGAAGTAATTTTTATGCTAAAGCTAAGCTGATTGCTGTAGTATCAAGATAATTAGTAGCCCAAGTGCAAAATTTGGCTAAATAAAGCCTGATTTACAGAAAAGTATTTTTTAGTAATTTTTAAATTTACATGCATTTTTCTAAAATATAAAAAAAATACTTTTCTTTAAATCAGGCTTTATTTAGCCAAATTGTGCACTTGGGCTACTAATTATCTTGATACTACAGCAATCAGCTTAGCTCTAGAATAAAAATTACTCCGAGGAGCAAGGATAAAAAATTAACATGGTGAAGATACGTCAGTGTTGCCAACTACCGGTGCTACACCCAATGCCCTTAAAACGAATTCGTTTCATTGTGTTATCACGCGTTTGAATTTCAATGTTCATTTTAATCGCTAATGATGGCTACCAGTGAATGTTACAGCATATTATATGCTTCAGATTCGAGTCGCATGCTTAAAATCGCTCATATAAATCCACCTTTGGTGACTAGGACTGTTGTTGCTGCCACGACCAACTTTTTCTTTGTAGAGTTTGTAGAAATCGCTTAAATTAATTGAGGAAACGTAGAAACCTAAGTCAGGTTGGTTGTCAATAACATTAATAATCCATCTTCAAATGCACCATGAGTGATCCTAATTCTCAGCGCACACATAAAAAAACTAGGGACTGAAATGATTTTAAAAATGTTCAAATGTATTTTTCTCCTTTCCTCAAATGAATTTCATTTTTATTAATTTGTTAGATATCAAAGAAATTAGTGAAATTACTTATTTTGTTAGTAGAAATTATTTATACTCGTTGCAACACGATATCGTTGTAATAACGACACCTGCATTGCATTTGTTTTTCTCATTACAAGCTACATATATAACTTAGAATGCTATAATTAATTTAATCAAGATTATTTGATAAATATTACATAAATTACGGCAAGATAGCAAAAAAATATATAATTGCCATAAATTTCTCTGTGTAGTTCATAAAACGAATAAGTGATGTGATAATTTTCTTTTTCCTTCATGAACCAAATTGAAGTGTAACATTTGAATAAATTATACTTTAGTTTTATTTTAATGCATGCACTTGGTGAATTCAACAGAGCACTTACAATTCTTACAGTTATTAAAAATGAAACCTTAAGCCAGCTTTGAAAGTCACTTATTTTTAAAATGAACTCATTTTTTTGGTACTCAGAGACGAACATTAAAAGCAAGTGCGGTTACGGGAAGCCAAGCGTCTTGCTTCATCTTTTTATTTCATTTTTTTTTTTTTTTTTGCATTTGTTTTGTTTTTGTTTTATTGAAAGTCACGTTGTCTGGTTACTTTTTTACCACCTTATACACACTTGTTACTTATTCGAGACTTCTCTGACGCGAGTTTCTGAGATGAGTTTAATCCTGTACATTCAGCTTAGCATGCAGTATAGAGAGAGGTACACTTTTCTTATCTAGATTCGTAGCATAGCGTACATCTACACAGATTTTACTTTAATTAATCAAGAGAGATTATGTCATCGTACGTATTATTTAATATTTAATGTATTTTGTAATTAATAAAACAAAATTGATTGTATACATACTGTTTATTTTGGTATTCAACTAATGATAGAAACGAATCAAAGGAAGAACTAGAAAAGAATAATATATTCCTTATCATGCCATATACGAGTATATTAGAATTATTCAAATAATTAACTTCCCACTTTTGTTTACTAAACACATAAAACAAAAAAAAGGCATTATTAATTTTTTTTTCTGTAAAATATGGCTAAGAGTGTGGTAATTAATTACTATAATACATAATATTTATAAGATAGAAAAAAACGTTATCTTTCTTGCATGTTGTAAGTCTTTCTTTGTAACTTATCCCGCGCGATAGTTAGTGTCAGTGCCAAGGACATAATAAAATTTAAATTAATTAAGTTATTTTGTAATTTATATAAATAAGTATGTGGATGTGGGAGGAAGGGTCGGAGATGGCACATAAGTCTTCACTTTCAAGCGTGGCGGGTGGCGGAGGATATAGCGTCAGAGCGAGACGCGAGACTTGAGGCGCGAAGAAGAGAGAGAGAGAGTAGACAGCTTGCAGACATCTCGGCAATATGATCTAGCCCTCCCCCCCTCTTACCCCTGCCTTCTTTGATATCACTACGGCCTTCTGTATTACTGAATACTTGACTTTTATGCACTAACAAGTAAGAAGTAGTATAATTAAGGAGGAATTAAGTATTCACTATAATTAACATATTTGGTAACATTTCTCTTCATAATTAATGTATAAAAAATATAGTCACAGTTTATTTAATAATAATACTAATAGTTATTTATTGAGAATTGGTACAGAAATAAAAACATTACAAAAAGCCCAAAGAGTGCCATGACGTGAAAAAGGCATTGAGCTCTATACAAGGCTAGAGGGCTAATCAGCTGTTTTAGGCGCGCACGGCGTCTGGGAGGAAAGTGGGTGGTGGTCGGTGCTATCGAATGCCTGGTTGACCAACCTAAGAAAGTTTCCTTATAAAATAAATATTAAAAGTTACACTGCAGTTGGCAATTCTGAGGAGAATACGTTGGAATGTGTGACGAAAGCGCAATCTCCCACCCACTTCCTCCCGCCGGACCGTGCGCACAGTTTAACATTGAGAAGTATAGGGCATTATCCCTCTAGCCTTGTATAGAGCTCAATGGAAAAAGGATATCCCATTCACAAAAGTGTCCAGTCACCCAATTTGGTTATATGGTTATTCAGTTGTTACTTTTGCTCTTAAATTGTAATAAATAGCTCTATGGATATTTTTACCTTAATTATGTAATATTATATTCAATGCACTATAATGATAATATTTATGTAGAGAAAAGTGGTTTAATAACAAAAATAAAAAACTGTTTCGCATATTTAATGTGTCATTTAAATACTTGATAATACACATCAACAAATACTGAAAGAAACGAGTTCAATTTTACCATGCATTCAGTGTATAATCACTTTAGAACAAATTAATTATAGAGATCGTTATGAAAGAAGACGAATAAGAGTTGTAACACTGCATGGCATAATGACGTAAAGATATGATAGTGAATTAAATAAAATACAGTAATTTCATTATGATTAATAGGATTTTTCTATATACTTGTCATTAATATTAATGTTCATTAAAGTTTAAGGAAGCAATAAATAACTCTGAAAAAATTAACAGAGAATTTCACTAATAATTTAAGTTAATTGATTACGAATACAAACTTTATCATATAATTTATTATATTTATAAGTACTATATACGTTTATTATGTACATGTCGTTTTCATTCATTAATTCATTAATATGAAATTATAATTATAGGCTTTACATTTTCTGTATAAATCTGTGTTCAAATAAATTTATATTTTTTTTGCACTTAGTTTTTAAGAAAGAAAAACGTCATTACAATCTTACACATTAACTCGTTGAAAAATGTTTTCAATTTTCATCAATTGTGCCGCTGTCGCTATATATACAGTCTGGAGGTTGACAAATAAAAATACTATATTTGAAATATAATAAAAGTGATGACGATTTTGTATACTACTTCAAAGCTCTTTTGTAAATTTCTTATCGTTGTATATCGAATATATTTTTTTTATAGACAACAACAAAAACTCTGAAATGTCTCCTTTTTCCGGTGTCCGACAACAACTCTTGGCTCTGTACAAGTATTATTTTATAAATGAATTCAATGATTGAAAAGAAACAGTTGCCAATATTTGATGGCAAAACAGCTGTAAATAACACAAAAAGTTTTATTTCTTTTGTGATATAGCACGTTGGTTTCAGCAAAAGCATTGTTAAGATGTAGGGCGTAGCTATTGACTTCCGGATGTGCTATATGGCATGGAAAGTAAATATATGGTGAAAATATTGAGTATAAGAATACAATAAAATAAAATCAGATGATTGTTTGCAACTATCTTTCAATGTTGTAACATAAAACTTTACGGTGTTCTTGTTTTTTTTATTTTTTATTTTATTTTTTCAATGGGGAATTCTCCTACATTTATTTTAATTTTTTTTCAGATGCTCTATGCCTTGAAATTAAATGTTCCAAAACAAAAAAGTTTCAATCTTCAAAATTGGAGACAAGGGAATTTTTTAAAAATCTTCCTTCTTTTGAATTTAGCGCCAAAACGTGACGTAGAAACTGCCTAGCAGGCGAAATTTTCCTGCAATAAATTTATATTTTCGATTATCACTCTTAAAATAAACTGATATTGGAGACAAAACTATTGATACTAGGGTAGAAAAACCCGCTGATTTCGATCGTGTTACTAAAATTTATAGCCAATCACTCCTTGACGCTCAAATTATGATATCAGGCAGTTGTTGTGTGTTAAGGGTAAGGTAACGCCACCAATGTTAAAAAAAATCCCTCTCACAAAAATTCTGAAAAAAATTTAAAATGTTCTCCTCTATAGGGGGTATCAGTACCTAAAATATCAGGTATACAAATACGATCTAGTTTTTGAGTTATAAATTTTTAAAGTTGACTACTTTAGCATGGAGAAATGAAACTCCCATGTTAAATTGGTCAACTTTAAAAATTCATAACTCAAAAACTAGATCGTATTTGTATACCTGATATTTTGGCTACTGATAGGGGGTGTAGAGGTGAACATTTTAAATTTTTTTCAGAATTTTTGTGAGAGGGATTTTTTTTAACATTGGTGGCGTTACCTTACCCTTAACTAGGGAGTTTCTACGTCACAATTTTCAGGTTTGCGCGCGGGTTGCATACTTTGCCCCTATACTAATAATCCCTTCAGAGTCCCCAAATTTGAGTTTAAAAAGTTGAAACTTAAGTCATACTTATTGTTAATATGTACCCTATCTTAATATAGTAGTTAAATTAAAATTTGAGTTGTAAGAGAATTCCCCATTCAGTAGCTGTAGCCATTCTTGTTCGAAGAGAATTAAGTCAAAATCTTAAAAATATAACTCAAAACAACAAAACACTTTAAATTTTATTGGTTTGCTGTATACAACTTACATCATGATGATTGAGGTACATATTTTTTAAAACATGGAGGAGATGTGAAATGAAAAATTATATAAAAATTTAATATAAATCTCGCTTTGAAATCATATAATACAAAAACATAATATTTTTGCTATTCTGTGGTACTGCAGTATAATGTGTATATAATGTTGAATTATATTTGCAATAGCAACGCAACGTTGATAAAATTTGTGAAAGATTCTTAATTCAAAGATGGCAGGGTATAAAAATAGTAACAAATATATAATTTTAAAATTGATACATATTAAAACGTAAAAAATAATATAATAATTATAAATAGTTTCCAATTTGGTTTATTTACTATACATCTAGCATTAAAAAGTAAGCTACGTCAAGCGTGGATATTAGTATACTGTATTTGGATAGGTATATAACCGTTTTAAGTAAAAATTACGTTGCTCTCTCCCTGCATGGGGAAAATTCGTCTCACTTTCCACCCAGTGCAGTGATGCATGTATGCAGTTCCCCAGGCTTTGGACATCACTTTGGTCTATTGTTTGGTTCATAGAGGTGTCCGTCGTGACTGAGGTTTTCCACGGTTCCCGCAGTATCACCTCGGATAATGCTGCAAGGGACGCATAACAGGCCGTGGTCACCATCCTTCCCTCCCTTATCCCAATTCATTTCCCAATCCCGCCTCGAGCTCCAAGCTTTTAGGGGTGTATCCTTTTTTTTTTAAAAAAAATAATAATAATTAAAATTAAATTTCATTCCTGGTAGCATGTGATAAATAGATGTATTGTTTGGAAAAAAACAAATAATTAAGATTATGTTAAATAATTTGAAAGAGCGTAACTGATTGGATATGAGGAAAAGAAGGTAGACTTGTTCCGCAATAGGTTTTTGGCATTGGTTTAAGGTTATAAGCTATAGATCATGGCTTGCGCTCCTATATTCAGGCGAACAGAATCGGGAGGGCGGACTGTCTATCTCTGTTGAAGGTTATACTCTTTGAGCTGGATTGCTGCTAACCACCGCCTAGGAAGGAAGAAAAAAGGAATAACAATAGAACGCGACAACTTGGGATAAATAATAGATAGGTAGAGGACAAGTGTGTAAAAACCTAAAAACGACATGATTAATTGAATCTAAAGTAAAAATTATACTATAATACAGGGAGTCAAACTTAATTGCCATCAATTTCTTTCTCTGTGTAGTCCATAAAACTAATAATAACGGATGCGAAAATTTTCTCTTCCCTTCACAGTAAAATTAGAATTTACATAATGTTGAATTTAATATGCTGAATTATTTTTATCTCAAGTCTGTCTACTTATGAAAACCAACTATATTACGAGATCAGCATCAAATACATCCAGTAGTTATCAAGAATTCAGACCACCCTCCACGATATTCACTACGATGTATAAAATAGAATGATAATGATTTTTGCAATAGTAAAGTAATTTATAACAATAATAATGATGTAATAAATGTGTTCAGGTACTTCCTCATACTATGGGTCACTATATAGCCCCGAACAGTAGACACATGACAAGGACCGCCGCCGTAGCGAGTTGCCGAATATGGATAAGTTTGTAAACTTCTCAGAAATCCCTTTTGTGACGTATTAAAGCAAAATCCTTTATAAAAGATCTCTATGATGAATGTGATAGTAACCATTCTATTTGAAATTACTACTTTTACTACTTGTTTCATAAGTTTCATATAATAATTATAATTGTGTTATCTATCAATATATTATTTTACATTTAAATTATTAATAATTACATTTAAATTATTAATAAGAATTTTACTATATCTTCTTGTAGTTTACTCTGAGATGCATACTTAGTTAAAAATTAATTCCATCCGCAATGATATGCATGCGAGTTTACTCACTTATTTGCATTAAAATGTTCTAGATAAAAGTTTAATCCTGTCGTTTTAAAGTATACACGTATTATTTATTAGACAAACATGAAATTGTTATCAGTGTCAGCAAAAGTTGATTATTAAAAAATATTCATGCATTTGTTTTTGCATTTTAAATAGGCTATAATAATATAAAAACAACAATATTTTTTATCTCATTTTTGTATGGATTTGTAGTGACACACGCGTCTTCTTCATAATAATTATAATGTATCGTCTTACATGAAACCATAAAATGTAGCAACTAAATGAGACAGAGGAAAAAAAATCACTGTAACATTTTTCATCTTAAAGCCCCAACTCTGTCGGTTTGTATAATGAAAATGGAATCCGGAATTCACATTATGGTTATAGTCATGTCTGGCAAATGATGCTATCAAATATATATAATATATATATATATATATATATATATATATATATATATATATATATATATATATATATTAAGCACATTTCAAGTGAATGCCAAAGGGGATCTATGAAGCATCATTTAGCAACAGCAGTTGAAAGAAAAAAAAGTTTTAGGTATCATTATAATATAAAAGTATGCTCAGAAATAATTTTTTTTTTTTTTTTTAAAAATGACAGTCTGACATGTTTTTAAACTTTTGATAATTATTTCTGTTTATACAAGTTATAATTTATTTATTATCCAGGACATATTTATGCTTAGTTTTGAATAAGAACTATACCTTTAATGGAATTGGAATTATACTGTGTATAGCTGTATAGTTAGTATCATAAATTAAACGTATAGTTTTCGATACGTAAATCAAATACCATAAAAAATTAGTAGATTATTATTATTAAATATCACTCATTATATTATATTTAATTTATAATATAAATATTTATATCAAATATATGAATAAAATTTTCGATACTATAAATACTATATATTTGCGAAAAGTATCATGTTCATAATTTGCAGTAAATCGATGTTATTCAACTTATTACCGTAATATAATTTACTTACCACTCTGGAAGAGATTGAAATTTAAATATTGTATTGTTATTTATTCTTTTTAATTACAAAAGTGTCTGAAAATTGAAACTTAGAAAGATGCAGCAAATCTCATCGTTCTGTCATCCACGTAGGGTCATCTAAATTATTATTCTGTCTGAGAATTTTTTCCCCAACAATTCAACGTGGTGGGTCAAACGTTGTTATTAAAAGTTGTAGTATTTTGTTTTTTTGAACTAAAATTTAATAATATGTCCTTAGCATATAAAGTGGATAAATTAATTTGATATTCAAGGATAAAAACTTGAATTTTTGGATTATTACATTCATGAGAAATACCTAAAGATAATATCAACAGATTTATTTATTATATTATTATTTTACAAAGTATATAAATTCACATTTAATGTGAGTAATTTTTATGCATTTACATAAATAATGTACATTTTTGCATTTTTTTTTTACGATACTTACTGTCAGTTATTAACGATAAGAAAAATAGAACTAAAAGTACTGTACTGATACTATCTGAGTAAATAAAATATGTGCTCTTCCCCTTATCGGTTTTATCCTTTATGTTCTTTGCTTACACTTTTTGATGTCATTTATAACGTTTTGTATATTTGGAAAAATGTATAACAGGAACTTATTTAATTATTATTATTGAAGCTGTTGGTTAAGAATTAAAAAAAAAAATGCCAATTACTTCGATGTAAACAAGCTTAAATGGAACGTTTGTTAAAGTGAAGTCTTAAAGTAATAGCAATAAAATTTTATGTTTTACAGATACTTATAAACATATAATAAAATATACACATTTCGCCCACTCTATGTACACTATATTCAGGAATCTGGTATTGAAATTGTAGGAAATGTGATTGGTATATATATAACTTAATGTCACAGAGATGTAGTACCTAAGATAAGAAACTTGCATCGATAAAAATCCTTGAAAATCCTTAAACACACTTCACATGCAGTAAAGCAACATTGTAGTATATTTTTGTATTAATTCATATGTGAACCGGTACATATTAACCATGCAGTAAGATTTTTTTCTTTTTTTTTTTTTTTTACGAACTTCGATAACTTCGATACAATGTATTATATAACACTATTGTATACTATATAATAATAATAATACTATATAATTTTATTTTACTTTAAAAAAAAGGAAAACAAAACTGTATCATAATTATTTGCAATGTAAAAAAAAAAAAATGCATGAAAATACCTATATAGCAAACTTTCCTATGAGCGGCTGTGTTATCACTTATCATGCTTGATGATGTAAGATGTGCAAATCTCCGTTACTTGGTTATCGCACATCGCACTCTCTTGTAATGCGATTTGATAACAGACGCGCAACCTTTAAAATGTGCACTTAATCACGTAGGACATACACGCGGAACACACAGAATTCAAAAGTAAATGTCATAGGAATAGTTCTACCAGAGCGGTCTCGTCCCAGACCGCTCTGGTTCTACTGTTCAAGAATTGTTATTACACTATTTTGTTATATTATAAAATATATTTATAATATTTATTTATATAATATATATATATATATATATATAATTATATATATATATATATATATATATATATATATAATTATATATATATATATATATATATATATATATATATATATATATATATATATATATATATATATATATACATATACAGAAAGTTTTTTATAACATACACGATCTTTTTATTTTTAATAAATTTAATAATAAGAATAATTTTAAACCCTACCGTGTTTACCCGCCAAGGCAAGACAGAAATTTTCAGAGAATTTACAAGTTTTCGCCGAGGTGGGACTCTATAGGTGTGCTTGAGATGTGGGTTCGAATCCCACCTCGGCAAAAACTTTTAATTCTCTGACGGCTGACACATTTCTTTTTCGCCTTGGTGGGTAAACACGGTAGGGTTTAAAATTATATATATATATATTATATATATATATATATATATATATATATATATATATATATATATATATATATATATATATAATGGGTACGATTCACGAAGCAGTTAGCCAGGTTTCTTAACCACGTTTAACTGGGGTGGTTTAACACGGAAAACAGGTATAGTTAAACGTGGTTAAGCTAAACGTGGTTAGAAACCTGGCTAACTGCTTCGTGAATCTCTCCCATTATTAATAAATATTTAATTAAGACAGTATAATATTTATTAAATTTTATTATAAATATTTATTATATTTATTATACAACATAATTTATGATCAGTATGATTTATCAGATATAGTACGCAACAAGAACTGGGAAAATATGAACACGCGTTAACTTTTGACGCATAAAAAATGTTCACACTTAAGTATAATTAAATGATAATAGTAATAGATTATAGTATTAAAAATATTTTGTTGCTAAGTTACAAGTAATTCTACTTCTTGATTAAAAATCTAATCAGACTCGAACTTATTAAGATGAAATACAAAGCAAGTAGCTATAGCATTTCTCACACTATATTATACAATACATGTAATTATGCCTTGTACTAATAACTAATGGTTTTGCAAGTCAATGATGTTGCTCTTGTGCTATCATGTACACTATACTTGAACTAGTGTACTATACTTGTATGATTTTTTTTATTATATGTTTATGTATTAGAAGGGATTAAGTCAAATACCGTTATGTTCATGGTAAATAACCTCCATGTGTGTACGTATGTAGAAGAACAATTACTGTGCAACGTGTGTATACATGTAATATTTATAAAGTAAGTAAGTAAAGAGTTGGTGATATATGGAGCCCCTCGCTTCCCCCTTCCCCTCACAGAATATGGAACTATTATATACTCGACTCCCCACGTGGCTTCTATACATGCATTCTGCATGCAAACCGGTCGTTCGTATCACTTACAATGTAAAGTGTACAGTACACCTTGTGCACCAGTGCCATGTCAGTAAGTAAGAGCCATGCATGCAGTTCTCACAAGCAAATATTATTAGCAAGCATGCCGCATATAGTAGTATTAAAGTATAATAATTTATCTATTATATGATATGTTTGCGCGTACGCTATGAGAAGTACATCTTGCATAATATATTACAATATCTTGATGCAGTGCTGCTTACAAAATTTCTCTAAAATTTGTGTTATTTCATTTATTGAATTCCAACTGTTAAAAATAAACAAAAATTTAGTAAAAAATATAAAGCAAAAAAAAAAAAAAAAAAAAAAAAACACTAAAAAACAAACATGCAAGCAGCATCATTTTTGTGACATCCTATAGTTAATATAATATATATATATATATATATATCAGGATAAGAATACATATTATAGCTCCAAAATAACAGAATACTTCTTATGGTCCATCTCTAGATGAAACATTTATCATTGTTTTAAATATTATCTGAAATTATGTTTCTTTGTTGTTGATTTTTTTGTCTGGTATTGTAACGATATAACTTACATAAAATATAGTAATTTTAATACCGTATAAATGGAATACTTATATAATTTATAAGTAACCACACATCATGTTGATAAAATGTTCTTTTATGCAAACATGATAATATACATTAATTCATAATAAAATTGTTGTAGTGTACATAAATACAGAATTAAGGAGCAATATTATTTGTATGTATATAATATACATGATGTGTTATAACAGATATGCCTGTATAATTTTATTCTTAATACGTATTGAACTATTCACACACAGGAAATTAAAACGTATCAATAAAAATGTAATTTGATATATATATAAAATAGAAATGAAAAAAACTTTAATATATTTAAGTAAAAATGTTATTTAAAAATATACAGTATTTTAATTTTGCACTACCATAAATAAAAATAAACAGTCTTTTTGTCAGTTTCCAAATTTAATACGCTATACGCCATGATGACATTGAGTTAGGCCAAAGAGTTTACAGTGTAAAATCTCTGGTTAGGCAAAATAATAATATATGTGTACACTCTTTATATATTATACATATATTAAGGATCTATATCGCGTATATTTTACTCTTTCAGACTAAATCTGTACATAATTATTAAAACATATTGGTACATTATTACTGTCCAGAAAAAAGTAGTTATACATGCTAAAAAAAAACAATAACATATTTAATACATCAAATTAATGGCATCTCGTGCAACCATGCAGCAGATTAAGAATAATAATATTTATTTTTTATTTGCTTGTTTTTCTTTCACTAATAGATTTTATAAAATTTGTTACTGGAGAAAAAAAATGAAAGCTTAATATGTATATGTCATTAAAACAAGCAGCGTACTCACAAATATTTTATATATAGTTGAGTGGCAATGTCTTAATATATACTATTTTTTATTATTCTTTGTTGTTTGCTAAACGAATTTTAAGAATCATTCTTACTGATTAATATATCTTTTAACATGTTAATTTGTCTGTCAAAGGTAATTATTACCTCATTTGGCAAGGATGATGGAGTGTTTGCAGAATAGTGAGGGGAGAGTGAGTTAAAGAAAAAAAAAATGTTGTGCAGAGTGAGAGAAAGAAAGAGCTCTTGTAGGTGTTATTCAAATTGAGGTTTAATGTAGTAAAGACAGATAGTCATTTAGAGCTACGTGCCACAGTGAACTATCATTAATTTTAGGTCCTACCTTAAAGTCTGTGAAGCACGAAGAAGATCGACAGAATGAGCGAGCTAAGAGGAAAGGGGAGAAGGGGAGAAAGTTGCTCCTTGAAACGCTTTGATAAAAGCAGAGTGATAGACTTTAGAAGTTGTTACAGAGCAAAAGGTCGTGACACTTCTTGTCCTTTAATGCCACCTTCTTCCTTCTCATCTTCTCCGCGTTTCAAGTTTTGATGGTGGGTGGCATCTCTTGACAGATTTATTATACTGTGACGCGAGTACAGCTGCAGCCGCCTGCCCTCCCATTTACTGACTTGCATCATGCAGTAACTGCAAGCATGCATAATATGATAATATGCACTACTGGATACAAATGCTGGAGAATGTTTGCTTGCAGAACTTATCGTATATATATGCACTATGCATGAGTTACATCAAAGTCAACCGCTCATTCAGATTATATTATTTATAATATTTATATATCAATTATAATTTTAAATGGACCGGTGCATTTTTTACGACAACGATTTAAAAATGTATTGTTAGTCTTATAAAAAAAGCTAACTCAATATTACAATCACACTTTGTTTATACAACTTAAAAATTTATATATTTAATGGTTGCATACACATTATTATTATTATTATTTTTATTATTATTGTAATTTTGCTATTTTTCTACAAGATTGATATATTTTTTTTCGTAAATATATATTTTTTTATAATAATTTAATAATAAACTATTATAATAAAATAGCAAATTTAAAAAATCATTAAGTTCTTAAATTTTTATATTTCGTCTTTACTTTACACAATACTTTTTACTTTTCAGATGTTAATCTGTTAATCATAATATTGTACAAGAATCCTATATCCATTGTTAATTGAATTAGTTAGCGTGATAATTATATCATCGAAAAAAAAAATTGACCATGTCTAGTGAATAATTTTGAAAAATTTATCAATATAATTCATCAAAATGTAGCAAAAGGTTTGAATGTTATTTACACACTTTTAACAAAAATATATTATATTTGATCAAGAATTAATACGATGTTCCAATATTCTTAAATTAATTTATGCATGCAGGAACGTACATATTATGCAAATATTATTAGCTATTGCTAATATTGTCATATGAAATCTTCCAGTGAAATTACCACCATGCAATTATCCATTTTTCGTCAGCTCGCTGTCCTTGTCAGACTAGTAACCAACAATTTCCAAGAAATAAAACCTCCTATATCAACGTTGTTATTAAGAGTTGTATTTATTTAATCCTGTCTTACTGGTGATAGTTTTGATGAAGAAATTTTTGTATAAAGAGACAGTATTTCTTGTGGTTTGTGTGATGAGATTCTAAAACAAGTTATATTTTTTGTATAGCGATGGCAAATTGCGTGCTTAGTTTGATCGGTTTGGGTTGAATTGGTGTTAAAATGACAACGTCGAGTGCCAGTGGTAAGAGGATGGACGAAGGTCACAGCTCGCGGTGCTCACTCACTCACTCACCCCCTCCCGCCCGGTTAAATTTACTTCAACACCGCGAGTGAATAGTGAGAGGAGGAGAGTCTCGCACCTTATGGCACTGTCGCCCCACTGTCGTAAGCAGCAGCGAAATACTGCCAGAGTTGCGAGTTTGTATGTGCAAATGTACGTACATACAGTATACAGACACAGGCTTCTTTGAATAGAAGAATGTTTGAGATACTTCTTTGTTCATGCTCTTCTCTACACCTCTGTACTTTACTACTAACCTAGTTATTAACTAAATTTTTACTTTATATAACGTGCAATTAAAATTTAACTCGTTTCAATTTTTTATGTTTGCATATTATATTATATTTTTTAATATACTCATTATTTTTACGAATAATTTTAAAAATAAATCCATGACAGAGGTTTTCTTTTACCCTTGTCAAAGACAATTAACTGCAGCAGTAACCCAGTAACCGGTTGAAGTACGTAATATAGAAGACAGTGGTTTGAAGTTTGAATATATTATTAAGGCAAAATTTTAAATCTATTATTGATCAAGATAAAATAGAACACTTAAAAAAAACTGACATAATTAAAGATCTACAATTGATAAAATAAGAGGCAACTTAATATTGACAATGTGTTGAGCGGTTGCAATAGATTATAAAAACAAGTTTAGACATGGTTGGTTGAGGCAGGGTTGACTGTGCGTGATCAAGTGACGGATGCGATTGCTGACACTTAGTGAGAGAGATGTAACGCGTACTTGCCTGGCTGGCCAATTGTCTGCCTTACTTCTGCATGCCTGCCATAGAGCTCACAGTTCACTAATGGGGTAGACGTGCTTGTTGCGCCATTTCTAGGGGGCGGAGGTAATCATACATCATGTGTGCGACGCCTGCCTGAGAAGCATATCAATTGTACAACCATGTTTATTTGTTTAAATATTACTGACACAATGATATAATTACGCTATTAACATGATATTATAAATTATCATGTATTGTTTTATATACTGAACTTGCTCTTACCTGAAAAATTTTCAGACACACCAAAAAGGTTTAGTGTTGACTTTGGCCTTTATGTGATATATTATACTATATGTTTCATATGTATATATATAAATTTCATGAAACACAAATTTTCAGTACAATATCAATAACTGATAGCCATTGTTGCCTTCCATCTATGCAAACTGCAAAACACACGATTTGTGGTGCAATGAAACTAAGAGAGTTTGCTCATAGGATTGTGTTATTATTTTACGGTTGATTTATTTATGTGATTTGTGATTTTTTAAACAATCGAAATCTTAGCAAATATTCACCTTCACTCCAACCTATTTCAAAATCTGTCCTATCCAATCTGTCCTGAATCCATGCCCTACTAACATTAAAATTCTTGTTAATCTGTTTTAAAAGGTTCAAAGAATGAGATGGCAGGACTTTTTGGTCATCGTAAATTTATAATAAATTTAAAATATATTGCAAAACTTCTTTCTTAAATCTTAAAAAATAAAAATGTAAATTGTATCATTCATAATCATAATTATAATTATTGTTTTAAAGGTTAGTTGTTTCTTTTTGTCTCCACTTTTATAGCATGTTATATTTTAATGATATATATTACTATACACATTTACAACTCAGCCAACGTTGAGAGAAGTAAGTTGTTCGTTGCGTAGGTATACCATGATACAGTATAATTATTATGCATACTAAAACAAGGTACCACTTACTGTGTTGTAAGTAATAATTGTGCCTCTATTTTCATCTATGTTATTGCTGCTTCGAAATGTTTGATTCCAAGTCACAGAACAACTCATTTTTTATTGCTTGTTTTTTCATATTAAAAAGAGATTTTTTTAAAGAAAATTTAAAAAAAAAAATAAAGCGATGAATTTAAACTCGTATTATCCTTGACTGCATGGTATATTTTTTTTAAGTGTTCAAAGCATGGAGAAAGGTTTAGAACCATTTGAATAAACATAATAAATATATATAAAGAAAAAAGTTCAGAGCGTGCAAACATATTTATTTCACGCCCGAGTTTTGATATTCATGCAGTAATTCACTCATATGGCATGTCTGATCCGGTGTGCATATATTCCGCGCTCAGTTATATATAAATAGAAATAATTTTTGATAAATAAAATGTGCATAAATATACACATAAGAAAACTATATTATGATAGATGTAACCAGCAACTTTTTATTTATTTATTTTTTTTTTTTTCAAAGGAAATTTTTTCAAAGCTTAGCTTGATTTACAACTTGTAGACATTTAAATATAAACCTATGATACTAAACACAATCGTAGGGAATTGAGACGTGTCTGAGATCTATATGTATAATAAATATATATTTATTTATTTAGATTGCTCTTGGTGTGGGCTCATTTTACGCTTCTAAGCCATCTAATTTCTCGCTTGTCCTCCACTCTATACACCTCAGGTAAAGTGAAGGTATATGCTTATCTTTGACACAAGAGGACGTGTTTACGTGTTTCCCACCTTTGACTTTTTATTTAAAATATATAAAGAAGGCTCGCCGACCTAGACATTTTTATCACCATGTCCAAGAAGACCTGATAATATGCATGTATAGTGATCAGAACACCAAAACGTAAAGATGTTCATTTAAAAACATGATGAAAAGAGAAAGAAAGGAAAACCTAAATGTTTTTAAATAAAAAATAAATTTTTGCTATCGTTGATTGATAATTATGATAATTCATTAATAATCACATGTCTAATTTTATAATAATTTGTTACTTTTTATTAAATTTGATTTGGCACATATTAAGAAGCAATAGAAAAAATAAAATATTTTCCAATTATTTTTGATCTAGTCATGAATTATTCATTATTCTGTTTAAAGCATGTCGACCTTGATTTCTCGACTGAACACACCGCGCGGTATTCGTTTGCTTTCTTTCGCAGCATCAAGCTAGGTAGCAAGCAGACAGCATCATGTAGAAAGGTTAAAAGATTATCCCCTTAAACTCCACCTATCTTTTATTATTATTGTAATAACAAACCTACACGAAGGTGCTATATAGTGTAATTAGTATGAGGAAATGCAACAAGGTTAATTGGAAAAATATTATTTTACAGAGATATTATCTTTGTCATGTACATCTTAAATACATAAGCTTTAATTTGTATCTATCATTTTCCATACAATATTTCTTTCTCTAAATTACAAATTGTTAGTTATTATAAAGTAAATTGTAAAATGGTTTATATTTAATTAAAAAATTAATCCATAGTTTTTAAACAGTTTCTTAGTTGATATCTAAAAATTAAATCAATATATTTTTTTTTCTTGTTTATATTTCATGCTTGTTTCTTTTTATGTTGCTGCTGATTGTGGTAGACAGAAATAAATCAGTAGAATGGACTAACAAAAACACCAACACCAGCATCATCATCATCCTGGCAGTGAATGGCCACGACATGTAACACAAATTTAGCTGCTTCCCCGTCCCACTAAATAAGAAGGAGGACCCCACCTATTCAAAAGTCTAAGGAATGTTAGCTGCTTGAAATCTCAAGACCCCCAACGACTTAACTGCTTGCTAAGTAAATCAGTCTCTATATTGCAAACATCATAGTATTTACTCACATTTTTAACCCTTACATATATACTTATTTGTATTAAATAACATTATATATAAATAAATATAGCATTTAAATAAATCATGCAATTTATTTGATAGTTATTGTATAGTCATTAAACTACAAAGCATAAATACAAACTTAAATTGGTGCATAATATTTACCTGAATTATGTTAAGCAAATATAAACTAATAATTAAGCGTTATAATTACAAATTTAACTGTTGTAAAAGAAGGATGTTTTTTTGCAGTAAAAGATAATGTGACTTGATGTGAATATTATTCTGTTAATGAATGATTTGACTGTTATTTTGATATACCAGACAATACAGAATCTAGCACTTACTTGATAATGATGTGTATTATAATACATGCAGATAACAGGCAAGTGAAATAAAAACTAGCTGCTGCAAAAGCATGATTTTTTCGAATTATGCAATAGCATAAAATAATAATATATGTTATACAAACATAAAACTATAATATACGTTTACGAAAGAAAATTATTGTAACTTGAAATTATTCTTTTTTTTATTATAAAGAAAGAACTTTTACACGATTTTTATGTGTCGGTATCATGGCAAAGCGAATATTTTTCAATGCAGGTCTGTCTGTGTACTGAAATGTTGACATGTAAAACATTACAAAGACAAAATGATGATATTTATTTTACTTGTATGTGCACATTTCTTATTACTATAATGCCTGTACAGTACAACGATTCATTCCATTGTAAGATTACACCATATGCTAACACACTATTTTCACATTTTTATGTATTTATTTACTGTACCCTTGCTATAGTTAAGATAAAATGTTTATTTTGGATTCTCGCAAATAGATAATAAAACTCAAAAAAATAAAAAAATTATGCTTCTCTGAATTTTTTCAGTGATTTTGTTATTTATGAGTACCAGAACTACTTAAAAAAGTTTTATGGCTTTTTAAATAAGAAATTATATTTATATAATGCGGTATAAGCAGTATGCACCAAACCGTTTACTGTTAATTTTACTGTAAATCAGCTATGTTATCAATCTTAACGATTTTTTTTTCAAATTTTCAATGAATACTAAAATAACCTTATAGCTTATTATACAGTATACTTAAAAAAGTTCTATAAATTGATCAGAAAAATCTGTACTATTATATAGTTTTCTACAACCCTTTTATCTGATATTTTTTAGGACAGCAACCAAGAGAAAGTTTTTTTGTCATACTTTAGTTCTATTTCCCTTTTCCATTGTTCTTAAAGCTTTGTCACCGCGGGGGGATTGAATGTAAATCATGCGACGAAACTCAGACTAAAAATAGAAAAAAAGAACAAAAAAAGAACAAAACAACTGAGCAACACACTACTGATAACAATGGTCTTTGCTAACAATGAGTATTTAGTTGATTTAAAAAAATAATAATAATAATTTGAAGTTTAAAGATGATAAATTTTATATAAAGCTGCTTGTTTTGTTGATTTTTAAAAGTTCATTTTTATAATGCGTATTTTATGTAAATTGTTTGCTAAACAAGTTTTAATGCATGGAAATCTCAAAACCACTGTTAAAAAACTGATTATAAAATATTACGGATTAATATTATTAACCAAATAGATTGGGTTGTGTTTGCTGAACGCAGTATTTTATGTTGCAGCGATCCTGCAAAGAAGCTCGGTGAACACGGGGGAACTTCAGATCCAAGGGGTTGCCACGTGCCTCTTCTTGTGTATGGACACCTGTGGACTACTATATGGAGCGGTAAGAACTACTAAACACTCTCACTATATATACTTGTGACATATCTGTTAGTCATGTTGTCCATGTTGACTCTCACCTCTGACCTTTATTGTCTCTCTTGAATAGTTCTGTTCTTTGTTCTACTATTCGGTAGCATTGCTTTCCTATTATATTGTATAGTATAATTAGTATAACTAACTCCTAAAATGTGAATTATAATTTAAGCTTTCATAAATCTTCATTTTTAAATTTGAAATAATTATGTATATTTGAGTAGGTAAATTCATATTTACAAAAATTATTATAACGAGCATAACTCCGACATTATTTGAAATCAAAGGTTTGCTCAATTATTTAAATAACTGACGTGCATCACAATCCGATTTTTCAAATGTTGTAAAACTTGTAAATAATATTCAAAAGTACTCAAAGTTATTCTTGAAGCTTCAAAATTTTATAAATGTATATTAGTTTTCTAGAAGAAATATAAAATAATATTATATAATATCTTATCACACAATAATTGTCAGATCGCTGCATAGTTAATTTTGGATTTTTTTTTTATTAATTTTTGCCTAGCTTAAATCTTGCCCAGGTGATGATTTTCTTTTTACCTACATCATATTTTTTCACTTTATTACTATAAAATATTATACTGTTGCTATAAAATAAAATGCCCTTAATTTGCTAATACTTTTTAAGACTATTTATAAACACGCTAGCAACAACTTTAAAAAAAAAGTTGAACTCCATTTTTATGTATAATATAAGTGAAGTTGACTGAACTATTGAAGTGCAAATTGGTTATAAGGGAGTAGCCTAAAAGCCTAAAAATATAAAATATATTAATAAATATGCATGAAAATTTTATTATAACATGCACTAAGTGCGCTAAGTAACATTTTAAAACAGTCCGACAGAAGTGACCCTATAATGACGATAATGACCCTTCTACCAGCATCAGTTTCAGAAAAATATAAAAGCATTAAAATAGAGAGAGAGAGAGAGAGAGAGAGAGAGAGAGAGAGAGAGAGAGAGAGAGAGAGAGAGAGAGAGAGAGAGAGAGAGAGAGAGAGAGAGAGAGAGAGAGAGAGAGAGAGAGAGAGAGAGAGAGAGAGAGAGAGAGAGAGAGAGAGAGAGAGAGAGAGAGAGAGAGAGAGAGAGAGAGAGAGAGAGAGAGAGAGAGAGAGAATACAGGTAACTTTTGAAAATCATTACACATAAAAAGTTCGAAGTATTTAAAATTCTATGCCATCAAAAAATTGGTGTGCTACTGCAGGTCAAATATAGACAAATTTTGAGAAAACAAGTTTTATAATCAAGAGACCATTATAATACACATTATGAAGATTCAAGTACTGCAATGCAGAAGTATAGTACAGGCTATACTTCTATGAGGAATCCATCTATCAATATTAGTATTAGTTTTTACGGGGTCCCCAAAAATAACTATGAAAAAATAAATTTTGTCCATAAACATAATATATATCTTATCCATAACACAATTTGCTTTTATATAATCATGCAGTAAGTATATAAAGAAAGAGAATAACGTTGATATTTCGTTTTTCTATAATGGGTTACAAAAGAGCGTCATTTGACCAACAGTTTAGTGGACTCCTGGTAATTCTCGGAGTCAGAGTATATTCCAACCAGGTACACTTAACGCATAATCGGATGGTCTTGAGTTGCAGGCAATACTGGACCTTTCTAAAGACGATTGCTATAATGAACACCCATTCGTTCATCTGAGAGATGATTCATGTTGCTCTACATAGCAACCTTCATCAATAGAGTATCGACCTCAAAAATTTTTATAGCAGAAATGGATAGAGGATGAAAAGTTATGATACTCTGATTTTTTTCAGATTTTTTAGGGACCGGGAAGTATTGCTAAAAAGTTTTGGCGAGGTCGGGTTCGAATCCACGTCCCTTTTGGGTCCTATCTTTTATTAAGAGAGGCGGCAAGAGGCGGCACTTTTTCTGCACTTTCAATAATTTTTAAAAAATAGTTGCCGGGCTCTAAAAAATCTGAAAAAAATCAGAGTAGCATAACTTTGCACCCTCTATCCATTTCTGCAATAAAAAAAAATTGAGATCGGTACTCCATTGTCAACTATATAAACTAAGATTTCCATGATTCCCTTAGTCACAACTAAACAAATGCTGTGACGGATTACTTGATGGGCATGGCCATCCGGGTTTGGAAGGGACCCACAAAAACCTAGGTTAGATCCACAGTCTTTCTAGTGACAGTGTCTTATGTACAATAGGGCTCACTTTAAGAAAAAAAAAAAAAAAGTGGATTAAAATGATAACGTAACAAAAATAAAAAATCTAAAGCTAAAAAATCTAAGTGAATATTTCTAAAACAAAATTATTTGAAGGAATGTGACGACAATGTAAATTTTGGCTTCATTAGCGAAATACAGTTGCATTAAAAATGTAAATTAAATATATTTTAAACGTTATTAATTTATTTGTGACCTAAAATAAGAAAGTAAGAAAAATCAATTTAAGAGTATTAAAAAAAAACAAAAAAAAAAAACGGAGAAAATAAATTAAACATAAATATTTATCTATTACAGGTTTTCTCAAAACTTTATAACTTGTATTTATATAAGAAACAGAGAAAAAAAATACATTGTACGAAATACCTGCAAAAACAAATTTATAGTGTGTTGATAGAATTTTATATGGATATGATGACATTATAATTCACCTCGCATATAATATATTCTTACTTAAGCAAGTTTAAAAAGTTTAAACTTATATCAAAATCGCATCTCATTCGTTTAAAAAAAAAAGATGAATATCTTCTATCAGATGGGTCATTCGCGCTAAGCGATGTGCTAAGCAGACATAGCAACATCGGCAGCAGATCGGATCGGAGGGTCTCGTGGGGATTCACTGTAGATGCGAATATATCTTGGACATCGTGGGGAGCACGTGAGAGAACGCGACAGACCGGCAGCTCTGGTGGTGCTGGGTGGCTGTCAGCCTGGCCAGCGTAGTGATGTAACTAACTCAAGCGAAGCCAGCCAGTACTACAGTACAGGAGTACTCGAACCAGAAGATATATAATATATATATATATAATATATATAATATATAATATATATAAAAGAAAATAGAACAAGAAAACGAACATCTTGGTATTGAACTTACAGTTCTGTTCTTTTAACGTGTAACGCAACAAAAGATAAATAAAATAATAAAATGCTTAAATTTTAAAATATAATTAAATTTTGTCATCTATACTATATATATACCGTATATATTTTGTTACTATGATGAAGAATATTTATTAACTAAATACTATTTTTAATTTCAGGTTCTGTTGTTTCTATTATACAGTTACACTAATAATCTTAAAAGCTCGCTGTATACATATTAAGAATTTAAGATAACTTAGGATGATGTAGCTTTAAATAATTTAAGTAATAAGTAACGTAATTATTATAATGTATATATATTATATTCTTAACCATTTATAATTTTATATTACTATCATTATTTAATTAATGTTTTTGACCTTTTTTTAATTATGAGACGGTGACTGTTAAAAGTTCAATATGCTCTTAACATTATACTATAGCTTGTTTTTGTAGTTATAGAACTAATCATTATATTTCTTTATAATGTGTTTAGGATAACAATAATATTATTATGCTAAAAATCACAAATTAATGTTTCATAATTACTAATAATTATTTTTACAACTATATAAAATTAAACTTTACAGCAATATTCTTGCAAAACCGTGGTCACATGTCTGGTAAGAGAAACTGAAGAATTTTTATAGCATGTAGCATATTAATTATACATAGCATAAACTTTATAATGATGAAGAAATTGTTATTAGCCATATACTTTTTTGGTGGTCTTCATCATGAATGGCCCAAAAGATTTTTTATTTTTAGTTATTAAATCGTCCTTTTAATGTGTTTCCTTTTCTTTAATTTCTTTAAGTCACAATCTGCAAAATATTACGAATAAGACACACGTGCTTGCCTTTATAGTTACGTCGCTACCGCACATACATTTTTTTTTAATACCATTATAATTATTTCTTCTGACATCTCTCTTTAATCAAGCCTATAAATTACGAGCGGAATTCAAGGGACGTGAAGAATGAGCAGCTTTAATAAAAGAATATAAATTTTGGGAAGTCGTATTTTTTTCAGATACATGTGCTAGATCTTTATCTTTTTTAGTATTTTTTTTGTGTGTAGCGTGTTAGTGTGATGCCATCTATGCTAATGAATCCCCTGCAATGATTTAGTGACGTAATGGAAACGTTTGGAAAACTACAATATAAGCGTTTAAAACACGCAAATCTCTCCTTTCAATTTTGCTAATGTGACGCTATGAGAGTATTTTTTAACTTCGCAACTTCAAAAAGACGTTAAAAAGATTTGTTTGCATGTTCCGTCTTTGAGTAAACGCCCACTCTTAGAATTTCATCACATTGAATTTATAAAATAACTATAAATGTATTATACCAGAAATAAATAGTAAAATGGCAACACTACATTATATTTATAGAGAGACATTAAGGCAGCCTTAAGAGCAATGCTAACAACTTAATATTCGAAGTATTTCAACCGATGCAATTTGGCAAAATGAGATTATACTTTTAACTTTTAACGTGTTACATATAGATGAGAAGAAATAAAGGATTATAATGATAAACTAACACAAAAAATAATCAATTTGCATATTATATTAATAAAAATTTCAATACCAAAAAAAGGAAGCTGACGAATGTTACTGCATGGAGACCTCCTCGATATTTTATAATCTTAGGATTTTTTTTAAGTGCTACTGAGCAAGGCTGCAAGCAAAGTAAGATATCATTAGACGGAAACGAGCCGGAGTAATATTGATAGCGATACAATACATGAACAAGCATATAAATAAACAAATAAAAATAAATAAATAAATAAATAAATAAATAAATAAATAAATAAATAAATAAATAAATAAATAAATAAATAAATAAATAAATAAATAAATAAATAAATAAATAAATAAATAAATAAATAAATAAATAAATAAATACAAATTTTATTTACCTCCCTTCACATTATTTTTTTCTTTTAACAAGTAAAAGTATCTGGGTCACCTGGTCTTTAAAACATGATTATATTATTGTAATACAATCATGAACTCGCATCAAAATAATTTCAAAGTAGTAAATTTTGTCTCTCCTTGTTCATATTCAGCAGCTTGTTAATACGATGCAAAGATTGTATTTTGTTTTGTTGCATGCAGTGTTATGTAAGTTGTAGCTATCTTTTATGTACTGCATTTTATCATGGCATAGTGCATTATTTCAAGGCCAGAAGCTGCAGTGTATGTTCGAACTCGAATTACTCGGACTATAAAAGCAACATCAGGCAAACACACCAGCAAGCGTTGCATCGAGTTCACAGGGTGGAGCCGCTTTAATGTATACACTCAATTGCATAAAATATGAGACAAGATTACCAACAATAACACAGTATATTATTGTCAGTACCATCTCGTCATCTTAGTATACTAAGAAAATTATTGATTAATTTATCTTCTTTTTATAATTGGTCAATAGCAATTAAACTTAATTAATTAATGAGCGCAATTCACGAAGGGAATTATCTAGGTTTCTCACTATTCACAGTATTCACGTTTAGTGCAGTCATTGAATTAGGCTGGCGCTAATCGCGGTTACTGACAAACTTTGATAACTTTCTGGATAACTTTTTCGAGAATAGCCCCCATTAATATAGCTCACGTTGTCGGAGATAAAAGTTAAAATACACAAACAGTAGAAAAAGAAAAATGTACAAATAATTCATTGTAATTGAATTAAGGAATGTATAATCAATAAATTCAATAAATTGCATTTTTTTAAATTCCGTATTAATAATACTATCTTTGTATATGTACACATATATAATATATATATATATATATATATATATATATATATATATATATATATATATATATATATATATATATATATAAGTGAAATATTTGCAATGAACAACTATATTAATTTGAAACGAATATAAATTTTTATGCTTGAAAAAACTGTTACATTCATCAACAATCAAGCAATGAAAAAAAAAAACAAAAAAAAAAAATCACAACAGGCAAATAAATTAATCAATACGCTTTTTTTGTTTTTTCCCCACTCTGCAATGCCATAACGGGAATACTCCTTTGGCAGTGGTATGTCTTGTCTGTATGACAAACCATGCATTACTCACGAGTCAGAACAATGTAAAGCTGCTCGTAAACTTTTTGTGTCATAAATTAATTTAAGCTTAAAGTATAATCAAGTTCCTATATAGTTTTTTAATCAATTTAATAGGATAGTAATTCAATTTCCGTATTTTTTAACACTTACATTTTTGTACTATCCCTTGTAAAAAAAAAAAAAGTTCTATAATAAATCATAATTAATGTGTATTAATTCATGATTCATTATACTTTATTATCATTATTTTCTTTTTTACGGGGGATACTTATTATTCAATAATTTATATAATATATATATATATATAAATTAAAATTATAAATTTATAATAATGTAATACTTATATAAATAATTATCTACTGTAACGAATCTTATACTTGTTAGTTTATAGTACTGTTGTTGCGGGTGTAGATATTATAATGATATTACATAGACTGCTGACCTGGAGGCTATAATACCATGGTATATTCATGTTGTATTCAGCGCCAGTATTAGCCGACGGACAAGTGAGTCTACGTGGTCTCTTGTCTGGTTAGTTCAGTTTTATTTCCTCATCAAGCAAAGCCCTGCCCGACCGCCTGCTAGCCTGCACCAACCCCTCTGGCTACGACAAGCTAGTGAGATAGGAGAACAGGCACAGAGAGTATGTACTATATACATATTATACTGTACATATTATTATACAGTGGGCTGACTTGCTACATACATACTTGTTCTCCAACGCCTACGTTACTGTTGTTGCTAACTCGCTCTCATCTCGCGACAATATGCTCTCTTCACCACCCAGTTAGTGATATTCTATATACTTGAATACAAAGTAAACCGTTGTCGTATTACATAATACGTGTGCAAACGTGAGTTAAGCTAAAGCCTATATAGATAGATCCCAGACATGAAAGTAATGTCATTGTTATAATAACATGTATTATATTATACACATATAAATATATTATACACATATTATTGTTACAAAATCACTATAATATATTATTATTCTGTGTACTTTAAAATTTTAGCACCATTCATAATAAAAATTAGCATGTTATAAGGATTTGTATCATTGTAGAAATACCAAAACAGTTTAATAATAAATTATAAAACAATTTATGTAATTTATTTTTTGTATATTCTGGACTCAACTTATTTGCATAATTCAATCCAATACAGTAAAATAAAAATTGCAAAATCATTGTATTTTGTATAACAATTTTAATTAATTATTTTTCAATCCATTCATCCGAATTATCGTTTTTTATGAAAAAATAAATGTTTTGACAAATTATTACAGCACATGCAAGTATAATTTCTATTTTAATATATTTAAATAAAATAAATGTTATATACACGAGTGCTAATATTATGTGATGATATATCATAAATGCAATTTGTTGTATAACATTAAAACCAGTACTTCACGAGCCTGATAATAAACAATACTACTTTTTTTTCTAGTCATAAATGAATCTGAAGTTATAGTGTGATTGCATTCAGAGATTAAACATAAGATATAATGAAAGATTTTTTATTTTTTATTACAATTTAGGATATTTTAAACACTTATTGTAATGTAGTATTAAGCCGTGCATGTAATTAAATGTAAATTTTATGAACATTTTTTGTTTTAATATGATGAATAAATACGACACATCAAAGTTTTAAAAATGATATTTATTTCTTTTTAGTTTTTATTTATTGGGCCTGGAAGCTCTTCCCAATTCTCTGTATTGAACAGCGACAGTAAGTAATATTTTATATTTGTCAAAATGTCATCAAAGAAATGTCGTGGTTCAATTCGTCATTTAACATTATTTGATTTGTAACATAATTTATTGCATTTTTTTTTTTTTTTTGCGAAGAATTTTACATTCATGTTAGTATATCAGATATAACGTTATAAAGTAAATGTTATGCAGTAACTTTATGAGTAAAAGTAAGTTAATATATTTATTATGATAAATTAATAGGTTCGTTTATAAACCCTGCCTATAGTCTGTCACCCGATCGATCTTATATAATGTCCAAGTAATGTACACATATTAGAAAATCGAGTGCATAAAACATACACATCAGCTCCATTATAGTTTCTCATTTAGGTGTAACGTTTTTTGGCCTTGTTGTGGTCAATAATATTTAAATTAAAATACCTATCATCTGTCATAAAATTAACTTTAATTAACATGTTTGACACCTACGTCACCGGCAATTGTGAAACGATAATTTTTTAATATATTATATCAAATAGCTTTTTATTCTTTTTAATAATTCGTAATTATTTGTTGCAGATTTTTTAATTCTTTTTTATTTCAGATATATAAATACTCAAACAAATTTCACTCTGAATCCAGAGATTTTCCATGAATGACAATTAGCTCTATTGAAAACTTGAAACTGAAAAGGTTGAAATGGTTGAATTGACATTTGACGTCCCCTTCACATCTGCCATCACATGTACGGGATTGCATATTTTCAAGGGTTGCATGCACGAGTCGTCAATTGCATAGTGGGCGGGTCACTATTAGTACTTGTGTTGACGTGAAGAATTCCTCGTTCAAGACTTCTTTAACTGCATGTGACCAATTTAAGTTATGATCTTTTCAATTGAAACTTCAATATACAGTATATATATATATATATATAGATTTTCTTTGTGGTTTGATTGATTTGTACAGTTTTGAGTGTATAAAATTGGAATACATTGGTTAGATTGGAGAAACGATTTTTGGCCCATAACTCAAGTAAAAATTAATACTAGGGTACAAACAGGGCAGTCTCTGGTTCAGGTGTTGGCCAAGTCAAGGGCTACTTACTTCGAGAGAAATTGTTCACGTCCAGTCATTTCCACTCCACTCGGCCACCCTTGCAGGGGTGAAAATGTGTTAAAAGCAAACCTTGCCCAAAAATTCTAAAAACTGAGAATTTGAAATAAAAATATATTTTCAATTTAGTGGTGAATTTTTAAAGGGTGAAACTACCCTTGTTTCATCCCTAAACAACCCTATAATAAATTATTTATTTATTTTTTTTGTCAGATTCGTGTTCCCCATATTCAAATTTGTAAAAATAGACACTTTCAGTAGGAGGTTGTCGGAGGGGTTGTTTCACCCCTAATTCTTAAATTTATATTTTAAAAGGTTTTATATAAATTTGATCATGGAGAACACGAATCTGATTATTAAAAAAAATTAAAATTAAATATTATTTATTTTAGGGTTGTTTAGGGATGAAACAGGGTAGTTTCACCCTTTAAAAATTCACCATTAAATTGAAAATATTTTTTTATATCTAAGTTTTTAGAATTTTTGGGCAAGATTTGATTTTAACACATTTTCACCCCTGCAGGGGGTGCAAATGACTGGATGTGTGAACAATTTCTCTCGAAGTAAGTAGCCCTTGACTTGGTTAACACCTAGAATTAATTTTTACCTGAGTTATGGGCCAAAAATCGTTTCTCCTATCTAACCATTCTTAAATTCATGTTATACAATTTTATACTCTCAAAACTGTACATACTTATTGTTAGACTTCTTAAGTTTTGAGCAAAATTGAAAAATGTTACGACCTCTGCTTACAAATAAAACAGCAAGTTTTTCTAATATTTTCTTTAATTGACTTTTTAAAAAGCAACTTGGCCATATTTATTCTTATGAAGACTATGGTGATGCCTTTAGCTATATTTGCCGACATAAAAGCACGTAAGAAGTGCCACGGGCAGAATCAAACAAATTGCCCCTTTGTTCCAAGAACTTAAAATTCTTGTGAGTTTTGTTTTGAATAACATATAACCACACGCACTTGACGCAGTATATAGTATGGGCATCTGATTCGTAATCGGATGGTCGTGAGTTTGATCCCAGGCACCGCCAAACTTTTCACAAGTGGCGGTTACTAAAGAACACCCACTATATAGTGCATCCAGGAGGTGATTGATGTCATCCTTTATCAATTGCTGACCATCATGGCTGATGTTTTCGTAGTTTCCTCAGTCACAACCAGGTGAATACTGGGATGGATTGCTATAGGTCATGGCTGCCCCAGTTTGGAAGAGACCCACAAAACACAAAACCCAAAGCAATATGCCAAGTCGGGTTCACGAAGAGCCGGGAAATTAAATTCAGTCAACGTGACCAGTCCGTACCCTACAACACGGTTCAGCTGAAGCATATACATATAATATATATTATACATATACATGCGTGTGTTGGCCCTGCCCATATTGTCGAGAAAATTGTTGATGGAAATCTTTGATGATCAGGGGTGTGAAATATTTTTAATGTATAGTTTTGCTGATATATCGGCAAACGGCCTCATGGCACAAGATGCTGCTGCGGTGCAGAGAAAATAGCATGAGTGCTGGTGACCTTATAGTGACCTACAATAGTTGACATCACACAGTAGTTCTTGGTTGCAAGTTATCGGACAAAGAATGGAGTATAGACCTAAATTTTTTTTATTGCAGAAATGGATAGAGGGTCCCGTGCATTTTTTACAGACCGGAAACTATTTTAAAAAAATATATATTGAAAATTCTTTTGGTGACGTCACGAGGCGGCAAGTCCTATCTCTTTTTAAGGAGTGCCGCCTCATGACGTCACAAAAAAACGCTTTCAATAATTTTTTTAAAAATAGTTCCCGGGCTGTAAAATATGTGAAAAAAATCAGGTTGCCATAACTTTACACCCTCTATCCATTTTTGCAATAAAAAAAAGTGAAGTCAATATTCCATTGTCTTAAGAATCACACAGTTTCAATGGTTTCATTGTTTTTGACATATTGTGTAAATATTGAGCACGTTATGCATAAATATGTTTATAATTTTATATACTTTTTTAAAGTAAACCAGTAAAGACTTTACCTAAGATTACAACCAAGACTCACCAAGAGCTCTGATTTTCTCCAAACTTTCTACAGACTTTTCTAATATCCTGTAGAGTAAAGGCGGATTCAGATGGCGACAACGGCGATGCGACGCGATTTTGTCACACAAGCTGTGAAATCCTATGCGGAAGCGAATTCGCCATTGCGGCGGCGAATATCGCGTTAAATTTTTTTTAATCGCCAAATATGGCCGCCAATGGATGTTACAGCAAGTGCGCATTATTCGCTTCGCATCGCAAGCTGGAAATCGCCATGTGAATCCGCCTTAAAGAGCAAGTATTAAAAAGTACTTAATAACCTAAGATTATTTAAAGTACAGGTACCAGTATCATGCGGACTATACGTATTTGGGTTACTTAATACTTTAAAATATAAAATATTTAAAAACATTAAAGTGCAAACACATGTAGTTGTCAAAGAAGTTATATTATAATTTAGCTTAAAAACATTTTGATCTTTTTATTTTTCAATTTGCATTTTTCTTTAATATATAATATTATATACATTTATAATTATATACATATATAAGCTTGTGGTTCATGTTACATTGTAACCTGAATTTCAATTCATGTTTTTTATATATATATATTTTTAGTACACAGAAAGCTGTTTCTATGCCAAATATTATATTATTCATATCCATTTATAAATGCTATAGCATTTCTTAACACAACTATTAAAATGTAACTTAATATGCGTTTCAGGCTACTTTTTAAAAATTTTAGAACCTAGCTACGTGAGGTAATTTTACGTAATACACTTAATAGTGTTTTGATCCTACGCACATATATTTTAACAGAGAAAGTGGACACTTGATTTTTTTTTTTCACTATGCTCATGGTTAAGAAAGGTCGCTTAAAAACAACGTCAAAATTATTTTAGTTTATATTATCCTACTCAAATTGCTTTGCAAATTATTTCAAACAATTAAACAATTATTACTAACGATTTTTACCAATCAAAAATATAGTAATTTTTTTGTAAGTCATTTCAATCTTTGTTATAGTTAGCATAAGCTACCACTACAAGAACTTTTTTTGTTTAAAGGCGGATTCACATGGCGATTTTTATCATGTGACGCGAATATTGCGCACTTGCTGTGTCATCCATTGGCGGCCATATTTGGCGATTAAAAAAAAAGCATCGCAATTAACGCGATTTCGCTGCCGCAAATGGTGAATTTGCTCTCCGCATAGGATTTCACAGCTTGGGTGACAAAATCGCGTCGCATCACCGTTGTCGCCATCTGAATCCGCCTTTACTCGTATATCCGATTTTAAATTACTCTCCAGTACCGCAGTAGCATATATCCTTGATAGTGTACAGTGTACAGCACTGAATGAGTATATTATGGATGTTTAGAATGTATTATAAGTTTCCAAAGAATAAAATTTTGGGACATATAAATATAATTGTTATCAACTGATTTCAGAACCTCATGCAGGACGTATATTCTATCAAAGATGTTTGGATTATTAATACGCAACTCACTCAGGCTACTTTACAGCAACGATTATAGGTCAATGTACTATAATCGTTGAATTTAGGTGCAGATAGGCTTTTGGTGGGCTAGTTGTGTACATAATCCAACATACAGGGAGTTTTCCATTTTTTTTTTGTTTTAATACAACAAATTATTTAACCGTATTGCACGAAGATATGGCTGCCACCACACGTTGAAATCAGAACCACATGCAAGAGCGTGATGTGAAATAAAAAGTCATCTGTAATCTGTATCATATATGATTAATTGCCATGCAGATTTTTAAACTACTTCCATTTTTTGTTGCTTAGTATAATAAAGTGGGAGGTGTGGCGCAGTGCGCTTGACCGGGTCTCGTCAGATCACCGAAGTCAAGCAACGCCGCGCGTGATTAGTAGTTGGATGGGTGACCATTTTCAACAAAAACCACGTTTCCCACCCAGGGGTAAAACGTTGCTCTTTTCCACTATGTGGTTCCCCTGGCTTTGGACCATTGCACTTCCGGTTCATTGACAAAAGCTGTAGCGTCCATCTTGGCTGAGGTTTCCACGTTTCCCTCAGCCGCAGGCAAATGCCGGGATGGATTTGCAAGGCCGTGGCCGCCCCCGTTCCAGAAGAGCCCGCGAAACGCTCAAGTTAGGGTTTCGGAAGGTTCGGGGTTTCAAGTAGTATGTAATTAGTAAATAGAAGTACCCAATAGGGTTTAATTAAAAAAAAATAATAATATGTATATGTATATGAATTAGCTTTTTTTGGGAGTACATGCAATATAATTATATATATTCTTATTGTTATAAAATCATTTACGAAATATTTTAAATACTTCACATAGCCTGTAACGAAATTCAAAAATAATAAAGGAGAGGACACAATCCTATACAATTTAATTTATATATTAAATAAATACTGTATATTATAGAAAATATATAATAAATGTTAACTATTCTGCGATTAAAGAACTTATGAGACAGAATGACGCTGCAGATCTTGATGTATACATTAATATAATATAATTTGAACGTATCTGTGATTGAGATTATTTTAATCACTAAAATCTACAATGAAAGACTTATTTACTTGATACATATACTTCCATGCAAAATTAAATAAAAAAAAGCTAATTTTTTTACTAGGCTCAATCATACAATGCCCTAGTAATAATTTCAAACCAATTAATATGAACATTAAAATTAGATACATTCTCTACATTGGTTTCATAGAATGCAATGAATGGATTATAAGTTTTCTAGTTCGATTAACACTGGTTCAACACGACCTGTTTGTTCATTGCTCCTCTTGCATTTGCACTCAAAAGTCGTGAGGGACTCGGCAAATGTTCGTGACTCGTCTGCTTCACGCCTGTATTTGCGACTACGCCGACGGTTGGCCACGTTGTTCTACATTGTTACAACAATCAAGCTTACAATAATAGATCCTAAAAGTGCTGCATCACTGTCACGCTTCAGTAATTATTGTATCAGAACTTCAATGTACCTTTAAGCAAAAATACATGCACAATTTATGCGAGTACATCAAATTCTATAAAAAGAATGTACTTGAAAATGGCACTTTAAGTCATTTGATTTTTCAGTTGTTCTCCCACTAGACTCACTGTCCTAGGCTATCCACATAAAACAGAAGAATAAAATCTGAAATAGTTATATTTAGATTTGAGAAAAAAATCTTCTTGACTAGGTGGCAGAATTTGTGCTGAAATGAACACATGTACCGGTACAGTACAGTTCATTAAAAGCACTAAGATTATTCATGCTGAATAATCTAATTTTAATCTAATCTACTTCTAATTTTATTATTTGGTCTATTAAAGTGTAAATGTGAAGTATGAGTACAAAAACGACAGCCAACAAAACACAGTTATAAGAGTTATGTATATAGAGTTCTATATATATAGGTAGCAAATTTTTTGTAACGTTTTTTGAAAACTTAATCATTCAGATATAATCTTCGAATGAATTTGTCTTTTCGTCTTATTATTTGCCTATACACCTAACCTAACTTCTGTTTGCTCTAAATTATATTGTCCTGTTCATGTGATTCCTGTGGATTATATATATATATATATATATATATATACAGATGATTATAACTTAAGAAAACAGAACACTCAGTTAGTGCTTTAATTTTTTTTTTTTACATGAATGTTTTCCAGTTGCATATTTCTGATGAGGGCAGATATAGGGGTTGGGTTGGTCAAAAGACTCGATGATATTCAAATGCAGGAAAGCCAAAATGGATCAAGAGTGGGTGGATCCACCACTTCTTCATCCATGTTCTACGCCACCTGCATCTCGATCCACAAATAATTATAATTATATATTAAAATTCTAAGTGTGAACAAAATCAGAGGCTCCAATATTGGTGTGTTTGTATGCTAATTATTTCGTTTGTTTGATTTCAGACGCAGTTCACTGAAGAATGCATATTCCGAGAAAACATCGAGCAAGATCACTACAATACTTACAGTTCAGTGCGACATTCAGATAGTCGTAAAACTTTATACTTGGCATTGGATGGCCGTGGTGTACCTCGTAAAGTGCAAGTCACAGCAGCAAGACAAAAGCGTCAGCAAATGCTACAGTTAGCAGCAGGAGGGGGTGCTTCAAGTAGTGGTTCTTTGGGTAAATTATCTACTTACGCACGTGTTCTTACACGCCATGTCCACAATTCAAGGGTTGAAGAATTAGCAAGACGAATATTAATTGAAAGACAACGACAGCAGTTATCTATTGTTAATTCAACAGAAAGTTCTGAAAATTTAAGTGGAGGAAGTGGTCATGGACAAGGTTTTCGTCACCACGGCTACAACCATTTATGTCCAGTAAGCCCCTCATTTGTTACCCCATCTTCTAGTGCTGTAAGGACCGTTGCTCGTTGCTCTAAAAGAGGACGTGGTAGCATGAAAAATAAAGATCAAGGTGGTGGGGGTGGTAAAAAAAGAAACACTAACAAAAGAAAAAAACGAAAGCGGAAGTGTATAGATGAGGAAGATGCGGATAAGTGTAGACGTGAACGTAAAAAGCGAAAGAATATGAAAAATAAAAATGCAGATGGAGGTTCAAAAACGGCTGGTCCAAAACGTAAAAATCAACAACAGCAACAACAAAAGCAGCAGAAATTGACAAGTAAAAAACCTCATAGGACCTCCACTGTAAATATTTCAACTTCGCCAATGCCAACTTTAAGCAGTAGCACTGCTAGTGACTGACGCCATAATTTCCATTATGTTTTTCCCGTATTGTTATGTGCTTTGAGTATTATGAGAGCTATATAGTTCTCATAAATTTATGTTAAATATTATGTATTTATAATTTATAATGATATATTATTAAGTATAATTATTGCATGAATAATTAATTATTGCTATACCTGTGTACCAAACAAACATAAGATTGACAATTTTACATCACAACTTAAAGTTGAGGAAGCATTATAAAGTAAAAGCAACACCTTTTTCTTTTATTGTTCTCATAAAACAAACGTGTCCATAAATCTCAGAATTCATCAATTATTGAAGATCTGAATAGTAAATAATGATAATTAGTGTCCTTAAATGTAATATTTATATTATAAATATAATAATTAATGTATTTTTTGATAAATCTAGAATTGTTCATTATCGATTTGCTACAGTGCCAGATTAATCAAATTAAAGTTCTAACGAATTAAAATTTGGTATATAAGAGCATATTTTCTGAATTGTATTAATAACTCACATGGCACTATACCTTATGCTCGCTGAACGTGTTATTAACAAGATATTTACTATATAGCCAGGTATTTTAACACTTTCCCGTAAACGGGTTAATCAAATTGTTGACCCCGTAAACCAGTCACATGTGTTATACTCATTACATATTTAAAAAGAGATCTAGTCTACAAAGTTTGAGGGCCGTCGGCAAATATCTTGTTAAGAGGTGCTATACCACGGTTACAATAATATTATCTTGTTAATTGGTATCGTTGAGCACTAACAGTCAGGAACAAGCATAATACAATAAATTAGATACAGTAACTTTTTTTTAGAAATAGGAAAAGTATACTACCATATTATTTGAGATGTTTTTTTTTTTTCTAAAAATGTGTAAACGTGGTTTTCAATTATTTAAGAATGTATTCATTGTTTTTTTTTAAACATCTCAAGTGTAATGCATGTATATAAAAAGTATTCAAAATATGATATGAATAAGTGCTCTAAAGCCTGAAAGGCTATATAATATATATTTTTTTTCCTTTACTTTAAACTGATTTGATATATAATATATATATATATACTATTGGTGATTAAAAATCACAGAGTAAAATGATTGCTCAAAATTTTAACATTTTTTATAACAACTTTCAATGTAGATAATGTAAAGTTTTGTAATTTTTATCTTTTTTTTTAATTTTTTTATTGTTATTATTATTATTATTATTATTACTTTTTTTTAGATCTCTTTGATCATGACGGCCAGTCGGAAGTTACCTTAAATTACCTTAGTTAAGTCTTAAATAAAGAACACAGAGTTTGAAGATTATTGCGTGCACCCAACTTTATTTATTGTAATAAATAATTAACGTTCCAATATTTACTTATTTAACAAACAAAAAAATAGAAACAATAAAGTAAACAATATATAGATGAATGTAGAATAATTTCCTTGGTGTAAAAATTTCAATATAAAGATATTGAAATGTTTACAATATTTTCAACTGAAAAATTATATTTCTTGTTATTTAAAGCACATTGTATAGTAACAATATAAAACTATAATATTATACAGTATACAAGTTTTGTGTACATATAATTATATATTGCATCAGATGCAGTAAATGTAGCACACTAATTATATTTCAATGTATGAAGAATAAATAAATAGCTTGCTTAATTTTGAAATATTAGTGTAGTGTACAAATTGACGAAAAAAAAAAAAAAAAAAAATACAAGTTTAAGAAATTATATTTAGCTAACAGTTTAACCGTAACTAATCACCTAGAAAGGAAGGAATGTCAAAATCATCAACTTGAAAATGTTCAGCTGTTACATTAGTTACATAGTACACTCTTTAAGATAACGTCCCCTCGGTCGTGCATATATAGACTTGAATGTAGAGGAAATCTCTCTAGCATGATTCACCGTTTCTACTAATTTTGAGCAACTCGATCATGTCAAAAATATCTCGTTTGGGAGAGGAGGTCCGACGGGGGTGCAAGGCTAACTTGCGACGGGGTGCAAGGAACTTCTTTCATATTGCATATTGTTTGAATTTGAATTAACTTTCAGTTGCAGAGATATTGCAACATCTGCATGATTCAACGTTTATGTGAGTCTTTACCGGCTCTTATCTCTCTCGGACACAACAGGTTGCGCTGCTGCCGATATGATATTTAACCATAACATTAATTATCATAGAATTGCATGTTTAAAATTTAGAAGTTCCTTTCGCTTTCGTCATGTTGATTCTCTTAATCAATTTTATATTACACGTGATTACATGATATCACACGAATGTTTCTCGTGTAATATTACTTCATATGTCAGTGGGTCGACGTCGAACTGTGTAACTAGGTATTTTAATTATTTTCGGGAGGGTGGATTTTGCAAGTAAAAAGTAAATAAAAGTTAATAAAAAGTATTTATTATATAGTGATGCTATGAAGTATGAACCCTACATTAATGTAAATCCTAAATTATTCTACATATAATATATACTTATTTATTTAGCATTTAATAATCAGCACAGCCTATTCATTACTACTAAAATTATAAAGCTATAAACTATAGCTGTCCTTAAAGTCACAATTAATGGGATTATAAATTTGTGCAAAAGAGATTTTCATTGATATGAAGCCCGCAAAAATGCATTTTTTTTTAAAGCATCAAAGTATAGTACATTGTTTTACATGTTAATTTATTCAATGCTAAAACTCACTTAATCTCTGTGACTAATGACTAGCTAAATTGCATCGCCTTTATTTTCTTTGTTCAAATGTTCAAGTTTTTATGCGAAATCTTAATTAAATTTAAATTCAAATTAATAGTCACATTTATAATTTCCTGTATGAATGAAACAGCACCTGTTTCCGACAATAAAAATAAATATTTGTAAGCTATAGGGATGCAAAATCATAATTGTTTATTGTTGTTTATTTTTCAGATAGTGGTACTTGTTAATTATTTACGCAAAATAAAATAAAAATAATTTTATCATCTCTACATTAGCCAATTAAATCATTGTTAAAGATTTAAAATAGCTATATGTACTATATGATAATAATGTATAGCCTACAACAATATATCTTAAAAATATTATTCTGGACATCTGTAGAATTAAAATATAACAACGTGTTTATATTCAAATTCAACTGTAAGTAACTGAAGCCAATCACACATTTTATTAATTCCAGTGTATCCATGTCAGCTTTTGTAAGCAGATATTAAAAGTATGTATAACCACTTAGAATGTTAAAGAAAACATTCTTTAAAAAAATATAATGCTTCAAAATTTGTAAATATTTGGTACTTCTAAATAACAACTCTGTATAAAAATATAACAATAACTGACAAACGACTAATAAGGCTAAGAAGGCCAAAAAGGCTACATGTATGTAAAAGTAATATATTACTAATAATTATACTGACATCCAAATGCTGCGTTAATGAACGAAAGCTGAAATATTGAGATGAAGAAAGTAAAAGAAACTAAGAAGAAGAAGAAGAAGAAAAAAAAAAAAAAAAGGAAAAAAAAAGAGAGATAAATACATAAAAAATACAGGAATTTTTTCCTACAACTCTTAATATATTAATCTTGATCCTGAATAGTATTAATTTTAATATATTAAGGACAAATAAAATGGAAAATGGCAGATTATACAGTGATATTTATTGTAATTGTAGTATTTATTTTTGTGTGTCTTAGTATAATAATATATATGTATAAGTTATTATATGTCACAACTCTATGTATTATATTGTTTAATGTCACTTGCCTATAGTGCTCAAAATATTGTCGAGTCATATTTTTTCCAAGCTTTATAATACTTGTAGAAAAACGCTCATTTTAAGGACATGATTCTATAATACTCGTTCTCTTTTTTATACTTCCATATTTTGTGTATACACATTATCTTATTAGAATTTTAAATGCTCAAAGAGCCTTTTTCCGTTTCTATCTATATTTTTTGTATGGGATTGCCGATCTTTGAATTAATGAGCAATTTAAATAAAATCATTATTCTTATCTCATTAGCATAAGCGCTGAATCATGAAAGGAATGAACACATGTGGTTCTTCTCAAAATATGCAGTGATATGATAGACTGATCATCGTATTTTGTTATATTAAAAGTGATATTTTGAATAATTTTAATTTAGCTTAAATAAAGTCTAATAAATTGCAGCTTATGAGTTAAAGGGAATTGCATGGTAATTTATGACGTTTACCTCTTGGTTCATCAGCAATAAGTATACCTTTCGGAAATTAGACTAGATTTAACTATAATAAACAATGTGTCAATCAATTTTTGGCAAAAGCTCTCTATATACAATAAATTAGTTAGGCAGAGTTTCCATTGAATTTAATTCAGTAGAATTGCTTAACATGCTTCAGGACAAATTGTTTTTGCCAACATTAGCTTAGAATTTTTACCTTATATTTACCTAAATTATAATTTGTGATTCGCAATTTTCTTAAATTGCTCTTAAAAAAAGACGAAAAAAAAAAAAAAAAAAGAAAAAGAAAATAAAGAAAGAAAGAAAAAAAAGTTTCGATAAAACAAGCAAATACTAAGAGTCAGGTACTGCCTATATTTAACGATGAATTAAATGTTATAATATACTGCAAATAATCGATCATGGGTTCTGAGCATATGTGCTGGTATAGAATAGTATGCTAATACAATGAACTAACACATATGCAAGACATAAAATTATATATATATGAGTGAAGTTGAGATCGAGTATTTCCAGAATCTTGTCTTACTGCCCAAAAACAAATTAGTTGATGTATAGTAAGCTAACCTCTTAATGCATTTAGAACTCATTCATCGTGTTGTAAAAATGTACTGTAAAAAAATAATAAAAGAAATCAAAAGATTACATAGTATTTATTATTTTATTTTCACACTATTTTAAGTAATTCAGCAAATTTAGCTTAGAAACTTGAGATTAAAAATCATAATAGGTTTGCTTTGAATTTAAATTTATTAATTTAAAATATCATGTTATTGTTTTTTTTTATCAATTAATCACTAAAGCTTTAATTAGATTAACCATTAGATTATTATGATTATTCTGCTTTTCTGTAATACTTTAAAATCTTTGATTTCATGCAGATCGATCGAGGTTATGCTTTTTATAATAATTTGTATGAACTATACAAATATATAAAATAAGAGAAGCATAAAAAGATGTTTGACAAAAAACTTAATGACTTGAACTAGAATTATTAAATAAATTTCAAATAAATGACGAATTGCATTGAATATTGTTTTTTTATGAGATTATTAATTTTTTATAATAGTATTTTATAATTTTACCCTAAACAGGGGGTGTGTCCTTGAAAAAAATGGCACCTACGGTGGGCTATTGGAGAGCTATGCCCTCCAAACCCCCCAGTGGAGTATTCTCGACCCTCATATATTTTCATCCTGAGAACCAACTCCTTGAGCACATCCTGGATAACGCCACTGCGAAAAAGAGTAATAACACAAAATCATTTTCATTTTTTATATTCAATGAGATATTACAATGTGAATATTTTAGTAGCTTAATCGAAAGAAGGGGTAAAAATATGGTACTGGGAATTTTTTCAGATTTGTCTGAAACCGAGAACTATTTTTAAAAAAATATTGAAAGTCTATTTTATGACGTCACTGGCGCACGGAAATAAATTCTCACAAAGATGTGGTAGAATTTTACCGACTTAGCTCGAGCTAAAACCCATGAACCAAGTAAGTCGGTAAAAACTCCTGATCCAACATTGTAATTCAAATCATACAAACGGGTCGGTAAAAACTACAGTCTTAATGGGTTAACACGAAATTACACATTAAGTCGGTAAAATATTAAAGATTTCGAATAGTAAAACTATTCCATTCAGACGTGTAAAATTTTACTGACTTGATTTTGCTCTTTGTATTTTTTACCGACCTAATGTCCTAAGTTTTACTGTCTTGTATCCTCTAAACTTAACTCTTTATTTGGGTGAAAATTTGCCAACTTTATTTGTAGCTATTACTATTTTCATACTTGTAAATTTGAAGTTTAATAATTTGCTTACATTGAAATATAATGAATATGAAATGACATTATACACTGTAACATTGATAGAAAATATTAGTATTATTACAACAAAAAATTACAATGCATATATAATTATAAACTAATATATAAAAATTACTTTGTGAAAATATTTCACACATCACTCTCGATCTATACCAGAATTAATTATATTTTATTACACTATTTAACTCAAATAAACTTAAGTATGTCATCATGGAATATATCGTTGATAAATAGAAAAGTATCATCAAATTTGTTTCATATTATGTAATATATTTTATTTATTTACGACAGCATACAAATTAGGTAATAATATATTTAAATTTTTTTTTCAAGAGAGAAAAAAGCAAGTATCAAGAGATTTGAATGACAATAAAAAATAGCAGTTAATAGTTGTATAAAAGTCACTTAAGTTTTATGAAATCACTTTCAACTTTCAAGTCGAACACCGAGAATGAATGTCACTTGCTACAGTACACAGACCGTTGATAGTCCAATCCTTTGAAGTGAAGAGGCTTGCCTTTTGTTGAAGTAGGGGTTCGAGGAATAACTTTTCCAATCGTTGGTGTGCTAATGCAGAGATGCATCGCGGATGCATCACGATAATGAGTCGATCATCCACTGCAGCACCCAGACACCTTCGGTAGGCGCGTCATTGCTGTAAATATTTGTTATTAGAGCTAACAAGATACAAGCAATATTCATTAGAAAATACTCAAAATACAACATATTTTACTTAATTTAAAAGCAACTGAAGTGAAAAATTAATAAACCAATGTTTTATACCTCTTTTAATACGTGTACCATGCATTTATTTGTAATTATAATTAATATACGGCAAATTAGTATGAATTAATTCGGTAAATTTATGTTAAATGGTGTAGGGCATTCATGAATGATTTTTTAGAAAAGATTAATAATTTGCATAGCGCCATATTTATAGTAAACGAAAACACTTCGCACTAGGATTTATTTTCTTAAATTCATAATATTATCCTCTAGTCACTAGAGGATACATGTGTTTAAGAAAATAAATACTGACAGAGAGACACAGAAAGATAAATCGAGGAGATAAATAAGTATAATCAAATAATCATATGAGTTACTGACGCAATGATTTTATGCTTACCTTAATATGATATTCACGGTGATGAAGTAATGATGAAAAATCTTGACGATACTTAATTGTAGTGAAGAACTATTTAAATTAAACGTATTAAACACGGCAGCCCAACTTTCAGCACAACCTCACTCACCAAGGACGCGTCAAAAATGTGAGGAAGTTTGCTCAAATGTAACGGACATTTTTGAATAAAACAACCAAGTTGGTAAATTTTAAGAACGTAATGGGCTATATTTGCAAAGTTTGAAGTTGCAAAAAGGAAGCGTGCTAAAATCGCAGATTTAGGTTGGTAAAAATGACACTGCAAAGCAAAAATGTTAAACTTTTACCAACACTCTTTAAACATGTTGGTAAATTTTAAGAACGTAATGGGCTATATTTGCAAAGTTTGAAGTTGCAAAAAGGAAGCGTGCTAAAATCGCAGATTTAGGTTGGTAAAAATGGCATTGCAAAGCAAAAATGTTAAACTTTTACCAACACTCTTTAAAAACTATTTTACAATCCTTTGTCTTCAGTTTTTACAGAGTACATTGTAATAATGTCGGTAAAATATTACAAACGTGCTGGTAAATGGCGCTTTTACCGACCTTTGCTATTAAAAATTTTTGTCCGTGCGGTACTGCCCTATCCTTTTTCTTAAGGAGTGCCGCCTGTAACGTCATCAAAATAGACTTTCAACAATTTTTTAAAAAATAGTTCCTGGTCTCAGAAAAATCTGGAAAAATTCACAGTACCATATTTTTACCCCTTCTTTCGATTAAGCTACTAAATTTTTCACATTCTAATATCTCATTGTCTATTTCAGAATATTTTCCATTTGACGTTATCTGTAAATGTTGTATATATATATATATATATATATATATATATATATATATATATATATATATATATATTATAATAGTTATGAATACTACTGCTGTATTGATTGATTTTTTTTACATGCACACCCATTGAAAATGAGTTAATTACAAATCATGTGCAACTTACAACCATTTCATGATTATATACAAAACAATGGAAATATTACTGTAAAATAACAAACAGTACTGTTAATATACTGTATAGTACTAATCCAAAATTCTATTTAATTCTCTTTTTAAATATTTTATTAGTCATTGTCTTTAAAAGTTAAAAACAAAATCACTATCAGTCTGCTCAGTCTGCAAAAATTTACGATTTTTTTACCACCTTGTATTGTAGAAGCTTAAAGATGTATCCATAAGAAAATAATTTTACTCCATCAAAATGTTTTTGCAAATAATCTCTCAGAACATTGTCTCCAAGAATATACATGTTATGGGCGCAATTCACGAAGCAGTTAGCCAGGTTTCTAACCACGTTTAGCTTAACCACGTTTAACTATACCTGTTTCACGTGTTAAACCACCTAGTTAAACGTGGTTAAGCTAAACGTGGTTAGCAGGCGCGGATCCAAGGGGGGGGGACGATGGGGGCGATCGCCCCCCCCCCAAAAGGTCCCAAAATACATTGAAGGTATTACCACCCCCCACCCATCGCCCCCCCCCCTCCCACTCCAAAATTTAACATTGCGGGATAGGGCACCGCCCCCCCCCAAAGCCGCGGGCTGGATCCGCCTCTGGTAGTTAGAAACCTGGCTAACTGCTTCGTGAATCACGCCCTATATAAATAAATTATTTACGCATAAATTGAGTGTTTTGTATATTATATTCTTGTTGTTGGTAAATTCAGTAAGTTGATTTGAATTTTGACGTAATTAGTGTTGACTTGTGTACAACAATTATTCAATATAAAATAATATTGTATGTTTTTAAGTTTACTTCAATCTAAGTTAATCTAATATTACTATCCTTGCAGAACTTTGCTATTTATGTAAGTAGTAAGGAAAAGTACACATAACTCATTATATCACTGATCAATTAGTTATGTTTGAGTAAATGAGAAAACTGAAAGAGTATATAATAGAATGAAAAAGACCGAGAAACCATACGTCAACGCTTCTATTGTAGCTAGCTTTGCTCTGCTGCTTGCTCAGCCCTGGCCTCTGAACTAATATTAGTTTGGCGTCCGGTCGTTGGCAGACTAGACAGATCAGCAATTTGGCCATTGGTTACCTCACTACGCCGCATCTTACACGGCCCGCGTGCCAGCCCTCCCGCACACCTGAGTCCTCTCTCGCTCTCTCTATGTCTCTGTCTATCTCTACTTCTCTCTTGTGGACGCTTGGTCAAATCAATCTTATAAACTGTATATAGGCATGCAAGCATGCAACCTTAATCAGGGACGACTAAAATCAAGCGAGAATTATTTAGCTCAGCACTAGGCATAATAAATTATCAAAATTGTGCCAGCAGCCATGAACGAGTGACAGCGATGAACATGCAGACATCGTTCCCCCAGGTGACTGGCTGACTGTTCTGCGCTGGCTGCTGTGCAGCCCATGGCAGCACGTGCTGTCTGTTGATGCTATATAATACAGAGTGACGTGATCGCCACCAGCTCTCCTCTAAATTCCTCTGTTTTCCTCACCATACACCTGTTTACAGATTTATGAATGGACCTTTAATTATATATTATAGTGCTTGTTTATAGTTTTATTGGAAAGCTTCTTTTAATTTAGTAGTGTTTTGTTTTTTTTTATGCCAGGTAATATTTTAAACTTATATAATATCTTGTATACAAATTTACATTATTATCATAAAATTTACATTTTGTATCAATAACTATGGTAAATGAGAGATTAAAAATTAATTTATTCACATTAGTTTTGACGTTGGCCAATCAAAATATTAGAAGAGCAAAAATCATGTGTTTGCAAGTTTTGCCTGAAGCCGGCACAGGCGAAGATTTTAAATTCCTCAACAACCAAAATCGGTCAATTCATCATAGATTGCGAATAAATTATTTCACCATACAATGATCAAAGCTTGTGAAAGAATATACTCCCTGCGAAAAATCTATAGATTCTATAATTCTATATAGCTAAATACTGTATAGAATCTATAGATTTAGCTAATATTAGCTATTAGTTCACAGTACAATAGCAATAGAGCTTAATTTCAAACTGCTGATTTAACTTGGTTTTCGTCGGAAACGCTCGGGTGTCCTTTGGCTCGGCTCGGCCAGTGAAATTCTTTGTTACAAACTACACACCAATGACTGAAAAAGTTACAAACACGACGAAAACCAAGTTAAATGTGAAAACTCTAACGATGTTTTAATTACTTTTGTACAGGCATATCAAACAAGCTCTTAATAAAATTTTCTCTTATTGCATGAAACGAACAAAAACAATTATGGTTTGAAACCTGGCTAACTGCTTCGTGAATCGCACCCATTACCAAAATTTTTTTTAATTATTAACCTCGGTCGGAGTGCAATACTGATAATATATAAAAAAAAAAAAAAAAAAAACAAGAAATGAGTGAAGTCGATGCCATAGCTTTTTGCATATATACTAAAATATCAACATTTATGTTACACTGTGTATGCATGTCTACGTATGGACATTTTTTTGTCTATCTCATGCATAATATTTAATAATTTTAACACTTATTATTTTTTTTTTTTTTTCATAAAAATATTTCCCACATAATACACAATTCTAATAATTTTATTATATGAACACACTGCATAATATTTATATATTATATGGAGTGCAACCTCTTGGATATTACAATTTTATTCAGTATTTGGGTATTTGTGAAGCTGTTATTACAAAAAATAAAATTATTTGCTCCAATTTCATTTCCATTTCTGAGAAAATCACATAATTATCCTTCAAACTAAGGCTTAAATCGATAACGAAATTGAAATAAAATTATATAATATTCTGTAATAAACACATAACTTTAGTTTTAAACACCTCAACTCTCAACAGTTTAATCAGTTCATCCATTTCATTTTTCTAGAATTATTCCCTCCAGATTATGCTCCATATTCATCTATATAATTATATAGTAATTATATGCTATATTATACTCATTTTTGATGTTTGATTGGTTGGTTTAGTTATGTTATTTTTTGTAAACCACACTTCATAGTATTTTTAATAATCGTAATTTAAAAACCAGTTAAAAAGAATCAACATTCTTTTAAAATTGCATAATAGCTAGTAGCTATTCTCTGCTATAGATCCCAATTTCTCAAATATGATGATAATTTATTTTGGCATCGACTTCACTCATTTCTTGTTTTTTTTTATATATAATATATTATCAGTATTTTGCACTCCGACTGAAGTCAATAATTAAAAAAAAAATATGGTAATATTTTTAAATAATTGATTTTGTTCGTTTCATGCAATAAGATAAAATTTATGAGCTTGTTTGATATATATATGTTTGTACAAAAGTAATTAAAACATCGTTAGAGTTTTAACAATGAACGCCACATGTTGTCTGGTATGTTAAATTGAATTATATAAATAACCAATCAAATCTGCTAGCATGACACGCAAGTAAAATCGAAAGGCACATATGAAGCTTTGAAGCACATACGGCTTCTTGATTCGTCGTCAGTAAGTTAACATTGGCCCTGAATCTGACAAGTGAGTCTTATTCATCTTATACGATACTTGCAATTTCTTCATTATATATTATTTCCCGGCCGTGAGCGGCGTGAGCTGTATAATATAACCACGGAATCCATGATTTATCTAACAATTAACATTGAAATAAATTATTCATTTTCGTGGGTTAATAATTAGTACTTGCTGCCTGATGGGGTTTCCAAATAATATGAATCAAAGCATAAAAACTAAAAACACATGCACACAAAAATCCGTGCTTATTTAATTTTGACAAACGTGTGTTTAACCTACTATTGACCTAGGACCTAGGCTAGATACACATAGATTTGAATTTTATTTACCTTGAGTTAACTTGTCACGAAAAATGCACTTGTTATTGTACTGATTGGAACTATTATTAGTTTAACAATAACTGTTTGCGAGTACTAGCAATAATGAAATTAGGTTATATAATCAATAATTAAATCCAAAAGTTGTAAAGATAAGGTGATGCTCCTCCTTCTCGTGAAGTATGACGTAGCTATTTTTAAGGAGCATCGACCTTGTTGACGTAATAAGAAAGAATTGTTCCGTATAGGAAGAAATAATATTATAGTAACTACGGCAAATCCTATTGGCTGCTTAGTGGGTGGGTTAGCAATGTGTGGAAAGCTGAATGAAAACGTGAAGACGGTCGAGTATGTGCGAGTGTAGGAAGGACGGTGTGAGGGGGGGATAGGGTGGGAGGACAAGTAATCGCGAAGTTCCACGCACCAGCGTGCTGCGCAGCGGCGCCACCGTGGACCCATGCCATCCATGCCCCTGCTATACCCCCAACGTGTCGCACGTCGTATACCGCGAGATAGAGATAGAGAGCTTTCAGCTAGCTGTGCTGCTAAAACCTTTGCCGTTCATCATATATATGTATCGTCAGCAGGTTGATTTAAAATGTGGCAGTTTCATAGCTAGCGGGACGTACGGGCTTACGGATGGTATTCAAGGTCACACTTTATTGTGACGTCACTCGATTAACGTAGCACTGTAGTTGAGAGGACATGACGTGAAGCACGTAGTCCAAGCGCGAGGAAGCTGTGCAAAAATTTTTGCCTGGAGCCATCGTCATGTGCACAGCGCAGTGGCCTCCCGTTTTTCTGCCGGTACGCTCCATTCACTCCATGACTTGGTGATAATGTCTGATTTTTACAATTATAAGTATAAATGGGAAGACAGTCAATACAGTCATCTTAGAATTTATAATAAATAATATTGTTGTTGAATCTTAGAATTTTCGATGCCGGCCTACATATTCTTGTTACTATGTAACAAACTTTGAACACACTTCTAAGCTGTTAACATCATGCATCATTATGTACATCATTATGTCTCATCCTCGTACATCAACATTTTGGCACAGTCCACAAACAAACGGTGTACGTGGTGGTCCAAAGACGTTCGCCAGTCCTGCCTGCGCGCATCCTGGATTATAGGAGTCGTCGCACCCGACACCCACCCGTTGACTTCCCTTTCACTTTTTTCTTACGTCTCTTTACTTGCTCTTAATGTGCAAATCATTTCTATTTCAAACAGTTATGCAAGCTTTTCTACAAAAAGCATATATTATATGAACCAGACTAAAGCGAGGATGACGAATGACTTAAACTGCAGTTTTCCTTGGCATTAAAATCAATGTAATGTATCCAACAACTGGAATTTCTGTATTGGATCCAATAAACAAATCAAATCAAACTGTGCATATAAAGTTTATTTGTAACATTATATAACATTATTTCAATGGCAAAACTATACGAAAATAAATTGGGAAAGATTCTGCATTTGTGGGAGAGGGGAGGGGGGCATAAGAAGTGGGTGGGAATAAAGCCCTCATGTATTTTTCCATGTACCGCATCGCGCATCCATTCGCGGGGTTGATTGGTTTAGGAAGCTCAAGAGCATTTCCGTTTATACAAATGCTCTGGTAAATGACATCCAGCACCCCACCCTGAGTGTTCGCGGAAGACCTGCCCAAAAGGCTATGTGATAGGGTGATAGGGCTATTAAATATACAGGGTTCCCACCACTCGCAAGTTCCATGCATACCAACAAGCCAGACATCGTGGTACTTGAGATCTGAGAGGATATAAGTCATATACTTATAGCACTACTTATGGCACTAACAACAATTATTAAGGTGTCTGCTTGCAAACGTTTCACAGCTATATAAACTATATTTAAATCTCCCAAGGACCCACTGGTCATCGAATGCACGACCTCCATCCACTGCAGTCATGCACTAGTCGAACCACTTCACTTATGCAAGCGCTTGGTTTAGGGGTAAGAATTTTTCAACAACAAAAAAGAAAAATAATTTTTCCAGAAACGATGGAAAAATATCTCGTATAAAATATATAATTATACTTTTATGCATGTAGATTGCATACATAATACATGTGCCATGGTTATTTAATTATTATTTCATTATCTTCCTCGCTTAACCTATTATTTAAAATGATACTGATTTGGTGCTATTTGACTACCTACTGCAATGTTTAACAACTGTCATATTATATTATAATGCATGTATATATTATTATTACATACTAAAAATATACACAATCTTCATTGATACACGTGCTGAAAAATCTGAAAATAATTAATTTTTTAAATGTCTATGATATTTCTGCCAACCTCAGGCATGTATACTAACAATAGTCCTATATAACACAAGCGTTACAACACTATTATAACTGTGAATGACAAGTTTGTTATGCTATAGTAATCCATCACTTCAGAAAAAGAATCATATTAATCTTATATTCATATTATTCCCAGTACATGAGGTTCACGTGATTTATTGAAATAATTTACTTCTTCAGTGAACTACAATATTAACATTCATATATATAGCTTCCCCAGTTTAAATTAAATCACCTTTAAAACTTATACAGTCGAAAAAAAAAAAACTTTTGCTCCTCAAAATTTAAAGCTATAGCATCATAATTATGTGTTTGTTTGATTTAATATAAATTTTGATCTTTTTTTATTAGGTTTATTAAATAATTTTTGCTCAAAACTTTTTAATCCTATATACTCGTATCTGTGTGTAGGAACAGTTTTCAGTATAAAATTGCATTGAAAATGGCATCTTATTTAATATTTATTGCTAATTAATGCACCCTTTTCAGCTACACAGCAAGGTACATTATATAATATGTTGATATGATTAAGAACTAGGCAATAAAAAGAAATGGAAAATAAACATTCAGGTATTTTGCTGTCATTATCTTCTATTTACAATGATTATAAAATAAACTCATCCTACAGTTAAAACTTTAAAAGTAAATAAATATATGTAGTGTATAAAATTATATATGTCTGCATGATAAAGACTAAATATACATATTAATGTCGGAAATAGTAGTACATGTAGTCTGCGTATGCTAGAATCATTGACCCTCAAATTTAAATAATGGTACGCTGTGCATGTCGTCACGAGTTTATTGAATTACTTACTTGATGTCATGACCACGACCACGTAAGTCATATCATATGTCAATGGAGCAAGCGAGAGGTCAGTAGAGATTCAACAAGCATGTTTAACACGTATTGCATGACATGGGACACATACTTATTGCCATCACGTAGTTAACGTGTGTTACAAACACATATATTATATACACTCTGCAGTGACATATTACTTATTACTTCTCATATATGAGAATAAAATTACATTATTATACAAATAATTTATTCTGATCCTAAATATATATATATATATATATATATATATATATATATATATATATATACGGTTCTTAAAGTTAAAAATTGGAATACATGCGTTAGAATTAAAGCTATGTATTCCAACTTTTAACTTTAAGAACTGTATTTCATCAGCACTCACTTTTTCGTGTATGGGGAATGTAATACATACACATCCAATTATTTTATACTACATGTTGTTGGCAACTTAAATGAAAAATAATTGAAAACTATATTATTCGCAATAGACATTTCAATTCTCAATTAATTGCTAAAGATAAAGCTGATATTACAAGATATTTTTATGTTTAATTAGTGTATACAAATTTTCCTTACAAAAAATCATTTCAGCGTCATTTTTTTGTTTGAAGAAGATGAAATTTTCTTGTAGCGAAAATTTGTAAGCAAAATTGTATCGTGTATTTAATGCAGCCTTTTGAAGCTTTTTTTTGTTCTTTTCACTTTTAACAAATTAAACTATTTTTCTGTTGTGCATTCAATCTTTACGAATATCATTTATATTATCTTTAAACAATAAAATAAATAATTATAATATGTGACCCTTGTTTAATATTATTATAGCTATTTAAATCAAAATAATGAATCATCGTCAGAACATAACAGATTATATGCAGATTTTTTTTAAAAAAAATTGAGTCTAATATAGATAAATTTTTAATTTATTTTAGTAACATAACTCATCATGTCACTTAAAATATCTTGTATGAAGGCATAATTTATTTCATTGTTAAAGCATCAATCACAAAATAAATAATACTTTTTTTTGGCATTGTTATATATTATATTATAATAATATCTATATAATACATTCCACTTCAATTGTCTCAATTGATGTTTTTGTGGTCATGAATATAAAATAACAGGCGAAGAAAGCCTACGCAGACATTCAGACTTGGTATAAATTATATAAAACTCATTCAAATGAAAACATGTAGTACTTAGGAAAATTGTATTACTGGCGCCCATCAGATATACACACTAGGATGCTGGCAACACTTTCATCAGACATGCTAGAAGTGTTGCATACGTATTCATGAAAATATATATTCGGACCGCGAATGTGTGAATCTTTCGCAGTTTATGAGAATTATGTATCATATATACTATTCGCACCGCAATTTTCCTCTCTACAAGTATCCTCACCCACCATCTACGTTATCTCTTATCGCTCACCTAGAATTCCCTGACCTAGCAACACCTCTATCAACTCCTATATTTCCTCCTTACTTGCTACCAGATTACCTTTATTTGTCTAATGTTTAATAAACATCAGTTGTGATATTTTTATTCAATATATGTCAATTCAGTATTATTATAATTATTTCAACAATTTTAAATATTTTATTTTTTTAATAATCTTCTAATCAATATATGTTACGTAATTAATAAGTTATAAATTTCTTCTGTTAACAATATAAGTTTCGTTAGTATTATATTTATCAATAAAAATAATTATTTTTAATATCATAAAATTAGTACAAAAACTAAAATTCTAGTCAAAAATAAATATTTAGTTCAAATTCACATTAACTTACTTGTTAGTAATCTTACTGTTATGTTATATAAACTATTTCTTGTCAACAAAAATTCTAATGTCTTACTATTTCAGATAATGTACATCCCAGTGCCAAATTGTTAACTTCTTCAACCATTATATATTGTATATTATTATGTATTAGAGCCTTAGGTATCCAATTATTTATGTATATTTCAATTTATCATGTAAAAATATTATAATTCATGTATTCAAATAACAAATATTTTCATTAACTATGTAAAATTCTATGGCTAAAGAGGGATTAAATTCCCTAAATAGCCTCAGCCCTTGAGGCTGAATGTACAATGAATAAATAAAATAAATATATACTAACAAAAGATATATTTATTTTTTTTAATCACACCCTTTTGGGTACTTCTATTTACTAAATTACTCTAATTACATACAACTTTGAAACGAACCTTCCGAAACACTAACTTGCGCGTTTCGCGGGCTCTTCCGGAACTGGGGCGGCCACGGCCTTGCAATCCATTCCGGCATTTACCTGCGACTGAGGGAAACGTGGAAACCTCAGCCAGGATGGACGCTACAGCTTTTGTCAATGAATCGGAAGTACAATGGTTCAAAGCCAGAGGAAATGGATAGAAGATGAAAAGTTATGTTATTCTGATTTTTTTCAGATTTTTTAGGGACCGGGAAGTATTGCTAAAAAGTTTTGGCGAGGTCGGGTTCGAATCCACGTCCCTTTTGGATCCTATCTTTTATTAAGAGAGGCGGCAAGAGGCGGCACTTTTTCTGCACTTTCAATAATTTTTAAAAAATAGTTGCCGGGCTCTAAAAAATCTGAAAAAAATCAGAGTAGCATAACTTTGCACCCTCTATCCATTTCTGCAATAAAAAAATTGAGGTCAGTACTCCATTACATGTTCTCGTAAACTATAACATAGCCATTTAAGGTATTTGTGTTAGAATACTGATAAATTTACAGTCCTTATAAAAGTATTATGTATTACATAACATTTATCACTTAAAATAATATGTATAAATAACAATATATGATATGAATTTAAATTTATATTTGTAAATACGACAAACTCTCCAGTTATATTAAGCTTTAATTATTAGTTTTAACGGACTGATAAAATCAAATATATAGTTTTTACAGACGACTATTGATATATAATTATATATACCTATAAATTATGTTTATTTATAATAAAGCACTAAATTTTACGTCACAATTAACATTGCAATGACGTGCACAGGTATGAAATAAAGCACGTTTTGTAAATTACGAGACATGACGTCAATGTTCCAGCTGTATATCCCAAATAAAGATTGGCCGTGAGCTTCAAAAAGGGTGGGAGAAAGTGAAGGGTGGAAAGAGGGAGAGTAAAAGGGGTGAGGCGAGGCAAGGTGAGGAAGGTACTGTACGTGACCGAACGGTGGCAGCTATACCATGCTATGCCATGCGACAGACACACAGTAGCTAGACTTAATATAGCGTGCTCCAACAAGAATAGAAATATGATGGATGTTCTGTTATACCTAAACTCTCTTGTCTCAACTCCCTCTCCCTTTCATCCTACTCCTTTCTACCAACATTCTCCAGGTATCGTGCTTATACGGATTGACTAACTTCACCATGACTGACAAGGACAAACGTCAATCAAATCAATATTATTTGTAGGATGAATATATTGTACTGATGGATATTTCATAGAACTTGTGGCTACATATTAGTTGCGAAGGCATGGTGCGTATAATAGGTAATAATGTTAATTGTCAGCTTCAAAACCGTCTCGTTGAATTTTCGATAAGAGCAATATTCTTTATCACAACACCTGAAAGGTAGACTTTATCAGAAAATCAAAGAGCTGGTTTTGAAGCTGGCAAACTATTATATACATTATATACATGAAGTAATTACAACTCATGCTTAAAATATATATAATTATTACCTGTTATAAAAAATCTACTTTTATAACAGTAACAAAATGGTAACGTGGGAATTAATTCACCCTATTGAAAAGAAAATCAATATCATACTTAATATATATTATATATTGGGAGACATTCACAAAGCACTTTAACCCCCACTTTAGCCCCGATTTTTAACCCTGGTGCTAAACTATGAGCTTAACATGGTTAGCCCCTGGTTTAGTACCATGTTTAGCACCAGGGTTAAAAATCGGGGCTAAAGTGGGGGTTAAAGTGCTTTGTGAATGTCCCCCATTAAGTATGATATATATATATATATATATATATATATATATATATATATATATATATATATATTTCACTTGCAAAAGATTTCAGTCTTGCAGATTTAGCTGAAAAAGGAAGATATTGAAGATTGTGTTTAAAATCTTAAATATTAAAAGTAAATATTTTATATAATTATATATAATATACATTTTGGCACCAAAGCCCGAAAAAAATGCACACACCTATACAGGTGTGCCCCTAGCGATTTGAGCAAAGCTCGAAATTAACAAATATTTCGGGCTTTGCCCATTTAAATTTGAACATTTCTAGAAGTGCTCAAATCGATAAAGGCAAAGCCCGACGAGAAGTTTTATTTCGGGCTTTGCTTACTGTTATGATCGTTTCTAGAAATGATCAAAGTGAAATGAAAAAATAGTTAGAAATTATGCCGTATTTCAGTAATAAAACAATAAATGTAAATTTAATAATATTTTAATTGTAACAATTTTTTAATTGATTCATAAACAGACGAATTTAACATTAGCATATATATATACAAATGTGTGTGTTTTTTTTATTATTAAAACGCATTTCTTTCTGTATTATTCAAGTTATATATTGAAAAATACGATTTTGTCACACTTCTATCAATAATTTATGGTAATTAATTTACATATTATTATAAATTTATCAGAGCTGATATATTATAAAATAATTTTAAATTAATTTATAGAACTTGCTAATAAGCAAAGAGCTCCTAAAAATAATTGAGCATACTAACCATCAAATAATTATTAACCAATTATTACCTGATCTTTAACTAAAATACTTATTTTTGCAGGGATTACTGAATTTGAATTTGACACTTTGTATAACATTTTAATAACAACACAACAACATTTTTTAGATTGCCAACCTTTCAGGGAGTTGCAAAACACAAAACCTTGCTTTAATAAATTAGCTAATGCTGATGATGATGATCTGAGAAACACCTTTTTATCATGGCATGTGGGACGTCTAGTCGTCTGAACTTAGAATTTTTTTATCTGCAACCTGGAATTCATTGACAGATATAATTGTAATTGTACCCTCTGTTAAAAAATAATAAAAATAAAGAAGTGTCTCTCAGTGTGAAAAAAAAATCGTATTTTTCAATATGATTTGAATAATACAGAAAGAAATGCGTTTTAAATGTTTTATTAATAAAAAACATACACATGCTATATTAATGTTAAATTCGTCTGTTTATTAATCAATTAAAAATTACTACAATTAAAATGTTATTAAATTTATATTTATTGTTTTATTATTTATTACTCTAATACGCATTATTTCTAACTATTTTAGCATTGATCATTTCTAGAAATGATCATATAAACAGTGAGCAAAACCTGAAACAAAACTTCTCGTCGGGCTTTGCTTTTTTGTATTTGAGCACTTCTAGAAATGATTAAATTTAAATGAGCAAAGCCCGAAATATAACTTCTCGTCATGCTTTGCTTTTTTCCGATTTGAGCACTTCTAAAAATGTTCAAATTTAAATGAGTAAAGCCCGATTTTTTTTTGTTAATTTCGAGCTTTGCTCAAATTGCTAGGAGCACACCTAGGTGTGCGCATTTTTTTCGGGCTTTGCCCGAATTCGGGCTTCGGTGCCAACATATATAAAAAACTTAAATCATAACTATTTACTGTCTTAACTCAACCTTTCTGCAAAGTTTCAAATTTAAAAATACGTCTACAGAAGTTATAAACCTGCACTTTCGTTTTAAGGGTAAGGTAACGCGGATCAGCTGACCCAATGCTAAAAAAATCCCACACACAAAAATTCTGATTTTTTTTTTAAATGTTCTCCTCTACATCCCCTATCAGTGGCTAAAATATCAGGTATACAAATTCGAACTAGTTTTTGTATACCTGATATTTAAGCCACTGATAGGGGATGTAGAGGAGAACATTTTAATTTTTTTTTTATAATTTTCGTGTGTGGGATTTTTTTAGCATTGGGTCAGCTGATCCGTGTTACCTTACCCTTAAAGTTACACAGATGCACTGCTTAAATTTTAAATTGAGTATGCATGTGATTGTGTTTACAAATTTTTTCTCACATTTAAAATATTTTCATATAAAATCAAAAGTGATTGTAGCATACGAGAGGAAAATTGAAAATGACATTGAATCATTGAATCGTGTACTAATATTTTAAGCAAAATATAAGAAAATCTTCAACGAATATTTTCTTCTAAACTGAAAATTTAAAAGAATGACGTCAACGCATTGCGTAAAACGCATTGAAAAATAGTTTATATCATCATGCGTATTAAATATTAAAGGTGATGCTCTGAAATTCAAATCACAATTGACGGTGCGAAGACTTCTTTTCAACGCTACTTTCGTGCAGTAGTAAATAGTTGTTCTTCACCGTTCACCAGCACAGCTATTGTATCAGTTGGCATAAAAAAAAGTATGTATTTGAAAGAAAAATGCGCACCTTGTGTTGACTCCAATAGTAGTATAGTACATTATAAACTTTCTGTGTAGGTATATATATTTCTTTAATCGCCTAATATTTCAAGAGAATTCGGTGGGTTCATTCCTGTCACGAAGATATCACCAATAAAGAAGAAGGCACAATCTAAAATATTGCTTTGGTCATGAGTCAAGACTAATTACTTATCAATAAAACAATAGGTATTTTTGCAATCGCACGTGCAAATAACAATGCAAATTTTAGGACAATAGACCTTATTGTCAACATAGATTTTTTTAAGTGTTAAACGATTCTTTCAGTTCATTGTTGCGTATGAGTCAATTTTTAATTTACATACAATACATTTCTTTGTGTCCCCCCCCCCCCACCACTTTTTTCCTTCACACAAATATGCCTTTACTTTTGCTATACATCTACGTCAGCTACTAGACTACTCTAGGCTACTACACAAGTGTGTTCTCCATTTCCCCACTGACCGAGTTTTTGTTTCTTGTGTATATTTTCAGATCCAAACATTTGCTTTCAAATGCCATTTTTTGTGTACATCACATCCTTAGTACAAAAATCTAACTTTAAATATATCTTTATTCATCCTTGCCATGTCAACAGTATGTTTTTAAACAGTTTTTGTCATCATTTTTTTTTAATTAAAGAGTAAAGTAACATAAAATTTTAGCTAGCAACATATATGTATGCATATATATTCTAATTTATATATATGTAGAAAAAAATACATCTGCCTTAAAAGTAATGGACTTGTATAATGTAACATATGCTAAATTTTATTTTTTACTATTACTATTTCAAAGAAACTAACACTTGATAAACTAACGTCACTGTAAATTTTAGAAGGTTATCAAGCTCAGATGGTGACTGATTAAGTATTCTTTCACACACACATGTCTTTAGAAAAACACATTTTAGTTAGAACTCAATATTTAAATTGTATTCGATTTGAATCAATTAAAAGTGTATTTTCTAACTTTAGAATATTTTTTACTGCATTTTCTTTTCCACCAATCGAGTTTTTTTTTATTATTTTTTTTTATTCTACATTTTGTGCTTTGCTTCGGGCACACTATATAACATATATAAGTAAAGTTTAGAGTAATAATTAGAGTGAGGATAAAAAGATATAAAAGTAATAAAAAAGGTATATATTATACTGTTTTCAAAAATGCTATTTCTAATAAGATATTTTGCTTCAAATTATTTATTTAAATCACTAATAGCCCAATAAAAACCTTTGGGATGCCTGTTTAAGCTATTTTTTTCTTCGTGTATTTCATTACAAAGAATTAACATGACTGCAGCTTAGCCTATTTATTTAATGATTAATTAATTAATTTATTTATCAATCGGGTTCTATATAAAACTAACAATTATAAGATATTTTAGGGTTGGAAAAATAATTGTTGATGCGAATTTTTGTGTTGAAGGCCTTCTCTCTATATTTAACTTTCAAAAAAAAAAAAAAAAAAAAAATTAAATAAATAAATAAATAAATAAATAAATAAATAAATGAATAAATAAATAAATAAATAAATAAATAAATAAATAAATAAATAAATAAATAAATAAATAAATAAATAAATAAATAAATAAATAAATAAATAAATAAATAAATAAATAAATAAATAAATAAATAAGTAAAGAAGTAATTTATAATGTGCTATCATGGTTGGAACAGGTACAAAAAGGCACCTTTTGCTTGCAAAAGCAGAAAAAATACTTAAAAGTCATTTTTTTTAAAAGACATATTCATTGAAATCTAGGTATCTTATTAAACGACGATAAAGTAAACCCCATATGCACAAAAAGGCAAAATGCCTAAAATTCTCGCTCCATATATATAATATATATTAACATATATTATATCATTTTTGACATTATGAGGTCGAGCATGGCGCAGTGCATTGACCGGTTCTCGTTAGATCACCGAAGTCAAGCAACGTTGAGCTTGGTTAGTACTTGGATGGGTGACCGTTTCAAGTAAAAAACATGAAGCTCCCTCCCTGGGGTAAATTCATCTCGTTTTCCATCTAGTGCAGTGATGCACTTGTGTGTGGTTTCCCCAGGCTTTGGACATCGTTTTGGTCCATTGAGAAAAAGTAGAGGGGTCCGTCCTGACTGAAATTTTCCACGGTTCACTCAGTATCACCTCAGCGTATGCTGGAACGCGAAACAGGCCGTGGCCACCATCCGTTCCCTATCTTATCCCTACCCACTACTCCGCCGCGAGCTGTAAGCTCTTAGGGGTGTATCCTTGTAAAAAAAAAAAAAAAAAATGAAAGTAATAATGCAAGTTGAATGGCGAACATCACTGGTCGTTTGCAAAATTCTGTATAATTATGTACTTATATTTACTGTTTGAAAAAATTGCAATAACATTAAAATCAAGAGCATTATACATAATGGTCCGTATTTATAACTGAAATTTAGAATTAAAAAATGTAAAGCAATTATCAATGCAGTAAACCTCTAATATATACTGTGTGTATAATATATTTTATACATTATAGTATAATACATTATGTATATATTAATATAATTATTATTATTATTAGTCTTTTATTAAACACAGAAAGTGTACATATTAACAGCACTAGAAACATACATTATAGAAAAACATTACAATAGAACACATAAAACATACTATAATATTAATTAATATAAAAATAATATTAATTTGCCAAGTCGTTGTTGTAAAATAGGTGTTGTGTGGATTTTTCCTCCTCGTATATTATTACTGTAATTTAAAATATATTGATAAACTTATGTGTTTTTTGCCTAGAGATTGTTCATTATCATGACTGTATCAACGTTACAGAAGTAATTACGTTATAATTTGCCAGGTGTTTGGAGGTAATTACACAGATAAATATAAACTATATATATAACTGGCACATAAGCAAGCTAATGTCAGATGCTTTTATTTACAACAAAACACTAGAATGTAACAAAGATTTTTGTTCTGGTGCCCTAATAATGTACGTAACTCCTCCATGCTAATTGATTCAATGGGCTAATTCCGTCCCTGCCTGCTCTTTACATGAGACAGGCCAGTGGCAGACTACCACTATTTCTAGACAGTCGTATGTTTTGCCTTACTTTTTTATCCTATTCTCTTTTCTTCTTCTGCTTTAATTTGTTTTGTCGACCTAGACCTTCTTTTCTAGAAAACATATGGTGCTTGGTATCTTTGCATGGCAATCTAACAAATATATATATAAATTAAAAACATATTTGGCATCTCTTGATGGAAATTTGTAATAAATTTAGTTTTTTTGAAACGGTTTGTATTTATAATTATTATATACTATGTATGCATAGTATATTAAAACTAGGAGTGGGAGGGAACCTCGCTTACGCTCGGTTAATGAAAAGCTTTTTTAAAAAAACTCTATCATTCTATATTCTATACTTTCTATAGTATGCTGCTACTTATATATTATATGTATTTTAGATGAATATATATTTTACATATGTCTTAATGAAAATTAATTTATTGATAATATTTACATCTGATAAATAATATATTTTAATTAATGCATTTTTAATATCTATTATTTGTCAACTGCATAGTATAATATATTTATAACCAGTATCATTATACTGTGTATAATAATAATAGAGGTCGAGCGTGCAGTGCATTGACCGGTTCTCGTTAGATCAACGAAGTCAAGCAATGTCGAGCGAGGTTAGTACTTGCATGGGTGACCATCCCAATAAAAAATCACGAAGCTTCCTCCCTGGGGTAAATTCATCTCGCCTTCTACCCAGTGCAGTGATGCACTTGTGTGTGGTTCCCCAGGCTTTGGACATTGCTTTGGTCCATTGAGAAAAAGTAGAGGGGTCTTTCCTGGCTGAGGTTTTCCAGTTTTCCACGGTTCCCTCAGTCTCACCTCAGCGAATGCTGGGACGCGAAACAGGCCGTGACCACCATCCGTTCCCTACCTTATCCCTACCCATTACCCCGCCACGAGCTGTAAGCTCTTAGGGGTGTATCCTTGTAAAATAATAATAATAAATAAATAAAATATAAATAATATAGAGGATCACAATATATTTGATATTTCTTCAGCATATTATGTAATTAGCAGCAGCAGCCAGGGTGTGGCACAGTTTGCGCAAATACAATTTTAAAATTATGTTCAAAAAATCTTTTGATATGTTACCGTGCATAATTTAAGACGGTAGACATTTTTGAAATAATTCCTAAATATTTTCTATTTATGCTGCCTGCCCCTATCTACCATATACTGGTTACTGCGAACAGTGGACATGGTTCGACATGGATATTGCAGAGTAGAGGTGAGAAAAATATTGCGTATATTAAATTATAATGTGTCTATGGCAATACAGTATTTTGTTGTAATAAATAAATATTATCTATAGAGGTGTTTAAACCTTTGCGCCACAATGTAGCACATGCTAGTTGGGTGAATATATATATATATATATATATATATATATATATATATATATATATATATATATATAGCTGCTTCAAGCTTGGCCAAATCTTTTTGTTTTAAGTAGGGCCATATTACTTATATGGGCTTAGGAAGAATGGGTTTCTGCCCGCCCTCACCACGCACAAATACACCACGACGAATATTTTGCATAATATTATATTAACATCAGTTCGTACAGTCAGACAACCATTGAAAAAAGTGAGATCATTGTACAGAATTTGTGTATCAAGGGGTAACAGTTTAGATTTTTCAACTGAGGGTTTGCTATTCCCATAAATGAATTTAACTGCACGATTTTGTATAGTGTGAAGGCAATGAATGTTTGAATTAGTAGTAGGATGCCACGCCGGGGTACCGTATGTTAGTATTGATCTAATTAATGTAAAATATATGCCAACTTTTTAATTTTTTGTGAACAACCTCTCACATTTCTACTGACAAACCCTAGCAACTTTGATGCCTTTGCGCGCACTGCTTCTGACTGAACATTCCAACGAGACCTGAACTCCAAGTAACTTTTCTGTATCACAGTATTCCAAAGTACTTTCAAATTTATCCTTGGACAGGGTGACATCCATGATCTTGCACTTAATTTCGTTAAGCTTCATACCAATATTATCACACCAAATTGATAAATTATCAAGGTTCTTGGCAACTTCTTGCTGTAAATTTTGAATATATCAGCCAAAGATTTGATTTTTCGATACAGGGTGGATTCATCTCCATACTGTGTAAGGTCAGAGGAGAAATATTTAGGTCAACCATAAATATATTGAACATTAGAGGTCCAAGAAGAACCAACCCTTGGATCACACTTGAAGTGACATCACTACTACCCCTGAACACGCCATAATAATAAAAATATTAATTGTTTATTATGTAAAAACATTGGGTGCGATTCACGAAGCAGTTAGCCAGGTTTCTAACCACGTTTAGCTTAACCACGTTTATCTATAACATGTTTTATGTGTTAAACCACCAAGTTAAGCGTGGTTAAGCTAAACGTGGTTAAAAAACCTGGTTAACTGCTTCGTGAATCGCGCCCATTGTCAACTGTATAACCTACACTGTCTTGCAATACTAATTAACAACTTGTTTTAATGATTTTCTATATCAATGTCTTAACATCAGCACTTATAATATAATTGTAAGTATTGCGTAATAAAATATAATTATTCAGCCATGTTAATCTTATGAGGAATTTTAATGCCAGAAAGAAAATGCTGCATAATAAACTTGTGTTTATATGAAAGTACAATTTTACCAAATTTAATTCAAAATAATGAATAAAATTTTAGCTTTATAATCCATTACCAACACATTTTCATTTTTGTTACTAATAAACTGCAATGGTAATGATGAGAGGAACTCTATATGCGTAAAACATTTAACACTTTTTAAATCGTGACGTGTCTTTAGTGATGTAATATATATGCATGGTGTGTTGACTTGTTGTAAGGATTACATGATCTAAGTGGGCGCCTTCATCGTGGCTCTAGTAAGTTTGCTATTATAGTTACTACACTGAACACATTTGCAAGCAGCGAGAGGCTCATACTCTCTCAGTCGATGCTTGTGTGCATGTGACTCGTCTTCTGTATTTTGGCTTACTTTCAACTAACTTGTTGGACAAACAAGATGCAGAGCAGGGGGAGGACGTAGAGCAGTTGAAAATAAGCCACTCAGCCTCCTTGGTCGCTCGGTCATACACCTCTGACGTATCCAAGTACATTTGAAATTACTTCATACACATTTATAATATTTATTGCATTATAATTATAAATATTATTATATAATTATATATAATATGTGTAATATATTTCCTTTAATTGAGTAATTGACTGTCAGTATGAAACATAATTCTATGTAAGGATTGGTTATTTCTATAATTCGATCTCCAAAGCAGAGAAAACAAAATATTCGGGAATGTGGTGGAAAAGAGGTGGGTATTTTGTCTTGTGACTCTTGTGCTGCGATTTTGGGGGGGGGGATACCCCTCTCTCCCCTCTGCCTACTATGTGTACTGTTCACTAGTGTACGTTGAATAAGCAGTGAACTTACATAAAAAAGCTCAGTACACTTACAATGTTGCAAAGCATATGTATACAGCTGCCAAGATAACTATAATAATTTTTTGACTTCATTAATTCTTGTCCGTCTAATATATTTGATATATATACACACACAAGGATACATCCCTAAGAGCCAAGCTCACGGTGGGGTGATGGGTAGGGGTAAGGTAGGGAACGGATGGTGGCCACGGTCTAGTAACGCGTCTCAGCTTCAGCGGTGTCAAACAAAAGATTGGCATTCCTTATTATTATTTATATGTGTATAGCAGATGACTTTAAGATCAATATAATTAAGGAGTTTTTACATAATAGAAAATTGCTACGGAAACACGCTGCAACACGCCGTAGCAAGTGTTGTTGATACGCCATAGAACCTCGATCACGATTTGCTGCGGCGTTCTACGGCGCTCCGTAGAAAAATCAAACATCTTAATTTTTCTAAGGCATTCACACAATTTTTCACCGCAGCAGCCGCAAACAAACGAAAGAAAGGTTTTCGAAAGGGTTTGAAAAGCTTACGGCATTTCTACGGACTCTGTAATAATTTTTGATATGTGAAAGCACCTTTAATACTCGTTCGTTTACAATGTGTACATGCAAAACCAGAATTTTGAAAAGTTGATGTACAAAAATAAGCTAAAATATTACGAAATATTTTGTAAAATAGCTAGATTTAGTTAAATAATAATCTGTTACCGACATGCAACATCTATTCTAAATAAATCAAGCATCAAGAAATTGAAGAGAGCATGCACACGTACAATATGAAGAGTGAGAAAGACAAAGTGAGTAGATGCCACGAAGCTACGGCTTAATATTGTACAGTGATGATGTAAAAATAGGAGGTGAAGATGCACATGAGGCAAGTGACAGCCAGACGGATGGCCTACATGGCATGTGTACGTCGTAACAGCATCAAGATTGCACGAACATGTACACTATAGAATACATTCAATTAAAATGTCCCATTTAATCATGGCTAAGCAAAGCCGTATTGGAAATTTATTTCTGAATGAAGTGTACAGTACAAGCATAATAATACATAATATGTAACTAGCGGAAAAATGTAAAATAATTAATTTCCTCATAATATTTTTAACAGTCAATATTGTAATATCATAGACATTAAAATATATGCAAAATCACGAAATATATTAAACACTAGCATTCATGTTTTTCTAATGCACAGTAAATAATTTGCACGAAGTAGGACTGTAAAAATAAATATTTGTATGAACATTGCACAAAAAAAGTATTTTTCCCCAATATCTGATTGTAATTTAAAAAATATGAACATTAGGAAATGTAACTGATTGCATGCTTGCAACGTCATCAAAGTTTTAAGAACAATATTTTGTGACGTCACATGCATGTAGCACATTTAATACATTATTATTTTTCTAATTCAAAATCTGAAAAAAATTGAGAGTTATTATACTCTCAATACATTTATTATAACAAAATTATAAATGCAGAGCTAGATCGTCCATTTACAGTAAAAAACATATTTTGCAATGTACAGGAATCGCACTTTGTAGAGATGTTTTAAAAGTTAAATTATATATTTTAATGACGATACACAGATACATTATGGGATGCTTAGTCATATAATATGATAGGGATAGAGAGACTACAAGAATGTGTTGCTGATATGTGATGACTTGACGCTCTGCAGTACAGTACCTACACTAACTGACTGTTACTTCGTAGGTATTCTAGTAGGGCTCTAAATTTAACCTTAGCTTGTTGGCGGCACATGCATGCATACACGTTTTTAACTTGACTAATTACGAACGTACTTTCAACTAGCACTAAAGTGGGAGACATATTATCCAAGGCTATTCAGACCATAGTAGACAACGTAACATAATGTAAGCAAAATTTTTATTTATGGAAGACATTGCAAAATTAGATTTTTTTTTTCCTTGTAATTTTCAACATTGCATATCTTCTTTAGAAAATAAAATGTTTTCATGGTAATAATTTTAAACAGAACAAAATATTTCATAGTAAAATGTTGAAAATTTGTTAGAAAATTTTGAAAGAATGCACAACAGTATTTCTTGTCACATTTTTCGTATTTAATAATATACTAGAGACGATTAAAAAATAAGCAACATACACATATTTATAAACATTGTGTAGTTGCAACATAAATCTGGCAAAAAACATTTTGGCTTTATCAGTTACTTGGAGATCGTCTTATATATACATATATAACGTTTACACATATTATTAGATAAGGTGATTCTATGCGATTAGTGATAAAAAGCTATATGTCTGTTTTTGTCAAATAACCACTGAATCTGAATTTCTATACTGCTGATAATATCCCACACGCTCTTAAGAAGAAAATATTCTTATGTTTTTTATTCCCCTGGGGTTATATGTGACGTACACAGCAGTATACGTGGCAAGGTTACTTTTCATTCAACAACTTTAAAAGTTGGTGAAAAGCAATTCCATTTTCTTATCAGTACAGTGTTCTTAAACAGCATGTCGTGTCGTCATTCCTATAGTTATTAGAGAAGGTTATTATATTTATTATTGTAACATAACCATTCATTAAATGTAAACTAATAGAGTATCGACTTCAAAAAATTTTATTGTAAAAATGAATAGAGGGTGCAAAGTTATACCACTCTGATTTTTTTCAAATTTTTTAAAGACCGGGAAGTATTGCTAAAAAGTTTTGGCGAGGTCGGGTTTGAACCCACGCTCTTTTTAGGTCCTATCCTTTTATTATAAAGGGAGGCGTTACTTTCTCTGTACTTTCAGCACTTTCAATAATTTTTTAAAAATAGTTCCCGGACTCTAAAAAAAAGTCAGAGTAGCATAACTTTACACCCTCTATTCATTTCTTTAATAAAAAAATTTGAGGTCGATACTCCATTGTCATTCCTATATATATATATATATATATATATATATATATACATATATACATGTATATACATATATATATATACATACATATATATATACATATATTTATTTATTTTATTTTATTATTTCACCCAAGGTACACACAGTATTACAAGTAGTGGGGTGAGGGTAGCAAGCAAGGCACTAGAAGCACCATATCACAAGTGGCTGCTAACCTACAAATTTATACCAATGCTATAGCATAGAGTGCTAGAGTCAAAAACAAACAAATTAATTAACTATTTTTAAGAATATAATAATTCTTAAGAGCAGAAGGAAACTGCTTAGCATCACTTTTCTTTACATTGCAGGGCAACTTATTCCATTCAGACACAGTCCTTATTAGAAAACCTTTTTTATATAACTCTAAACGAGCCTGTGGTGGAATAAGACTAACAACACCATCTTGCCCTCTAATTTGACGCCCATTTTTAACAGTATCAGTAATATTCAAATCCACCTGACCTGTTCTACACTTATTGAAAAATAAGAGATCAACTATCTATATATATATATATATTTATATATATATATATATATATATATATATATATATATATATATATATATATATATATATATATATATATATATATATGTATATATATATTCTGCTAGTGCGCAGGCGTTACTAGCTTAAATATTAATTAATTTTGTTAAAAATGATTGAAATTAAATAGGAGTTTTACCTTTGTTGTTGTGTGAAGTAATTAATCTACTGTTTCGTAGTCACTAAAGTGTTCGTGCACGTCACTTATCACCTTTTAACTATGTACGTCATCACTTCGTTTCGAGGGTCGACTGCCCTCTTCTGAAACTCAGTTCACCTGAAACTCTTATCACTTTCAGGAGTTTCAGGTAAAGGTGACAGACGCTACAGCTTTTGCCAATGAATCGAAAGTGCAGTGGTCCAAAGCCAGGAAACGTGGTTTTTGTTGAAAATTTTAGGTATAAGGTAGAATCTATAGAAATTAAAATTATTTTTATGAAGCAAGTTAAAAATTATATGTGAAAAAAATACATTTAATTAATATTAAATACAAATATACACAATAGGACAATACTTA